>CM032628.1:14425736-14667104 GCA_019097785.1 Fraxinus excelsior
ATTTATGTGTAATATTATTTTATGGAAGAATATGTGATTGATAAGAAGAGCGAGTAAAATGAATTATAATTTAAATGAGGATCAAATGGGGGCTTGTTGGCTTCATCTTTTCACTTATCAACTTAATTTGTGATCTATTGGTATTGACATCTTGTGAGCATGCCGGTAAGGTGTCGTCCATATAAGTTAGTAACCTACGGAGTTGGAGCTTTTTTCTATGAGCTTGCAAGCACCAACTGTTTTCGATCAAAATCGTTAATGAGAAGTCGTAAGTATTGTCAACAAAAATATATTCTCTGTTTTTTATTTTTTATTGGTCAAATAAACAATATTTTCCTCATTTGATACTATAATACTTTAGATATTGTTTTCCTTTTGATCTAATATTCCATTACTATTTAAAGTTATTAATTGACATAATTTTTGTTAGCAAACTAGACTTATTAAGCTAGTTATATTTTTAATGTTAAGAACTACAAAGCAATACGTAATCTTAATTTTTTAATGCGTATTTAAATAGTGGCTGATATTTAAAAATGATGTTTGTGAAAATTACCTGAAACCCTAAATGTTTGATGGCGTTATCGCCCCAAGATATATTCTAACACATTGCAGGCACCTTCCCTCTCCCTCTATACAATACGACATTCTCTCTTTAGACGCTGGCCGCATATAACAATGGTGGATAGTCATCACTCCCACTATCCCCCATAGACACCCTCCTTCTCCCCAATTTGCAAGATATTTTCTGCCATTATTGCAGACATCTTCCGTCTGTCTCTCCAAAACACGGTACAATTGTGTTCACTCTCTCTATACAACACAACATTCTCTCTCCACAAAACTCACAACAATTGGTCCTCTCTCTCTCTCTCTCTCTCTCTCCACACACACACACACACCCACACACACACAATAACCTATTTTTAACCTGATTTTTGGAAAATAAAAAATAAAAAATGTAGTTTGTTAAAGTTGAATTTGTATCTTTAGATCTATGTAGCTATGTTTTTTTTTTTCCCCAATTTAATTAGGGAGTCGTTATTTACCTCCACCATATATATCCACATTTAAAAAATATATATATATATAATATAATTTTAATATTATATTAATTTACTTAAATAGACATATATTAAATTAAATAAAATATGTCACTCTAAAAATATATATTTTCATTATTCTTGCAAGATCAACTTGTAAAACATTCCACCTGCCTTTCATTATCACATGGTTGACTTGCAATGAAGCAATATTACCTGAACAAATCATTGAACAAATCAATAGCTCCAAATCTTTGTTAATATTTTTGTTTCCCCTGTTTTTGGTTCATCCCTTTAATTATTATTTGTCTTGTTTAATTTTAACCTGATCATGGAATTCGATTTTATAATTTTTGGTATAAATAAATAATTATTATGTTATGAGAAGGTTGATGTCATATGTGACAGTGATGAATATAGTATTTTCGAAATTGTAATAGGGATAGATTTAGAGTGAGATAGATATATAAGAATGATATGGATGTATAGTGTTTAAATGAATGAATTTATTAAGGACGATATTGAAATATGATGTGGATAAAAATTGAATAGGGATATATATAGTATGTTATATATATAACGATGATGAATGTAAATAACGACTCCCTTTAATGTTAGAATAACACTATCTAGCACTTATGATATTATGGCACCGATCTAAGTTGCCACATTTGATATATATTTGCTTAGTTGCACTATTTAGCCCAAAAATGGCAACAAAATTATGGATAAGTTCTTCCAACACAAGAAATAAGTACAAAACACTTATCTCTTTCTCAATAAACTACAGAACCACTCAAGAAACTTTAACAAGTCTTCTGAAACTACTACTATGAGAATCCTCTCGTTCTCACAAAAATCACTTAGAATATACCGACATTAGAGGCCCAAAAACAGATCTCAGTTTCATATGGTTTTCAGAGAAGAAGACCAC
This sequence comes from Fraxinus excelsior, assembly GCA_019097785.1. NCBI lineage: Eukaryota > Viridiplantae > Streptophyta > Magnoliopsida > Lamiales > Oleaceae > Fraxinus > Fraxinus excelsior. The sequence goes on from CM032628.1 coordinate 14,427,714, forward strand.
AGATCAAAACCCTAACTATTGAAAGGAAGAAGAAAATCTTTCTCAAGACTAAACAGCCGGAAGATGAAAAGTATCAAGTGAAATGTCATTGTGCACATATATATTACTTCAACCGAAATGCCAAAATGAAGGGTCAGGATATGGACACGTGTCGCCATCCTATAAAAACGTTCCAACTTAAAAAATTGTGTCTCAGTATACGACTTTAGCCAAATTTTGGGAGCACGTCACAGATCACCGGTTGGAGCCTCAGCACAAACATACAATATATGGTCTTAATGATAATTATACCAATCATTCTCAGTTACGATTGCACACAAATCAATAAATGTGCAATTAACCCAATTTATGGGAATATAACCTAACAAGTTTTCAATTTCATTTTTTAAATCTCACAAGACATAAATCAAGATATGTCGATGACTTTGTTGATTTGAATAAAACCATCAATAACGAGGAGCGGAGCTTGCCCACTTTAATTCTCCACTTAATTAGAGCAACATTTTTGTGTGGAGATATCATGTCATTTCCGTCGACTAGTTCCTATAGATCTTGCCCTTGAAGATAAACTATATGCAAGTTTGTCATTTAGTATAATCTTTGGTTATTGAGTTTTTTCATTATGTCTACCACTTGTAGGTTGTTCATCTTGACTTAATATACCTCTTCGTAATCAAGAAAACTTTGTAAAATCTTCTTAATCTCCTTTTATACACGAACTCCAACAATTCGTCTATGATTGATACGCTCTAATATCAAATTGTTGAATTTAAATATTAAAGAAACAACTTATTTAATGATAATTTGTGTAATATTTTTACACACACACTTAGCAAAGTTGGTGAATTGGGCTTCCTAAGTTCTACATGAATCTATGAAAGGCAGTGGAGGTAAATTAGTCAAAACTAGTGGTAATAAAGTATATAAATCGTAGCACCAGCACCTTCAAGATTCTTCTTCAATGTTGATGAATTTTTTCACTTCTATCAGTTGTTGCTTTCTAGTATGTGGGCACTGAGAATTTAAAGGAAAAGTGCAATAGTTCAGTGTAAGCATGTATAATATTTATTTCTGTATTTTATAAGTAAAAAAACAAGAATAATATTGATTTGATATTGATATATATCTTTTATTTTTTATATAATATTACCGTAGAATAAGCCTTTTTTTGTTCCATTATTTTATGCTGGTGGCTGAGATGAAGGTACCCACGTAGAGATGGTAAAAAAATTTGTTCGACCCGATACCCGTTGAAACCCACCTCAAATAGGGCGGAGAATACCCCGCCTATTCATGTAAACGAGATGGGAGCGGGACAGGGTTTGTTGCCTCAAAGTGGATACGGGGCAAGTATGGGGAAAATGGTCCCCATCCCATTTAAAGTTAATTTCAAATTTAATTTTTTTATCAAATAAAAGGAAAAGATTTATAATAATTTTTAAAAAGAACATGAGCTCTTAATAAATTAAAAAAAGTAATAATATTCACTAACTAAAAAACGTAAAAAAATTAAAGTAAAATATAAAATAAATAAATGGGCATGATAAACTAGGTAGGGACCCGTCCCAATCCCGTATCATCCCGCTTTAAATGGGTATGGAGTGGGAGAATGTGACAAAAACATCTGATGGGGTGAAAGTGGGAATGGTTGACTCATCTCATACTAGTCATATTGTCATCCATATACCCATGTTATCTCAGGCTACAACTTGTTAATGACTAATGAACATAGATTATGTTCAACACTAATTTTAACCACACATTTTATGAAATACATAACTTTTCAACCATACATTTCATCAACTTTTATCAAAATCTACTAAAAATCTGATTTTGATTCTCATCAAACACGAACTTATTATATTTTCTCACTTGAGATTTGTTGCAATATAGACATACTGTTCTATAAAATGGAGATTTAATATAGCAGCTTGAATATGTGCTATTGGTAGGATTTTACTAGACCTTGTCACTCCAGTGGCACCAACTAGATGGGCAAGGCCACATATATGTGTTATAGGTAGGATTTTACTCGACCATGTAACTCCAATGGCATCCCCATCACCCCATGGCCCTGGCCTTTTTGGCAAAATCCCTAAAGATATGGCAAATTAATACCACATCTCCCGTCCTACTCCATTAGGAATCATGTATGGGTGGAGAACATGTCAAAGTACGTTGTCTGTGCCTTGCACTATTTCATCCTTAATGTGCTTCTATGTTAGTTTTCTATTTGGCACCTGTGGCTCTCATTATTTGAAATTATAATTTTTGAAATATTTTTTTAGAGAATGTGTGGTTGAAAAAGAATAATTTTTTTTAGATTTACATGTATTATTATTTTATTAGAGAAGTGTGGTTGATAAGAAGAGAAAGAGAAAAATGAATTATAATTTAAATGTGGATCAAACGGGGCTTGTCGGCTTCATCTTTTCACTTTCCATCTTTGTGATCTATAGGTATTGACATCTTGTGAGCATGCCGATAAGGTGTTATCCATATAAGTTAGTCACCTACGGAGTTGGAGCTTTTTTCTTTGAGCCTATTGGCAAACACCGACTGTTTTCGATAAAAATCATTAGCGAGAAGCATAAGTAGTATTGTCAACAAAAATACATTCTTTCTGTATTTTATTTTTTTATTAGTCAAATAAACAATATTTTTCTTATTTGATACAGTCGAAAAATTCAGTATCTTTTTATTTTTTCTTTATAATATTATTTTCCTTTTGATCTAATATTCCATTACTATCTAAACTTATTAAGCTAGTTATATTTTTAATGTTAAGAACTACAAAGCAATAAGTAATCTTAATTTTTTTTAATGCGTATTTAAATAGTGGCTGATATTTAAAAATAATATTTGTGAAAATTACCTCAAACCCTAAATGTTTGATGGCGTTATCCCCCAAGATATTTTCTAACACATTGCAGACACCTTCCCTCTCCCTCTATACAATGCGACATTCTCTCTTTAGACACTGGCCGCATATAACAATGGTGGATAGTCATCACTCCCACTATCCCCCATAGACACCCTCCTTCTCCCCAATTTGCAAGATATTTTCTGCCACTATTGCAGACATCTTCCGTCTGTCTCTCTCTATACAATGCGGCATTCTCTCTTTAGACACTGGTCGCAAATAACAAGGGTGGATAATCATCACTCCCACTATCCCCCACAAACACCTCCTCCTCCCCAATTCGCAAGATATTTTCTGTCACTATTGCTGATACCTACCCTCTCTCTCTCTCTCTCTCTCTCTCTCTCTCGCGACCTTAGTATATTTAATTATCTATATTACTTATTTCAATAACTTAGAAGGAAAGTGTAACAAACTCTTTGATTTAAGAGAAAATATTTTTAAATATCTTTCATTATTTATACAATAACCTATTTATACAATAATAATGGATGCAGTAATAATGTTTGGTGAAAGAAGAAGAAGAATAACTTGAAAGCTATTAATGAATACATTCCACTTATAATCTACTTGTTCGTATGTTGAGTAGAGGATCGGAATATTTTAGATGAGAAAAGACCTCATTTAGCATATTCAAGAAACTATTTAAACATAAGATCTTTTTTATTTTAAAGTGTTAACCCTTGAAATTATACTCCAAAATATTTTTGAAATTTGCATTTTAATTTAGAGAGTAATTCTGGCTCTTCTTATTTGGAAAGCCAAACATACTCTATATAATAAAATAAACTCAAACTATTTCAATTTTTAATGAAGGAAAATAATATAATAATTTGAAGTGAAGCTAGAAAAAATAGAAAAAAATAAAAAATAGTAAGTATTTTTTGAAGTAGTAAAATTAGTTACATTGTATCACTTGACAATTAATTACTAGATTTAAACAAAAAACACTCCACTGACAATTTTTCGAATGTCAATGAGATGTAAACTACATTGTCAATCAAATAATGTGCACTTAGCATTAGACTATTTTAGATTACCTACATTGGTGACGTGTCTCAATTATGCGGAATGCACCATTAAATTGGAACAAAGGCAACCATCCTTCCATTTATTTATTTATTTATGTGGACAATAGTCTGCAAGACAGACAAAAAATGTGGTGGTAGTTACTAGTGAGCATGTTATTTCCAAAAAAACTCATCATTTGTTTTTCCACGGTCAATTAAGCTCCCTATTGACAATTTTTTGTTCTTAAATTATAATTTTGTTAAATTTTGTTTTTAATTACATCTTTTAATAAATATAAATTATTTATTTATTTGTTAAATACACCCTCATAACTACAATTTCCTATTTAAAAGACCAATTTTATTGTGGTTGAATATAATTAATAAAAAAATATTTTTTTGTTCATTGCATCGTCATAAAACGCTGGTCTTTAAATGTATTTAACTATAAAAAGTGCTGTTTGTAGTTAAATATTTCCATTTAGCAGATGAAAATTTGCTTAGCAACGTTCTTCGAAAAAAAAAAAAAAAAATTGTTAATTCACATTTATATGAGCAAAATGTGATTGTAGATATTTTTAGGTAACAAAAAAATTTTGTTGTCAACAATAAAATATTTTATTTAAGTTGACCTCAAAAAAATATAATTAACAACTAATTTTGTGATGGCTAATATACAATTTTGCCATTAAATTTCATTTCTTTTGTCATTGCAAATACATACATTTCATTAATTTAGAAGCTAAAGAGGAATCAGCAATAAGCAAAGTCGATGAACCTAGAAGTGGATTTACACGAGGAAATGGATAATCCAGTGAAGTATGGGATAGACCTGGTTGATGACCTCCTTAAGATTAGTTGCGGTAAGAGAAGGTAATGAGGTACGTGAGAGGAGTCAAAAGTTTACGAACTTGTCGAGGCGGCTTTAGTAATAGGCCTGTTAAAGGCCAAGCCTTTTGTCTTTTTCTCCTGACAATCAGAGATGCGGTGACCTTTTTCCTTATAATAGTGGCACTTTCCGAAGAACCAATGTGAGAAAGCAGTCGTCGCATGTACAGTAGGGAGCTAGTGGAACAATAGCCATGACCAGATCAGTAGCATCTCCATGAAAATGAGATTTGTGAAAGCAACCTCAAGCGTAGGCATAGGAGAGCAATGAAGTAAAGAAGCCCTAGTATGCTATATGGAACATTCACCATAAAATGAATAAATTGACAGAGATCTCGATAATCAGCAAAAAGCTTAATAGATTGATTATCAGAAAATGATGAATCTGGACGAGGGAGTTGATTCCAAAGATCAAATACCTTAAAGTGAAACTCAGCAATAGATTGACGAGGCTTCTGACGCTTCTGATATAGCTTAGATTCTAACTAAAACGGGAGAGCAACATCGCTAGAGCAATTGTATTCGATTTGCTCAAAGATTCTAAGCAGCCTTGGCATTCAGAAACTTAGAAAGAAGATTCTGAATGGAAGGAACAAAAGTATTAATAAACCATTTGAATTCTTTCCCATTCTTCAAGGCGCTCATCAAACTCCTCAATGGGTTTCTTTTCAATTTATGTAGGGGGTAGTTTTTCTTTGATAACAAAATACCACAATAACCAATGAAATATTGTACATTTGTGGGCCAAAAACATTGCAGTTGGTGCCATCCAAAACAATTTCTAGAGTTGAGCACTATCATTTAAAGAAGCCATAATAGAAAAATGACAATGCTGACCAAATTATCCGGTTGGGGTAGGTGAGGGGTTACCGAAGATGTCGACGATGGTGGTTGATGAAGGTCGATGGTGTTGGAACGGGACATTCTTTGGATCAAGCGGGAGAAGAAAATAAAGTCAGAATTTAACCAAGTCAGAACTCAAGAAAACTTTGATACCATGTTGAAACTAAGAAAAAGAAAGAATAAAAGAAGCGGGGAAAAAGAGAGTGTTTTTAGAAAGGAATTATGTATTCTGTTGTGTATCAAAATATATAAGTAACCATCATTTTACAGGGAAAGAAAGCAACCTGAAAAGGCTCAAATCACACGATATTAAAACAAGAATTAAAAACAATCATCAACTACGAAAAATAGACTTGTAGGAAATGAAAAGAACACAAGCGATTTCTTTACCACATCTAACGTTTACATCCCTTGTTGAGAATCCAATAAATTGGATATTTGCTCGATTGTACTATATAGCCCAAATATGGCAACAAGATTATAGATAAGTTCTTCCAACACCAAAAAAAAAAAAATTATAGTGTTAAATATTTTGTACTATTGTCTTGGAGTTTGTTTTAACCTATATGAGCAGTTTTAAGATCTAAATCATCAAGTTCCCACTTAAATTGAACAACAAGAGCAAGAATACATCTGATAGTGACATATTTAACTACAGGGGAGAAAATTTAAGTATAGTCAACACCTTCTTTTTGTGGGAACCCTTTAACTACAAGTCTAGCTTTATATCTAATACTTTTACTTTCCCCCTCACCTTCTTTTATCTTGTAAATCCACTTACAATCAGTTAGTTTATGACATTTAGGTCTTTCAACCAATTCCCAAGTTTTATTTTTTAAAAGCAAAGACATTTCATCTTCAAGGCAGCTTTCCAATTTTTGGCATCTTTGTAGTTCATAGTATCATCATAAGAGTTAGGCTCATTTTTAAATTGATCTTGATAAGTAAATAGTGAAACCATATCATCACAATCAAACGTGGCAGGGGGTTTGTAGCGACCAATATGGGTGGTATGTAAATAGATAATGACAAAATATTTTCACACTAATAACAACCAATAATTGGTTGCTGAAGATAATAAAATAGCAACCAACCTATGGTAGGTGAATAGTGCTACATTTCTTGGACTAATCATCGGTCGGTAAACATTGATAACTTTAGTGACCAATCATTGGTTACTGAAGGGCAATGTAACTATCAGCAACTAAAATCTCGGTCGGTGAATGACAATAATTTTTTTTTTATTTTCTAGTGACCATAATTTGGTTGTAGAATCAATGTTTGCTTTACATATGTATCGATGCTTTTTTAATTAATATTTTTGTTCCTGCTAAAAAATTGTCTAATATTTCAATTTTGAACACACACAATTACCAAATTTAACAAAAAAGATGTCGCTGCTAAAGAAAATTGTACTTCACAGATAACAAGTTAGATAGTCCTAGTATAATCATACATGTCTAATATTTAACCACGGAAATATATATTGTAACTTCAACAATATAATCATAGTACTGCAGTACCAACTGATGGCGGTGGTGGAGGCGGATCATTGGTCGATCTTGTAGGAGGATGCTAACTCATATCCATTCGTGCAACAAGACTCTGGATAAGTAACGCCTGTTGTTCGAGACTTTGTGTAAGCTCACTAATAGCTTTATCATTCTCTTTATCTAGTTGGGTAAGAATTTCCAAGTGTTGCATCAATTTAGAGGGAGTTGTGACTGTGTTTCTATATGATTTGTGCGGAGCACGTCCAATCCCAAAAATAGTCTCGACACTCTTACCAAGAACTTGAGCACATATTTCTGCTTCATCTATGACATCTGCTTCATCTTCTAACTCTGCTTGTGATTGTTGTAACTCCATCATTTCTTTGTGTCATACAATATCAAAAGGTTGTTAAAGTAAATAATATTAATGTTAAGATCTTTGTGTAATAAGTGATATATCTTACATATCGGGACTCAGCTAGTTGGTTATAGCATCCTTTTGATGTAGAATGCACCCTCCTAAACAATTCACTATCTCCAACTGATTCTTCCTTCGTACACTAAAAAGGTCGAGAAAACATCTTCACACATTAGAATGTATCGCTGAATATAATGTTATTATGAGACCCCTCACTATATTGTTTGTCGGCCTCAGGGACTGAAAACATACCCAACAACATTTTAAAACCATTCTAATGACAGTCAAGGGATGGAAAACATGTTAATACTCCTTGTAGAGTCAACCAACTTTCTAATGACAATTTTTTTTTTTTTTTTTTACTAAATCAGTTTATTTCAAACAATTAACTGTGATCAAATCTATTGTATTAAACATGATTAAGCACAACAAATATTTTTGCTAAATTCAGAATTTTCAAAAATAAATTCCACTTTCTGAATATGTATTCTATGAAGGGCACTTAGGGGTTAAAATAGTAAAGTAAAATTAAACACGAAATAATTAAGTTGGATCAACCAAAAGACAGTTAATTATTCTGATTTCAACTAAAGGAAGCAAATTTAAAAAATTAAAGGAAGCCTCATACTGAAGCCTAAACTGGGGAAAAAAAACCTATTTCATCATCTAAGTCCAAAGGATTATAATTCTAGCATTGTGAGCAATGATAAGTGGACTCGTGATATATTAACAACAATCAATACAAACCTTTCAGCTTAAGAAAATTGAATGCTATTTAACCAACCAAATTTAATTGTTTCATAAGCCAGACCAATACTCACTCTAGAAGCCAACATGTTTAACAAAAACTAATTATTAAAACTGCAAGAGATTTTGTCTATTGAATTACCAGTGCTTCCCTAGTCGCAGTAAATGATCTAGTCCCTCCATGGTGATTATAATGAATCTTCGAACGATTGTGTTTTCTGGCTGCAGATCATTTCTTAAAACCAACAACAATATTGTAAAGTGAGTAATTTGGCATCTCATTCATTACGCTTTAATTAACAATATTGTAAAGTAGTATAATAACTTAACATACCAGAAACTTATCACTTTAAAAGTGTGCACACATCCATTTCCACTCCTCTTGTGATTTAACAGATGATGGCTTACATTGTAGTGGATCTTTTCCATCCAATTTTACTTGTTTATGTTTTTTATTACACGCGCTTCTGTCTTCTTTGTATCTCTCACGACAATGTCTTATCAACAATTTCAACCATCTGATCATCTTTTAAATCAACATCAATTTTTCCCTAAACATAGAGAAAATAAGATTTTAGTGAATATAGTATTAAACATAATCCAAATGAATTACAAAATTTACTCACAAGAAGACGATTATAGGATAATTCTCTATCATGAGATGTTACTATACTCCAACCTTCCAAGCGTTGCGAAACAACGTTTCGCATGATGCTACCAATCTCATTGGCAAATAGCAAGGATGTCTCACCAAACACTACATCAAAAAACACATTTTGCAGTGACCAAAAAAGCTACAAAAAGTCTTTAGTGCGTTTTAGCAAGTGTTGCGGGGGTTAGTGTTGCAGTTGACGAAAGGGGTTTTTAAACGTTGCGAAAGAGTCTTTCGCAACGTTGCTGTTGGTCCTTTTAACTTTTTTTCAAAATTAATTCACATTTTTATATATGCCTTCCTACGCTACCGGAATAAATATCCAATAAATCAAAATAAATATAAGAAATCAGGATTAAAATAGGAAAACAATTTGCATTGAAATTGAACCATGCTAGCATATACATTATGCAATATTCACTCCATTATACATGATTTCCCAGCATCAATAACATCTTTTCCATCATTCATCAGACCACTCACAAAATGTACAATAATTCATAACATATTTTTGGTACATTGCTCTGTTTGGCAATCAGAAAAGAAGTTGCTGGAAAAAAATAAATGAAGCCCATGTTTGAGCCCATGGGAACCAGGTACCTCGTATAGTCCTGCACCATCCAAACCATCCCCCGCTAAAGTATCATTACAGCAATACCACAAAACTCTACTGGGAACTCCTTGAAGCTCTAACAAAAGTTCGCTGCCATTGCAAAATAAGACGTACTCCTGTTTACAAACACACATGCACAAACTATGAGTTTCTTTTAAGCAAATTTATAAGTGGAATGGAGGCAGAAATGAAGGCACAACAATCTCCTTTCTATCGAATTGGACTGTTCTTGTAAAGTTAGACGAAAGGCCACAATGGTAACAATATTCTTCTTGGTGTTTTAATCCATATAAATCAGAATAGTGATGAAGTTGAAAATAGAGATTAGGTAAAAAAAATAATAAAAGGACGCAAAAGCTTAAAAGAACAAACAACCTAACTTACAAATACCATGCAGAAGTACAAAACTGCAGAGAATTTTCCTGTCATGAAAAACAGGTAAATGAACTTATATTTGATGAAGCATATCTTAAGTTCGTAGGCCAATAACTGATGCAATGCACTAGGAAGAAAATGCCTTCATTGACCTCAACAGAAACTGCATTCATCAAATTGAATTCTTTGGATGGTGACCACCATTGACCTCAATCATTATCTCTTATGTCAACTTTCTAAAGACTTGGGTACTACTGAAAAAGAGAGGCAATATGTTGCATGTTCTTAGTATTATCAGTATTACTACAAGCAAAAAGTAATTCCAAGAATCCAAAAAGGCAGAAACTACTCATAATAAAAGCTGTACTTCTATTATTCGAGTACAGGCCATGTCCAGCCATCAAAAGCTGCTGATCCAGGACTAAAGTGAGATGGTTCTTACATGGACTATCTATTGTTTCTCTGCGGCAGCACTAGATTTTTGCTTGATCCTTTTGAATGTCCACCCATATGGTATTAAAAAAATACTAGCAATCAATATTGAAGCAAGCCAAATTAGCCTAATGAATATTGTCCTTATATTTTCTTTATTTGTATTTGCCATCATGCTCAGTTTTGCTTCTTCTTTTTCCCCACTTTGATTTATTATCCTTCTATTTTCTTTATCTGTATCTTGTTTCTTTATTAACCAAACCAAGACAGTGAGTGACATCATTTTTTTTTTTTTAATTTTAACTTTGCATGCGAGGTTAAAGTTTACAATAATATCTGAATACATATATAATTGGCTTAGTTTGTGACCTACTTCACTTAAATAACACACTTTTCAGTTCCCACTTATGTGGAAGTCTTTCATCTACCTTATCCTACAATAAAATCCTCCTTCAAATCATCAGTAGTGTGAAATTAACTCCATCATTGTCACATGGGATGCTTCTACATACACATCCTTCCTTTTAATATTTTCCAGAAGCTAGTGGTTCTCTCCTTTGGACCAAATTTTATTGTCTTTCAGTTTACGAGGTGGACAACAAAGCTCTAGAATTATTTGGGTCTAGAGGACAAGCAAAACTAAAGAACAGTTACGATGATCAGTTGTTAGCTAGGGGATTGTAAGTCTGATCCATGAGCTTGCACCCATCAATAGCCCAACTTATAGAAGTTTTTCAAACCAAGATAAGCACACACTTATATTCTAGAATTCAGACTGAACCAAGAATAAGGTTAATTTGGTAATGCGACAAATCTAAATCCATTATTCGGACTGTCCTGAAAAGCTAATGAAGAAAAAGATGCTCCACAAATTTAACAAATAGATCATAGTCATAATTTGACATATCATTGCAATATGAATATATAGATAAATCATGAGTTAAAATATAGTACAACAAGATTGATCATTATGTAAAAAGTATATTATCTACAAATAAGTGAGTTACCAAACTACTCTACGTATCACAAAATACGCCTTCAACATCTATCATTGCATAATTCTCATCATCATCATGGTTGTCTGTAATTGGCTGTGATATATCTAGTTGAATAGCTACCTCATAATTAATACCAACTAGATGTTTCATTTTCCCTAGAATAAAAGACTTGTTTTGCTTGTGTTGCCAAGATGAAAGGATCATTTTCAGTGTCCCTTGTTAAGGTTAACCAAAGTGAATCCATCTTTGTATTTTATTCCGTTCACGATATTTACTCAATCACACTTGAATATTGGAACATGAAACGTATTATAATCAAGCATCATCACATCACGCAAAACTCCATAATAAAGAACTTGTCCAACTATTTGCGCATTATCTTTTGCACTAGATCTACATATGGTCGTTGCTTCAACTACAACACCACTGTTTTGACGAGAGTTTTCTGCATCTTTAGTGTAAAATCGAAGACCATTTATGAAAAATCTAGAATATGACATGGATTAATGTTTAGGACCACATGCAAGCCCCTTCAAATGGTTCGATACTTTGTCCGTCAATAGCTCACCTTTTATCTATTATTATTTTAAAAATGTTAGAAAGAAAAAAATAAATAGCACAAATAGACATTTATTTTTTTGATGTGTATTCCAACTTTATCATCCAACTAGGCAGCAAAAACATTAATGTGCTTCTTACGCAATAACTTCTCATTTCTTTCCAATCGTCTATAAGCACTCTTCAGTTCATCCATATGCATCCTAAGGTAAATTCAATCTATTAAAAAGTAAATACGGTTGAACTACTTAATTTTTTTGGAATTCGATATTTAATAAACGTACTCTATGTATGGTTGAACTTCTGTACTATTCAGTAACACGTAACGATGAACAACTTTCAACATCTCATTAAATAGTACAATTGCCTTCCCCATAGAAATTGTACGCCCTATAACTAGGAAATCAATCTCATATTCTTCATTGCGTACATGCTTAGAGCCTATTTCATATGCTTGTTTTAAGTATTTGCTACAAAACTTCGCATTTTTTTCAACAACAGCTATGCACCCTTCAGGCCGTGTATGATTCATAACATACCCTTTCAACACTTTCATATATCTCTCAAATGGGTACATCCAACGGTATTGTACATGCCCACATAGACGAACTTCTCTCCCAATACGGATTGTCAAATGAACCGTTATATCAAAAAAGGAAGGCGGGAAATATATTTACAACATGCATAAATTTTCAAAAATGTCCTCATCTAATTATTCAACCTTATTTCTATCTACAATTCCTTGACATATTTCCTTGAAAAATGAACTCAATTTAAAAATGGAGTTCCTTGGACCTCTAGGTAGAAGTCCTCTCAACGCAACTGGTAACAATTGTTGCATTAAAATGTGGCAATCATGGGACTTCAATCCAACTATCTTACATTCTTCCACTGTATACAATTTCTAATATTAGATCCATAGCCATCAGGTAATCTCAAGTTAGCAAGCCGTTTGCAAAAAAATTGTTTTTCTGCTTTTGATAACATGTGAGGAGCAACTGGTAGGTAGAATTTATTTCCTATACTATGAGGATGAAAATTATGTCTAATGTTCATTTCTTCCATGTCCTTATGAGGGTTAATGTCATCTTTAGATTTTCCTTTGACATCCAAAAGTGTACTGATGATGCTATCACAAATATTCTTTTCCACGTGCATCACATTCAAATTATGACGTACAAGTAAAGTCTGCAAATCAAACATTTATGGAGTCGTGAAAAACTACACGCAATTGGAAGTATGAAATAAAAATGAAGGAACTATTACAAAAATTACCTTCCATGGTAGATCGAAAAATATGGACTTTTTTCCCACGTTACAGTAGATTGAGTTGTATTCTTTTTTCTCTTTCGTTTACCGCTTTTTCCCCAATCATTTGTAATTTTATCAACTTCAATAGAATTCTCTTCACTGTTTTTTATCTTTGGCCTAATACCATGTTCAACGTGTCCATTAAACCAATCTTTTTTCATGTGAAATGGATGATCAAAAGCGAGAAATTTTCTATGTCTCATGTATGCACACTTCCTACCATGCTTCAACCACAGTGAACATGTATTTTCACGACAGATAAGGCATGCAATTTTCCCTTTAACGGACCACCCAGATATACTTCCATATGCAGGAAAGTCATGAATTGTCCACATCAAAATAGCTTTTAAGTTGAACGTAGACTTTGTAACTACATCATACATATCAACCCCATCACTCCATAACAACAATAAGTCATTGACAAGTGGTGCCAAATAAACATCTATGTCATTCCCTGGCTGTTTCGGACCCGAGATCAATAAACTCAACATCAAACTTTCATTTGACATGCAAATTGAGGGAGGTGAGTTATACATAGTTAAGATTACTAGTCAACAACTGTATTTCAAGCTAAGATCTTTGAAAGGATAATATTTTGAAGATTGGATGTAAAATGTGGCCAACTTCTGTTAATCATTTCCCAACTTAATGAATCAATCGGACGCCTAATCTTACCGTCTGAACTTTTATTACTTGAGTGTCATCTAAGTTGTGTTGACATCTCATATATTCCAAACATCATCTTAAGTCTTGGTATTATAGGAAAATAAACGCAAGACTTTTACTGGGATATTTTTCTAAATTTTTTTAGTCCGTTGGTTAATTTTCCATCTCGAGCAACCACATTTTGGACATAATTTAGCATGTTAAAGCTCATTTCTATATAGACAGAAATCGTTAAGGCAAGCATGTATGTTTTCATAGCCAAAATCAAATGTATTAACAAGTTTTTTCATCTCATAAAATGAGTTTGGAAGTGTATTATTCTATGGCAGCATGTCTCGAATAAGATTTATAAGTTCATCAAAATCATTGTCTGATGAGCCATGTGAAGCTTTATGTTTAAACATAGCAATCGAAGCTGACATCTTTGTAAACGCCTTACAACCAGGATATAAAGGATTTTCAGCATCATTGACTAAACTTTCAATCTCTTTGTCTCTTCCATAAGGATGATTTTTAGGATCTACATCATATTGTGCATAGAAATCTTTAAACATCATGCTCGACTCAAGTATTTTTACATCGACCAAATTTGATTCACCTTGTTTCTCTCCATGAAATACCCAAACCATATATGTAGGATTCATACCTTTAATAACCAAATATTCATAGACTGTATCATAATGATGATGTATTAGATTCCTTCAATTAACATAAGGGCATGCTATCATTCTTGAATTGCGATTCTCATAAGCTTGTTCAACAAAATTATGTGCTCCATCTCTATATTGTTCTGAAAATCTACAAATTAAACTTTATGATCATTATATATTATTTGTTTATTGGATAACTAGATTTATAAGATTAGTTTCAAATTATAACCTTGAGAAGTGCAGCCACTCTTTGTCAACGTAAATCCTGAAAACCATTATATGAAAGCTCACCCAGTGTAATAATCCCTTGGCAAATAGATGTCCTTTAAAGGGCCGAATTTTTCAAAGGGGTCCCTTAGGTCTTCTGGCATTCATAGAACAAATCAAACATTTAGTACTATACCATGTAGTAGTTGTAGTAAATGGACAAGCAGAACACCTTGATTTAACAAGAAAGAAAAAATAAAACCGCACAAAGGTTACATTACAACCACTAAAAATAGTAAAATTTAGTCACCAATTTTGAACAAGTTATAGGTCACTCATAATTGCAAAATGTCTAGGTGCAGAGCAAATAAATCACACATAGTATAAATTGAAAAATGAGCCCTACATGCGAAATGACGTGTTAAACAAAAAACTTAAATGAATAAACTCCTCTAGATGTTCTAACTTCTCAAGTCACCGGATTGAAAATTGTAAGAAGTATATATAGGATTAGAAATGATAATATAGCCCAACAAAGCAATGGAGGGTAAAGAAGAAGACTAAAGTGTCATTTATTCCACTAAGTTATCTAAATTATTCTTGTTTTTTAAATGGCAACATTAATGCCAAATTATCTGTGTTTTATGAATCGAAGTTAAAACTCACTAACTAGTGTAAAATCTCAATTAAACTCGGTGGTGAAATCTCAATTAAATTCGGTGACGTTAGTGACCTCCGCTCAACCATGATCGATGTTAGACATAATCAATTATGTTACAAGCATCTTAGAGTCATCAGTGTTGTCTTATTCAAGACCATATTTTTCTTAGTTAAATGAGTTGTCAACTAGTCGTCCACTCGAATACATGTAGATATTGAGATTGTCGAAACAAAAGCTTACCCAAAACTGATGGGGATGAGGGAGGGAGGGAGGGAGGGGTTGATTGAAGACGGTAATGGGCAATTGGATAGTGGATGGAAGAAGATATATGTTTATTTTTTTCGTTTCCTTTTCCTATAGTTCTTTCTTTTAATATCTTGAGTAAAATTTCACTTAAGTCATAAACCGTTTAAGATTTCACTTTGGTCTCTAAACTTAATTTGAATGATATTTCACTTTAGTGCTTGGATTTTTTCATGAGATGCCTATAAACTACATTTTTTTTTAAATCCGTCCCCCATAACTTTCTTGTCTCCCATTTAAATGGTTAGTGTATTTAACGGGGTGCACGGTGTGACTTAATTTTTAAAAAAAGATCATAAGTTAGGGGAGAAAAAGGTTAAGTGATATACATTGCTAGCTACAAGTTTACCTACTTAAAAGTGTTTTTAACCCTATTTCAATATTTTTCCTGCAGCTTATGAATTGGTGGATGGCTTCATAATCCTAATAGTTTTGAAAAGTTAGCAAAACCCAAGTGGTTGTGATAACCCTAAGTTTAAAAAGTAACAAGAGATGTATCATTTAATGATAAAGTACTTCTGAAATCAAATCAAAAGTATTTAAACCAGCAACTTATAACTTCAAAAGAAACTACCAATTGTCATGTAGAGTTGGGACAATTAATTTATGAATCAAAAGAAGAAAACAGTGAATTCACCATAATATAGTATAGGTTATAAATGTAACAATTGTAAAAGGAATAACAGTCAAGCATTTCATAAAACGATAAGAAGGTAAAAAAATGGATGCAACCACCAACTAGTTTCTTTTCATGACGGATATGAACTCCTACTGAATCTCAAAATAGTGATTGTCGAAAACTAAAATACCCACCAATAGATTGCCTCGTAACACATAGAAAAATGTAAAATACGTAATCAAATACACATAGAAAAATGCATATATCCATCATGAAACACACACATAAACAAACCTTAATTCTGTTACAGGTGGGAGTCGGAGTCCAAGTCGTGCGCTTTAGCTTCTAATTGGAAATGACAAATTGGGAAAAGTGTTCACTTTGTCGAAGTCAGAGTCGCGCGCTTCAGCTTCTAATTGGGAATGACAAATTGGGAAAAGGCTTCACTTTGTCGGAGTCGGAGTCAAAGAAGGAGAATGAGACGAAGTCGTGTGTATTGGAACCCAAATTGGAAATGATGAATTGGGAAAAGGGTTCATGTGCTGCCGGTTTATGCCATTGGGTTCGTAATTGGACCTTTCCTATTGGGCCTAATTTTTGTACACAATAATCAGCCCAACTGCCCAACCCAGCTCGCCTAATGTCCTTACTTTTTGCAACATTTAATAAACGTTGCTAATGTCAACTTTTGCAACGTTTATTAAACGTTGCAAAAGTTGATCTATTGCAACGTTTATCGAACGTTGCAAAAGATAGACATTTTTTGCAACGTTGCAAAAAGGCTCATTTTGCAACGTTCGATAAACGTTGTAAAATGATAAACTTTTCGCAACGTCTTGCAACATCCAAAAAACGTTGTGAAAGATGACATTAGCAACATTCCCTTATCAAATGTTGCCAAAACTCAATTATATTAACCCAATAGCAACATTC
Organism: Fraxinus excelsior; assembly: GCA_019097785.1. Classification (NCBI taxonomy): domain Eukaryota; kingdom Viridiplantae; phylum Streptophyta; class Magnoliopsida; order Lamiales; family Oleaceae; genus Fraxinus; species Fraxinus excelsior. The sequence goes on from CM032628.1 coordinate 14,445,014, forward strand.
ACTTATTAAAATGTTGCGGTAGACCCCTTTAGCAACACTTAACTATCGAATGTTACTGTTTATGTGTTGCAAAATCTCATTTTTGGTGTAGTGATGTACGCATATCTCCTTCTCTGGCTTGTACAACTAATTTGTCCTTATTTGCATCCATTATTCTCTGTGATACCAAACCACGACTAATTCCTCGCTTTTTTAATGAAGAGAACCTAAAAGATATTTAAAGATAATTAATATTGACGAATAGGAAAAAATCAGTCCACAATATATTAAAAATCATTAAATACTTACCGTTGGATGCCTCTTGCTCACACTACAACAAAAATAGCTTTTTACGGCATATGTTTATGGCGTACAAAAAAAATGCGCCGTAAATGATCAATTGCATAAAGTATTTACAGCATACATTCTTTGCAAGCCATAAATGATTAATTGCCTGCACTATTTATGGTGTTCGTTATGTGCACGCTGTAAATTGTAAAAAAAATGACTTTTTACGACGTGCAAATGAACGTTGTAAATGCGGACCTATCAGTATTTACGGCGTGCTTTTAGTGAGTGCCGTGTACTTTAAAAAAATTGACTTATTACGGCATGCATATCAACGCCGTAAGTGAGGCCCAATTTATCTCTCTCTACTACTTTTATTTGCTGGCCCAATTTTATTAACCCATATAGGCAAACAGTTGGCTTCATCGACTTCGAACTTGGGGGCTTGGAGACCTCTGTCCTTCCTTGGCTTCCCGCTTCCGCCGCCCTTCCAGTTTCGCTTCTAGCCAAACCTCGATTTTCCATCCTCCTGGCTCTCGGTCTCCGTCTCTCTCATATAGGAACCCTCTCACCTGCCCTCAATAGACTTAGTTTTTTGGGACTGGTTCTCCATTGTGTTAGGTAGGCTGTAATCTTTATATTCCCTGTTGTGTGTTTGTTTGGCTAGTGGGAGTAAGGTTGTTTCTCTGGAGTTTCTTTGAAGGGATTGGAGGTTGTTTCTATAGAGTTTCTTTGAAGGGATTGTATTGCTTGTATGTATATTTGGTTTGGTTTTTCCAATTGAATATGGCTGAAAGCTTAATTTTCTTTATTGTGTTTAATTTTCCATTGGATGCGTAATCTTCACCACTGTCCAAAGTCCAATTCCAAATTCAGGTTTTGTGTTAAGAGACATTGGGTACATTTGCTGATTAATTAATGATTGATTTTATCATTTTATTGTGAATCTGTGAGGCTGGCAAGATTGTACTGGTGATAGGAGGATGACCAGGATCTTCTCAGTATCTCTGTTTCTTTGACTTGTGCTGAATGTTTTCTGGAAATATGATGGGGGTATGTATTGAGGTGATTTTCTTAGTGAAGAAGGTGTGGAGATACTAAACTTAAGGAGACAAAATAGAAAGTGGGATTAAAAGAAGGGAAAAGCATAGTATGGTAGTGTGATTTGCTTTAGAAACATTAAGCTTCCAAATAGTTGATAACATTAGGTTTCTTTTTACATTGCTTTAAGAAATTTATTGTGAAGGGTCTGGAAGTTTATTTATTTGAATTAGGAAAAAGCAAGTGGGTGCATGTGTTACTGATATTGCGATTCAGAGGCCAAAGGTATAACTTATAAGATATTGGAAGAAAAATTCTAATTTTTTAGCCTGAGTTACTGATATTCATTTGATTTCTTGTTTGGCAAAGTTAGTTACCAGAAGCATGAATTCTAGTTTTTAGCGATTAGTAGTAGCTTCATGAACACTGATGTATAAGGATATCACAAAATTAGATGCAAGAGATATTTAGATTTTGGTTATATAAAGAAATATACATGCTTAAATGATAACGGAATATTCTTGAGGTGAATTATTTATTTCTTCTGGTTTTTGTGCTTGCAGGGACCTCTCAAGCAACTCTCTCAGTGGAAACATTCCTGCTTCGCTTGGGAAATTAAGCAAGCTTTCGAGTTTGTGAGTAGCCTTATAATTTCCAAGTTACAATAGTCTTGGATGGTTTTCATTGGTATGAGACTTTTTGTTGTTCTCTTAAAGTGTTTGAAGCAATGTGTTAACAAATTTTCTGGTTGGACCAATACCTTCTGTTGGTGTACTTGCCAACTTCCACAATGATTCGTAAGTACTAATTTTTAGTAATTTTGCATTTAGTAGTCTAAAGTGTAAACATGCTATGTGATCTTTACTGTACTGTAAATTTGTTATCCTGGATTTTGCCTTGTTCCTTGATACCAATCCTAGTTTGTTGAGATTAGATTTTATATTCTTTATATTTTTTTCTGGTTGTTTATGTTAATTGTTTGCCACATAGTAATTGTTCTTCCTTGTGATGAATTGAACTACGATAACACCGTGTTAAAGCAACAAAAGAATAGAAGAGTAGAAAAATGATAATCTTCTTTGTCTTGTTTGCATTTTATTATATAAGAAATAAAAATGTTGTGAGAGCTGTTATATAAATAGATCCTCTTAATTTTACTCATAGTTTCATCCTAAGCCAATAGAATAGAAATAATCTAACCTTTTGTCATTGTCGTGTTTGATTTCCAGTTAATTTCTCTTTTCTTCACCTCTTCGTGAAAAGCAAACCAACCATTAGATCCCTATAGCAGGTAATTGGTTCACAATCCTGGTCGTTGCAGTTGAAGCAGTAGCAATGTACCATAGCTTGCAAGTTAAAGTTGATGCTTGCATCATCTATTAAAGAAGAATGGACAAATTGCTTTGAAATGTAAGCTGTAAAGACTGTTAGTCCTTGCTAAGCTCTTTGAAATGTAAGCTGTAAAGAATGTTAGTCCTTGCTTTGAAATGTAATTTTTAATAAATGCACTAAATTTTAATTACATGAGAGGTCTATTTATTATCACATTTATATTATAAATTCTTTTTATCGATAATCTCAAATGAAGAAAATTTATGGTAGTTTATGTCCAAAACTTGTTATAATATAGAGTCAAAAAACTTATTTGCATCTCGTCTTTTTAATTAATAAAAAAATACAAAGTTAAGGCTAAAATACTTATGAGAAAATATGATGCAGCTCCTTAGGAAGTGTGGGGAATCTTGGGATCAATATAACAGTGTATGACAAAAAGAGGTATTATCGCATTATAGAGGAGATATCGGAAAGGAAATCCCGATTCACGAGTTTTAATATATATAATTATAGTACTGATGCATTCCTTCCCTCTCTCAAATATTTCTCTTTATGGTCATATTCTTAACCAAGTTCTCTATTAATTTCTCAACAGATTGCAGTAGTGTTGAAGGAGTTTGTGACTGTTGGTACATGATCATAACTTGCAAACTCAAGTCCTTGGTAATGAATGTTGGAGAGTTTGGGTTAATGAAGTGATTGATAATGTCAACTTAGATCATCCCACACGTGAGCTTTTTCTTCTTGAAAATGCATTAGAAAGTACAATTGTATAGCCGATTAGGTACATTGAAGTGGTTTTGCTGTAATTACAACAAAGATATACTTAAATTCTTTTGTTATTTTTATTTCATTTACATTCAATCTCAATTCTTTAAAATAAAAAAGTTAATGGGTGATTTATTTGAATTGAATCATGTTTTTATTTGGTTACCAAAATGATTATTTTCAAAGAAATTACCTTAGTGATTGCTACTTATCTTTATAGTTTTGTCTTCTTTTTTAAGGAGTTCTCGTGTTATTTGTTGTCATGTAATTCATGTGGACTTTACACATGCCATGATGGAGTTTTTGTAATGGGTTGTCTTTATGTATTGATGTTTTATGGCTTTATATGTTAGTATTCTAGTCTAACTCTTAATTTTATTTTATTTTTGTGAAATTGTGGATGCATTTTTGTTAGAGCTCGTATGCTAATCAACATCTCTCGAAATTTTTACTAACAATATACTCAAGTAATTACTTATCATATGTACTACGTTGATTAGGTAAAAGTTAATATGTTTCTTGATAAACTTTTGATTTATATGTTCACTCTAAGTTTATTAACCATACTCTTAATCTTTATATGGGGTACAGGGAGTTACTATTTTGCGGGATAGCTAAATTATCGGTTGAAGAAGTTAACTTTGATATGGTCCAATCATTTTTTGAAGTAGTAGTCTTTTGAAAATTGTTGAGATGAACTTTACATTGACATACTGTATTGAATCGTATTCAATATTTTTATTTATCGAAACAATAGAAACCTTGATTATTTATGGATTAAATTTGTTTTATTATTATTATTATTATTATTATTATTATTATTATTATTATTATTATTATTATTGGTTTGCGAGTAATCAAATAAATAAATAATTTTTAAAAAATTAAATTGATATTTACGGCGTGCATAAGCATGTCGTAAATTCCAAAACATTTTACGACGTGCTTAAGACATACCGTAAATTGTAAAATATTTTGTGGCATGCATTCAGATTTACGGCATGCATTTTAACACACCGTAAAAACTGAGTTAGCGGAACGCCATAAAACTTATTTACGATGCGGCCGCATGCCATAAATAGGTGTTTACGGCTTGCATTGCATGCTGTAAAAAGACCATTTTGTTGTAGTGTCACCAGTATCCACAAAATCTGTAGGATCTACGCTAGATTGAGTTGTCCTGTTTATACCTGAATGAGCTGTAGAAGGTGTTGAAATAGGAATGTGTGATTGCTTAGAGTGCTCTCCTTGTTCACAAGGAGGTGGGCAGTCATACCTAGAGTTTGGAGGAGCGGCATATTTTATAGGTAACGTGTGCTTCAACTTTCGTTTTGGTGGTATCTGTGTATGTGTATTAAGAAAACATGCAAAGCAAACACGGTGAAGAAATAAATATATATTATTATTAAACTCTACAACGTTAATTACTTGTATATTGACAAACATGCTTTAGAAAACCAAATTTCTTTGAAGATGAACCTACAAACACAAACTGATGACTCAGAACAACTCGGATAAAACATTTATTGCATCAGTCTAGCTATGGTTAGAGGTGAGACATATTACAACAATGAGGGGGTTTTACTTCTAAATGATACTTAATGTTTCTTAATTCATTATTTTCAGTATTTACTTATTTTGCTTTGTAGCCTAGCCCATTAAGGGACTATTGGCCCAGTAGGTTATATGTTCTTTTTAGTATTTAAGACTCCAAAATATCTTATAGGGTTTTTGATTGTTCATGAAATAAGAAAAATGTTGTTTTCTTAAGGTGCAATCCGTTTGTAGTGTGTTGTAGATTCGATCTACATCAAATACTTAATTAACAAATGTTATCTTTTGCGTGTTGTAAAAAAACCATTTTGCAAAAACTAAAACTTTCACATTGTTATATATTTCTACTCTACGACAACATTAGAGCCTATAACATATGGGTGAGCATTGTGAAAGACTTACGGCAACATTTTATGTCCGTTGCCAAAAAAAAAAAAAAGGGTTTTTCTTGTAACGATTTTTTTCCCAACAATTATAGAATTTTTAACAACAAATATTTCTAGTCGCATAAAGTAAGCACTATTGCATCACAAACACTTTGTTGCAAAAAATAAAAGTTTGTCGCTATAAGTTTGCATAAAAAATATTTTGACGCCTTGCTTCTTTCACATTTTTAGTGACAATCTTTATTATTTGTCGCACTCAGACAACTTTTAACGTTGGCTTATATTTTTTGGTACTTATTATTTTTTTTTGTATCAATCTTTGCGACAAACTTAAGAAACGTGTTGCACTATATCATTTATTGCGATAACTTTTTGTATATTGCTAAATATTTTGTCGCAAATCACATTTTTGTTGTAGTGATTTAAATGATCTAGGTTCTAGTTTACCAATATTTTGATCAGCATAAGCAGCATAACCAAACACTTTCAAACGAGAGTAGTTAATAAGACCTTTAGACCAAATTGATTCAAATATGAATAAATGCGTTCGGTTTGGGCGGTTTGCGCCATATTTTCAACTAAAATAATTTCATGCGGTTTGGAATTTTCTCAAACCAAACCAAACCATAATTTGAGGGTTGGTTCGATTTTAATCCGCGATTTACCTATAACTTTAAACCAGAATTAATTATGTTAAATGTTAAATTACATTCATCTTTCCTACGAAACCAGTGAATAAATTATTTTCAAACTTGGTTGCTAAAAGATGTTAATAGAATGAATATATCTTTTTTTTTCTTTTTATTTACATTTTCTTGTTTGTCATTCATATTGTCATATAACAGTTGGTAAAGACAGAGCCACGTTCTGCAGTAATAGTTTGGTTAAAACTCTTTTTGTCCTACCGGTGAGATGAAAAATAAAGATTGAACATGATATATTTAAATGTACGAAGAATAATAGAGTTCAGTTTTATTGAAAATTGACAAATTATATTCGCTAACTACTTTGCAAAAGTAGAATACTAGTTAGGGAACTTTAACATTTTCACACAATCAATATGTTCTATCCTTCATTCTTTATAAACCACAAACAAGTTCATTAATCACCTAGACACACAAAAAGTCATTTTTTTTATCCGAATCACAACTCACAAGTGTATAAAAGTTCAAAAACAACAAATAGAAGAAAGAACAATGAAAAAAATGACTTGAATGAGAATCTAAGACTTATCAAGAGAGGAGAGAGAGATAAGGGTGATTCAGGTAGAAATTAGCAGACTAATAAGAAAAAGGCGACTAACGATTTGTGATTGGGAATCATATTTTGTTCAACAGTAACACACAAGCGTCAAATGTTAGAGAAAGTAGAGTTTAGGTTAGGGCTTCTGAAGTTGTGGGTGTGATTTGCTGTCATGGTTTTGTTGTATTATGATTTGGATTGTTGAAAATTACTTTTTTTCATATGATTTGGGACTGATTTTAGTTTAGATTAGATATCGGGTCACGACGTGTGTTGTGGACTTATAAAACCATCAATCAAGAATGATGAACTTAATTTACTTCATATGATGATTTTAATGGGTTCGTTGTGATTTTTATTGCTAAATTGGTATTTTTTCTTAAAAGCGAAAACTTTAAAATGCGCAAATTAATAAAATTAATTTTTTAATTAAAATTTTAAAAACTGTTCAGTTCGGTTTTAAGCGGTTTTTGAAAATTGAAACATAAACCAAATCATCTTGAAACGGTTTAGTTTGGTTTGACGGAAAAAAAAAAAATCATTGGTCCATGTAGACTCGAACCAATGGTTTCAAACTAATGGTTTCGATTCGGTTCGCGGTTTTTTTGTGTAGCCCTAGATTTAGGAACATCAAAATTCAAAGCACTAGTAGTGGTTCTATTAACAAGTTATGCAAGAGTTTTTACGGCTTCCCTCCAAAACAGTTTAGGTAAGCCCGAACTTAAAAGTATGCATCTTACATTGTTTAGTAAAGTTTTATCCATTCTTTCAATTATTCCATTTTGTTGAAGTGTATAAGTAATAATTCTATGTCTTATTATATCATGCTTCTTACAAAAATTGTTAAATCCATAGTTGCAAAATTTCAAACCATTGTTAGTTCTTAAAATTTTTAGGTTTTCAAATTGTGTTTTCCAATATTTGAAAACTGAAAAAGTTTCATCTTCTGATTTTAATAAGAGAATCCTAGATAAATCATCAATGATCAAAATATAATATCTATAATCAGTTAAGGTACACACATTAGAAGGACCCCATAGATCCGCATACAAATATTCAAGTATTTGTCTGGATTTATAAATTCTAGGTAAGAAAGGTAACTATACTTACTTGTCTATTACACATTGTTCACAAGAACCAATATAACCAAGATCTCGATTTCAAAAAACTCTTTTATTTTGTAAAGACTTTAAACTTTTCTTGTCAATGTGGCCAAGTCTTTCATGCCATAACTTTGACAAAGTAAAATTTTCAGTCACAGCAGTTGCAATCAAACTAAGTAAAGGTTTAGCTTTCAAAAAATAGAGACTCTTATGGGTGCTAATAATCAAATCTGGCCCCTAAATATCTCAATATGTCCTTGATCCAATTTTATGTCTAACTCCATGTCATCTAACGTGTATAGAGACACAAGATTTCTCTCTACATTAGGAACATATCTTGTTTCTTTCATAAATAGAATATTACCATTTTCACATAATAGTTTTAGAGTTCATATTCCATTAACTTTACAGGTCATGTTGTTTCCCATTGTTAACTTGCCCCCGAATTGTTTTTTCAAGTTCAAGAAAAATAATTTTTATTTGGGCACATACGGAAAGAATAGCCTAAATCAAATATCTATTCATCACTTAGCTTCTTTTCAATGTTAACAAAAACCAACCCATCTTTGAGCTTTCCTTTGTTATAAACTAACGTAGCATTCCCAACATCAAATTTCTTTTCTCTTGATTCATTTTTCTTCTTATAACAGTTTTTAATAAAATGAATCAGTTTTTCACAATAATAGCATTTCTTGCCTTTTGCATTATTATTGGATTTATTCTTATCATTCCACTTATTCTTATTCTCATTTAAAGTTTTTGAGTGATAATTAGGTTTACTATGTCATTTTCCTTTTGCTAACAGATTGTCTCCACTATGACTTTCTTTTAATTCAGATTTAATCTCGCCTTATTTCTTAATACACTAATGATTTCATTAGTGATGATCTCTGCCCTACCATATTCTAGAGCAATCTTAATATCTACATGTCTGCACTATTGGAGTTTAACAAAACTACTGACAACTTATCTTTTGAAAGTTTTTCATCACAAGTTGTTCTCTCTGTTCAATTTTTTAAACCTATTCAAGTTATTGTCCAAGTCAATTGAAAGATCCATTTTAAAAGAAAGATCCGATGGTATGAGAGTGTGAATGGTCAACCCATCCTATACACATGTTATCTCAGTAGATGCATTTGTTTAATGATTAATCATTTGGAGACAGAGATATTGTTCAAAACTTTTTTAACTGCACATTTTATGGAATACATAACTTTTCAACCACCCATTTTATCAACTTCTATCAAAATCTACTAAAAATCTGATTTTGATTCTTATCAGGAACTTATTATATTTTCTCACTTGAGATTTGTTGCAATATAGACTTACTAATCTATAAAATAAAGATTTAATATTGCAGCTTGAATATGTGCTATAGGCAGGATTTTACTAGACCATGTCATTCGAGTGGTGTTCCCTAGACGGCCAGGGCCACATATATGTGCTATAGGTAGGATTCTACTAGACCTGTCACTCCAGTGGCGTCCCCTAGACGGCCAGGGACCATGTGGCCCTGGCCTTTTGGCAAAATCCCTAGAGATTGGCAAAATACCATATCTCTAGTCGCATGTTAGAAAATATATTAAGGATTATTGATCTAAAACAATCAATAATCAACCTTGTAATCATCCATGTTGAAATTAACGAGAATATCAAAATGAAAACAGAAGCGTACCTTGAACCATAGATCCATAGGTGTTTGATTCTTCGCCGGAATTGGTTATGATCTTCCAATTGATTGGTGATCTCCTTATCAAATTTGCTCTCCATTGATGGGGATGTAGAGAAGCTTGAAGAACACCAACAATTGGGGACCATAACCCCCTAAAAGGAATGAGATAATGAAAGTCATTATCTTTCATTTGATTCAAATCAGCCCCTCATCAATTTGAAACAAACATCCGATCTCTACACTTTAATTCCATGAAACTTAATACCCATTAGTCAAAATTCATCTTTGGTAGATCACTTTAATTGACTAATAAACTTTAAATAATAGCACCACACATTTTAATACGTTACGTGTGGCCCCAATTATGTTAGAACTTTCCAACAATCTCCCACTGGGCCAAACGTGCAACCTTTCAAATGTGCACAACCTTATGAGCTCAAAAAATATTTTTTTTTGCTATTATTATTATCATTATGGGTATTGCAAACAATCTCGTCCATCAGTCATATTGATATAGGATCAAAGCGATTTTCGTCACATTTAACGTGACTAAATCCATCAATGGTCACGTACACCCATATAACCAAATGACATAGATCAATCATGGAAGTGTAGCATGGAAATTACATGTTACGTGATCCACCATGTCTATTTCCAACTGGTCCAACCTTATTTCTCAAGTGAGATCAACCATAAACTTTAATCAGAGTGAAACTGAACTGAATACTTTATTTCTGAAATTAACTGAATATCCATGGATAAAATATGTGTCTAAAACAGACAACATCCAAATACAAACTCCCACTAAACTGGCATATCATCAAAAGATGAATCACCCATGTGAGAATTATACTCATGAAAGACTTTGGGTGGTAGCCATTTAGTAAATGGATTCATGATTATAGAGTTTGTCCTTATATGCTTTATAGAAATCTAACCACTATGATTTCTTTCTTTAACAATTAGGAACTTAATGTCTTTAGACTTTGACATCGTCATGTTCCCGTTGAAATACAAGACTGCTATTGTCACATAATAACTTAACTTAAATGGCCTTTCAATTCCATCCAAAATATGCAGTTGACAATGATCAGGTTCAAGGACAAATTCTTGCTCCAGATCTTGTTCAAGAAGCAATTTCGGATCGAGACTTCATTACATAATCCCTTATATACAATCAAGAGATTGTTCCAAGAATTCAAACTCAACAACCTCAAGTACAAAGTTATTATGGAAATCCACTATAAAAGGGAAAAAGACAACTCTGAATGACTTTATAGTCTTTTCCAATAAAATAAGGATGACATGTATTGGTGAAAGAAGATCTGATCAATCAACTTTCATCAAATAATGCAAAGTAATAACTCTCAAAAGTGGATTGATGCCATGAATAAGGAGTATAAGTCTATACAAGACAATAAAGTTTGGGATCTTGTCCCATTACCAGAAGGTGCGAAACCCATTGGTTGCAAATGGATATTTAAAATCAAAAGGGATTCGAATGGTAATGTGAAAAGATATAAGGCTCGTCTTGTGGCTAGAGACTTTATTCAAAAGGAAGGCATTGACTACAAAGAGGCTTTCTCTCTAGTTTCAATGAAAGACTCTTTCAGGACAATTATGGCACTTGTTGCACATTTTGATCTTGAGCTACAACAGATGGATGTTAAGACGACGTTTTTCAATGGTGACATTGATGAAACGATCTATATGGTACAACCAGAAAACTTTGTGTCAGGAGACCCAAAGAATATGGTTTGAAAATTGAAGAAATCCATCTATGGGCTTAAGTGAGTTTCCCGTCAATGGTACCACAAGTTTCATCAAGTAATTATCTCATTTGGTTTCGAGATGAATGTTGTTGGTGATTGTGTGTATCACAAGTTCAGTGGGAGCAAATGTATTTTCCTGATTTTATATGTTGATGACATACTGCTTGCCACTAATGACATCGTCATGTTCCCGTTGAAATACAAGACTGTTATTGTCACATAATAACTTAACTTAAATGGCCTTTCAATTCCATCCAAAATATGCAGCCCAGTGACAATATTTTGCAGTCAATTCCATGATCATAATCAGAATATCCAACGATCTCCAATTGGTTTGATTTTCCCAAATGTGATCATGTAATCCTTAGTTCTCTATAGATGTTGAATAACCTCATTGATGCTTTCCAAATTTCCATCCCAAATTTAGTTAAATATCTGTCTAGCATTCCAATGAATGCTATATCCAGATCTATATAAACTTGAGTATACATTAGATTCTCAATTACTGAAGCATAGAGAATTTCACGTAATCATTTTCTTCTTTAAATTTATCCTTGAAAACTTTAATTGAGACTAAACATGTCTCCCTTATCAATAGGGGTATCATCTGATTTACAGTCCTGCATGCCAAACCTTTTAAATATTTTTATCGATATAGCTCTTTTGTGACAATCCAAGAATACCTCGAAAGTAATCCCGATGTATCCAAATCCTTAATACAAAAGAGATGTCGCCAAAATTTTTCATCTCAAAATTCCTTGATGAAAATTTCTTAGTTTTGTGCAACATGCCTATATCATTAGTGGCAAGCAGTATGTCATCAACATATAAAATCAGGAAAATACATTTACTCCCACTGAACTTGTGATACACACAATCACCAACAACATTCATCTCGAAACCAAATGAGATAATTACTTGATGAAACTTGTGGTACCATTGACGGGAAACTCACTTAAGCCCATAGATGGATTTCTTCAATTTTCAAACCATATTCTTTGGGTCTCCTGACACAAAGTTTTCTGGTTGTACTATATAGATCGTTTCATCAATGTTACCATTGAAAAACGTCGTCTTAACATCCATCTGTTGTAACTCAAGATCAAAATGTGCAACAAGTGACATAATTGTCCTGAAAGAGTCTTTCATTGAAACTAGAGAGAAAGCCTCTTTGTTGCCAATGCCTTCCTTTTGAATAAAGTCTCTAGCCACAAGACGATCCTTATATCTTTTCACATTACCATTCGAATCCCTTTTGATTTTAAATATTCATTTGCAACCAATGGGTTTCGCTCCTTCTGGTAATGGGACAAGATCCCAAACTTTATTGTCTTGTATAGACTTATACTTCTTATTCATGGCATCAATCCACTTTTGAGAGTTATTACTTTGCATTATTTGATGAAAGTTGATTGATCATATCTTCTTTCACCAATACATGTCATCCTTATTTTATTGGAAAAGACTATAAAGTCATTCAGAGTTGTCTTTTTCCCTTTTATAGTGGATTTCCATAATAACTTTGTACTTGAGGTTGTTGAGTTTGAATTCTTGGAACAATCTCTTGATTGTATATAAGGGATTATGTAATGAAGTCTCGATCCGAAATTGCTTCTTGAACAAGATCTGGAGCAAGAATTTGTCCTTGAACCTGATCATTGTCAATTGCAACAGAAGAATTATATACATATTCTTCATTCAAGACAAACAAACCTTATAACATTATCTCCCCCCACAAACTCTACATCCTCAAGGAACCGAACATTTCCCGTTTGAAAATTGACTTGATAGTGGGATCTTTAAAAATATTGTAACCCCTTAAAAAATTGCTTTATTTGGAACTGTGTTCAGAATTTAAGCTGCAGTCTTTACTGATCTTTACTAGAAAGATCCTGATGTACTGTGGAATGATTTCACATTCCTCTAGAAATTTTAGCAAAAGGCAATGGACGTTGTTCTCCTGATTCATCATATCTATCATAGTATTCACCACTATGGAAAGATCTGACTTAATGAATTCTTTTACTGAGTTGATTTTGAATCTCAGTCTTGTATGCCTTGAACATGTCCAATGTTTGGGATTCCTCATAAATGAGATATAGGTAGCCATATTGAGAAAATTCGTCTATGAACTTAATAAATGACTGTTGACCATTCCAAAAAACCCGAAAGCAATGGTCCACAGATAACCGTATGAATTAGTTCTAAGACGTCCGAAGTCATATGACACTTAATCTCCTTATGTTTGTTTATTTTTCCTTAATACAATTGATATTGACACTTAAGTCTGAAAAATAAGGAATTAAGAATTCCTTCTAACACAAGATTTTTCATTCTCTTTTGAGAGAAGTGGCCTTATTGCTTGTGCCAAAACAAAGCAGAATTCTCATTGGTTAATTTATGTTCAATACCATGCGGATTCATATACAAGATTTCTTTATAAGAGGCAACTGTATTAAACTGATATAAGTTATCAGAAAGAGATCAACCTGACTATTTCAAATTGAACAAGAGTAACCAAATTTGTCCAATGTAGAAATAGAAACCAAATTCCGTCCAAAAGACGGTACCGCAAATGTCTCTTTCAAATTTAAATAATAACTAGCCTTTAATAATAATCTAAAGTCAATATAGCCTCAACCTTAACTGATTTGCCATCACCCCACATAGATAAATCTTTCAGCATCAATTGGTTTTGCCAGATCAGACAACCCCGCATGTACACACTTATTTGAATAGTAGTACCGAAATATAGTCACCAAGTATGTCTAGGCATTGACATTAAATTTACCTCAAAACAAACCAAAATGAGAAGTGTACTTTTCTTTACACGCCAAGCGTTATATTTAGTACAGTCTCTCTTTATATATCCCATATTTTCACAAAAGTTACAGCAAAATTTATCATTTTCAGACTTTTGCTGTTTATTTTAAACCGAACCGAATGCAGCTTTGTTATTCTTTATTATCCTTAGAAGTACTTGTCAAGTGAGTAATGCCAATTTTATTTTGTTTTAGTATTTCTTCTTCTTGCACATAATATGGAAATGAGCTCATTAAGAGTCCACTTTCCCCTTTTGACAGTTGTAACTGCCCTTAATCAGCAAAATTGTGCAAGAAGCGGAATCAATACCAAATGTAAGAGCAAGTCACCAGACAACTCGAGCTTTAGTGCTTTAAGCTTAGAAGCAATGTGAGACATCTTCATGATGTACTCCCTTATATTTCCTTTGCCTTTATACTTTATTGAAATCAAGCTTTGCAAAAGCGTGCTTGTTTCAGCCTTATCGTTTTTCGCAAAACGTTTCTCATTTCAGCAAGAAATCACTGGCATTAGTTACTTCTTCAGATACTGTGCCTCCAAAGGCTTCCGGAATGCCGCGCTTAATGATCATTAGACTCATGCGATTTGAGCGATCCCATTTCTCAAAGTTCCCTTTTCCATCAGATGAACTTTCTTCCGTAAGAGAAGCGGGTTGCTCAATCCGGAGCGCATGATCTAGATCTTTGCAGCCAAGAACAATTAATATGTTCTCTTTCCAATACTTGAAGTTTGTTCTGTTTAGCACTGGAATGGAGTTGATGTTGACAGATATAACAGAAGTGGATGGATTAATTGAATAGAGAACTTGTTTCCAATTAACATGTTCACATTGGAATCCGTATAAACAATTAAGTTATTCAAATAATGGTACGTCCCATCTCAAGATACCTAGCACATCATTAATATCAAGTCTTTGGACAGTAATATTAACTGTAAGTGGTACTCTTGATGTAGTGATCAAACATTGACAATAAATCCTGTCAAATAATAAACCCATCTTTGGATTGATTTATTATTCACATGGAAACCTTATAATTGTCACACGTTTACCACCACAAGTGTGCATACAATTCGGCCAAATATTAACCTTCCTTTGGGCCGACTAATATTCGCATGAACAAGTATACACACGAATTCCTTCTAATATTTTAAGTTAATTAATTTCCACAAAAGAGGTTGTTTTGGCAACATATTGCTTCAATCAATTCACTTTTGAATATTATATACTCAAATGAGTCATTTATACCAAAATTTGAAAAGCGGAATACTTAATTGTATTTATCTTGAAACTTTAAGGGCCTAATGGTTAATAATTCAATACTTTAGGGGTCAAAATTAATTAATTCAAAACTTTAGCGACCAATAATTAATTATTGAAAACTTTAGGGATCCAAAACTTAATAGTTCAAAACTTTATGGGTCAATAAATAAATTATTGGAAAGTATAGAAGTCAAAAATAAATTATTAGAAACTTTAGGGGCCAATTTAAATCAATTATGAACATTCAGGGGCTTAATTATAAAATTCAGAACTTAAATGGCCCAAATTAATTAATTTCAGAACTTCAGGGGTTGAATTATTTAAACCCAGAACTTTATAAGGCCCAATATGATGAACTTTAAACTTTAGAGGGCTTAATAACTAAAAACTTTAAACTTCAGGGGTTGAGTTATAAAAAACTCATAACCTTAAGGCCCAACTTGAATTAACTTAGAACCTTAGGGGCTAAAACATAAATTTTAACCTTAATCCTTAAATTGCAAGAAGGGACCTCAAAACTTCAAATTTCCAGCACAAGCCCCCCGCCCCCTTATCTCCCAAACCGAAAACCTTAATGAAAAACCATTCATTTTCCTCTCCCTTGGCGGTGCCGTTCGGCGCCGCCGGGCCGTGGTGGTTCGGCAGCCCCCTTTTTCGCGCAGCCACTGCTGCAACAGCAGCCGACACATGGCTGCTGTTGCAGCAGTCGGCGCTGCTGCTGTAGCAGCACAGCCCGACACGGCTGCTTACAGCAGCCTACCGCCCCGAGCAGCAGCCCGACGGGGGCAGCTACTCGCCGCCGGCGGCATAGGCAGAATTTTTTTTTTTTTTTAAACTTAAACCTTAATTCCAACAGATCCAAAAATCCAATCTTTATTTCAAATCCGAATTTTATGAAGAAAAACCTTAATTATTCCGAAATCCATATAATTTCATGCTAGATTTCATATACCAATAAATCCAAATTGCATAAAATAATAGAAAAATCATATAATCCATAAAATTCAGAATTTTAAAATTCAATTTCTCAATAATTCAACAATGGATCGTCTCTAATACCACTTGTTAGAAAATATATTAAGGATTATTGATCTAAAACAATCAATAATCAACATTGTAATCATCCATGTTGAAATTAACGAGAATATCAAAATGAAAACAGAAGCGTACCTTGAACCGTAGATCCATAGGTGTCTGATTCTTCGCCGGAATTGGTTATGATCTTCCAATTGATTGGTGATCTCCTTATCAAATTTGCTCTCCATTGATGGGGATGTAGAGAAGTTTGAAGAACACCAACAATTGGGGACCATAACCCCCTAAAAGGAATGAGATAATGAAAGGTCATTATCTTTCATTTGATTCAAATAAGCCCATCATCAATTTGAAACAAACATCCGGTCTCTACACTTTAATTCCATGAAACTTAATACCCATTAGTCAAAATTCATCTTTGGTAGATCACTTTAATTGACTAATAAACTTTAAATAATAGCACCACACATTTTAATACGTTACGTGTGGCCCCAATTATGTTAGAACTTTCCAACATCGCACTCCTTTGGGAATCGTGTATGGGCAGAGAACATGTCAAAGTACATTGTCTCTGCCTCGCACTATAGTCATCCTTAATGTGTTTCTAGGTTAGTTTTCTATTTGGTACCCATTGCTCTCGTTATCTGAAATTATAATTTTTGAAATAATATGTTTTTGGAGAATGTGTGATTGAAAAAGAATGTACATGTAATATTATTTTATTGGAAAGTGTGTGATTGATAAGAAGAGAGAGGAAAATGAATTATAATTTAAATGCGGATCAAATGGGGGCTTGTCGGCTTCATCTTTTCACTTTCCATCTTTGTGATCTATTGGTATTGACATCTTGTGAGCATGCCGGTAAGGTGTCGTCCATATAAGTTGGTCACCTACAGAGTTGGAGCTTTTTTCTTTGAGCTTGTTGGTAAACACCGACTACTTTCGATCAAAAATCGTTAGCGAGAAGCATAAGTATTGCCAACAAAAATTTATTCTGTATTTTATTTTTTATTAGTCAAATAAACAATATTTTACTTATTTGATACAGTCAAAAAAGTTCTGGTATCTTTTTAGTATATATATTTTTTTTATAATACTTTAAATATTGTTTTCCTTTTGATCTAATATTCCATTACTATTTAAAGTTATACATTGACAGAATTTTTGTTAGTAAACTAAATTTGTTAAGCTAGTTATATTTTTAATGTTAAGAACTAAAAAGCAATAAGTAATCTTAAATTTATTAAGCTAGTTAATTTTTACTATTAATTTTGTTAAAGTTGAATTTGTATCTTTAGATCTATGTACTTATGTATTTTTTACCGTTTAATTAGAGAGTCATTATTTACCTCCACCACATTTTAAAAAAAAATTTATAATATACTTTTAATCTTATATTAATTTACTTAAATATACATATATTAAATTAAATAAAAATATATCACTCTAAAAATATATATTTTCATTATTCTTGCAAGATCAACATGTAAAACATTCCACCTGCCTTTCATTATCACATGGTTGACTTGCATGAAGCAACTTTACCTGAAATTGCACGCTTAGCATCGGTGGAAGCAACAGTCATTGAACAAATCAATAGCTCCAAATCTGCTATTACAGTTTTCGTTAATATTTTTTCCCCTGTTTTTGGTTCATCCCTTTAATTATTATTTGCATTGTTTAATTTTTCCATTTAACTTAGTTAGCTGGCTGATTTCTTGGGGATGAACACCGATGCCTTATAGGTGAACTAATCCTTTAGTCCTATAAAATCCAATTCAATACACAATGTGAGGAATTTTTTAACCAATAAAATCAATAGTTTGAAATTTATCTTATAATTTCTTTGATCTTAGACAAGTATCTCATATGTAATCAACGGATTCATGATCAATCATTATTCTTCCTCATGTTTCGATTCAATTCCTATACGTCAATTTTGTAACTTACTAGATGAAGTAACAAATTTGATTTTATAATTTTTGGTATAAATAATTAATTATTATATTATGAGAAGTTGATGTTATATGTGACGGGGATGAATATAGTATTTTTTTTTAAAAAAAAATTGTAATAGGGATTAGATTTAGGGTGAAATAGATTTATAAAAATGGTATGGGTGTATAGTGTTTAAATAAATGAATTTAACAAGGACAATATTGGAATATGATGCGGATAAAAATTGAATTTTTTTAAAAAATTAATAAGGATATATATAGTATGTGATCTATATAACAATGATGAATGTAAATATCGGCTCCCTTTAATTCTAGAATAACACTATCTAGTACCTATGATATTATAACACAGCTTTAAGTTGCCACATTTGATATAATCAATTAAATGAATAATGTGTTATTACATTTAAGTGAACATATCATTTAATTTCATGAAATTGCTACCTAACTGATACTTAATACAAGTAGTGCCTAATAGCATTACTCATAATATTATATATTTTTTGAAAATTCCCAACAATCCACATTGTCAAGACCCAAAATTACCAACTAATTTAGGGCGTATGGCCCGATTATACAATGACAATTGTCGAAAGAAGGCCCAAAAGTTTGCGATGGACCTAAAACTAGCCCAAGATCTAACTTGAGAAAGGCTTCCCCAAAAGGTAGTCCGAAGTAAAAGTAACAAAAAAGCATGAACACAAGCCAAGGATTAATCAAGAGAAAATTAAGCAAAATCATGATTTTAAGGTTTAATTATTATTATTCAAATAATTTACAAAAGGTCTCAAGTGTTAATTATATATAATATATTTTAATAATTGTAAAACTATATTACCAAATAATATAGATTTAGTAAGTCATTGTTCGCTCAAATCAAACAGTTAAATCTCAGTTCTGGTTACTTTGGATGTTGGGTGCTTAAAAAAGAAAACTATGGATGAGAGGATCCATTCGTTGTCCCAGACCATAAGGTCTAATGTGCCCAAATCATAATTATTATGAAGTTTTATTTTATTCTCTAATCAATCTAACGGGTGGAGAGCTCCTATAATTGAGTTGAGCAAACCAGTCTATGATACTTTCGATTATATTGGAAGTTAACTGAAACTTCCCCAAAGGTAGTCCAAAGTAAAAGTAACAAAAAGCAAGAACACAAGCCGAGGATTAATTAAGAGAAAATTAAGCAAAATCATGATTATTATTATTATTATTATTATTATTATTATTATTATTAAAAAGGTATCAAAAACCAAGTGTTAATGAGGCAATATATTACAATGTTTTCAAAATATGAGACCTCGAATAATGCAGTTGTCTTGGTTTACAGTTACAGAGTAGGGTTGTATTTTTTATTTTATTTTTTAGTATTTTGGGTTGTATTGAAATATAGTTTCATATGTATATATTTTTTATGTTTTAGTGCATTTAAATATGTATCGATTTATATTTTCGGCTATAACGATCGTTGATTGTCAACGATAATCGGTCATCGGTCAACTATCACGGTCTCCGCGACTCCGCCCTAGCTGAATCAAGCTTCTGTATTCACCATTGTTTACAACTATGATCAACACTAGCATCCGTTACTTCTGCTGCTATTGCCAACATATTATTCCCCGACCTTAAGGTCACCGGTGCCTCGACTTCAAAGTTCAGCGCTACCACCAAGGTTTCCACCCCTCTGACCCCAAGCTGGTCATGAAGGCTTCATTGAAGGATATAGGTATTGCAACAGTTGTTGCTACTACTACCACTACAGTGCTAACCAGCAATGCACTGGCTGTCGAGGTCTTGCTTGGTGGAAATGATGGCTCACTAGCTTTCGTTCTTGGAAACATCTCTGTGGCTGTCAGAGAGAAAATTGTGTTCAAGAACAGTGCTAGATTTCCCCATAATGTTGTGTTTGATGAGGATAAAGTTCCGGCAAGAGTTGATGTATCGAAGATCTCTATGTCAGAGAAGGACCTGCTGAATGTGGTTGAAGAGACTTATGCAGTGACTTTGATAGAGAAGGGAACTTATAGTTTCTACTGTGCTCCTCATCAGGGTGCTGGTATGGTTTGCAAAATAACTGTAAACTAGATTAGCATGTTTGGTTAATCTTAAAAGTTATTGATATATATACCCAAAATGTAGTCTACTCGTATAATTATATGAGACATCGAAAGGAGTTGATGATCTATATTTTTAAAATTTCAAACTTATTTTTAGTGTTTTGCTATTTATACAACAATCTCCTCACAATAGGGGGGCACACTCCCAATAAAAAGATTGTAGACCCCCTCTATTGTGAGGAAGCTGTACATCGGGATATCAATTGACACATAGCAAAACATTTATTTTTAACCTTCCATGCCAAGGAGGGAGGGTGGGAGAGTATTAGGAAGGATATTGGACCTAACTGAACCTAACAAAATCGGCTTGTTAGGGGAGGATTGTCTGCACCTTATTAAGTGGATCGTATAAATATCACCAGCTAATGTAGGACTCTAATAATGCCCCCATCACATATAGCGTGGACCATGCCAAACAATTGCTAAAAAATCGATATTGGGTGCACTTAACATTGCAAAACTGCGCCTGCTCTGATACCATATTAGGAAAGATACTGAGTCTAATTCAACATAACAAAATCAGATTGTTATGGGAGGATTGCCCTCACTTTATTAAGTGGACGCAGAAAAAGGACGCAACTGGAGTCAGTTGTTAGTTAAGCTGGAATTAGTTGTTAGTTATGAGGTTGGAGTTAGTCACGTGTTAATCTTGTATTGGTTTGTGTAGTTGAGTTAGTTTAAGTTTGTTAGCTTTCAAATTGTATTTATAAACCTGAGGCACGATGTATTTTTTTTTCAATTTCTTTTTACTAATAATGAAATCAAACATTTTCAATTTCTTCTTCTTCTTCTTCTTCTTCAATTTGTAACATGGTATCAGAGCAGGCCCAATTTTGCAATGTTGTGTGTACTCAATATCGATTTGTTCACAGTTGTTTGGCATGGCCCACGCTGTACGTGAGGAGGCGTATTAGAGTCTCACATTGACTAGTGATATTTACACGATCCACTTAATAAGGTGAGGACAATCCTCCACTAACAAGCCGGTTTTGTTAAGTTGAGTTAGGCTCAATATCTTTCCTGAGAGAGAGAGATCCAACAATATTTACTTATAATTGGGTTTGAAATTGCATCATGTGTGAGGTGATCTTAGAAATTTGTCTAGCTTATACCAATATGTTCTTGAATGTAACTCTATGGTGCACGGAAAGCCTCCATACGCTAGCGTTCTATTTCGGAAACGAAAATTCTTCGGAAATTCAAAAACAATTTCCTTTTTTCTAATGAAATTAGGAAACTCCGGAAACTTTTAGAAAACTTTGCAAAAAAAAAAAAATTAATAATAATAATAATAATAAATAATAATAATAAAAAAATAAAAATAATAATAAAAAAAAAGCTTCAGAACGGGCTCTAACCAAAAGTTAACTTAATTATGGACTTTGGCTTCAAATTAACTTAAATTATGTATTTTGTCTCAGTTTGAGCCACGTTAAAATTTACATTCACATTCTTCTACTCATTTTTAACCATACATTCTTCAATAAAATAATATTTTCTATCACATCAATAATTTTTCCTTTTTTTCAACCACACATTCTCCATTAATTTACTATTTCAGAATACATTCTTTCAAAATAATGTGACTCAAACACACCATTTATTTATTATATCAAAGCACTATATATAATGCTAGATTTTAGTATAAACCTAAATTTCTAATTATTGTGCTTCCTTTATCAAGTTCTAATTGTTTGTCGAGATTCTTGAGACGTTGAGGAAGATGGTAGACGTATATAGGGCAATTATTCCCACTTTGAGTAAAGCAGTTAATTCACTATATATTTGAATTGTTTTTAATCATTAAATTACATTAATAAATTGTTTGAAAATTGCTTTTAAGTTTGTCGTTTGTACATCAACATTGATTAGTTGATTCAGTTTTGATATTCACATATTATTATAGAGCAGTATTCAAATTTTAATATTTAATTATATATACTTTTGGGTTCTTGATTTTTTTTTTTTTTATTCCAACTAGTCTTTTTTTTTTTAATAGGGATAGATAATGTATGATATATATAATAATGATGAATGTAAATAGCGGCTCCCTTTAATTTTAGAATAAAGCTATCTAACAATATGATATTATAGCACCTGTTTAAGTTGATAAACTTTATATATTCAATTAAATGAATCATGTGATATTACATTTAAGTGAACATATCATTGAATATTATGAAGTTACTATTTAAACGGGTGCTTACAAGTAGTATTTATTATTTAATATCATTACTCTTAATTTTATACTCCATCCGTTCCATTTATATGGTTTTGTTTTTCACATGGATCAAGAAATCTTATTTTGTTATAAAAGAGAGAAAAAGAGAAGAGAGAATAAAAGCCAATAGATTTCTGTGTGTTATAATGAGAGTCGAAGTCCTATATTTATAGGACAGCAATATAGATACATATGGTAATAATATTTAGGGCTGTAGGGGTACAAATGTCATTCACATTAAACCCTAATTTACTTTCTTTTTACAATACTCCCCCTTGAATGACACATTACAAAATATATGCCCCGTTAAAATCTTGTTTGATAAAAATTCAATGGGACAAAAAGAATAAACAAAGGAAAAAGAGTACAGTTATTTCGGAGTATTAAATATAAATGATGCCTAATTAAAACCTTGGTAGGAAAACTCAATGGGATAAAACCTAAGCGAAGGAAAAAGAGTACAGCTACTCCCCCTGATGTTGATCACTAAAAATCTTTGAGTCGACGCACTCCAATCTCGTGAACCAATTTCTTAAATGTAGATGTTGGCAGTACTTTTGTAAATAAATTGGCTACATTGTCACTTGAACGAATTTGTTGAATATTGATGTCACTATTTTTTTTTTTTGAAGCTCGTGTGTATGAAAGAAATTTAGAGAAATATGCTTCATCCAGTCACCTTTGATATAGTCTCATTTGAGTTGTGTAATACAAGCAGCATTATCTTCATACAAAATTGTTGGACTAACTTTTGTTGAAATTAATCTGCATGACTCTTGATATGATGGGTTATGTTCCTCAACCTACACATTCTCGACCTGCTTTATGGATTGCAATAATTTCAGAATGATTTGAGGATGTTGTTGTCAATGATTGCATTGCTTCAAAGATCTCCATGATATATTTGTTCCTCTACATGTAAACATGTATCCTATTTGTGATTTAGCTTTATGTGGGTCAGAGAGATAACATGCATCTGCATATCCCACTAAAGTAGATCCTGACTTTTGAAAATAAAATAATCTCAAATCAATAGTACCCTTTAGGTAACGAAAAATATATTTAACATCATTCCAATGTCTTTGTGTTGGTGTAGAGTTATATTTTGCAAGGAGATTTACAGAAAAAGCTATGTCGGGTCGAGTACAATTTGCAAGATAAGTTAATGCTCCAATTGCACTAAGATATGTTAATTCAGGACCAAGAATCTTTTCTCCTTCTTCGATTGGAAGAAAATGATCATTTTTTACATTAAGTGATCGAACAGTCATAGGTGATGCCAATAGATGTGCATTATCCATATAAAGTCGTTTTAAAACTTTTTTCTGTATATGTAGATTGATGAATAAATAATTCTTTTGAGAAATGTTTAATTCGCAACCCAAGACAAAATTTTTTTTTTTTTTCAAATCTTTCATCTCAAATTCATTTTTCAAATAATCTGCAGTTTTGTTGAGTTCTTCAGAAGTTCCAATTAAATTTAAGTCATCAACATAAACTGCTACAATTGCAAATCCAATATTTGTTTTCTTTATGAAAACACATGGGTAGACATCATCATTTTTATAGCCTTCCTTCAACAAATATTCGCTAAGGCGATTATACCACATGCGTCCGAATTGTTTCAATCCACACAATGATCTTTGCAGTTTAATTGAGAACATGGTTCTCGAGCATGTATCATTTGTTTCACGTACTTTAAGTCCTTTAGGAATTTCATATATGTGTCACTGAACCATACAAATAGGCAGTCACTATATCCATAAGGTGCATATCGTGCTTTTGTGACACAGTCAAACTAATTAAGAATCTAAAAATGATGGTATCCATTACAGGAGAATATGTTTTCTCATAATCAATTTATGGTCTTTGTGAGAAATCTTGAGCTAC
The DNA here is from genome assembly GCA_019097785.1 of Fraxinus excelsior. Taxonomy (NCBI): domain Eukaryota; kingdom Viridiplantae; phylum Streptophyta; class Magnoliopsida; order Lamiales; family Oleaceae; genus Fraxinus; species Fraxinus excelsior. Next base: position 14,469,459 of record CM032628.1, read on the forward strand.
GAGTCGGACTTTGTATCTTGTAATTTCATTGTTTTCATTTCTCTTTCGTACAAAAAGCCATTTGTATCCAATAGGGATTACATTTTCAGGTGTTCGAACTAAAAGTCCAAACACTTTCTATTTCTCTAAGGAAATTAATTCCGCTCGTATGACTTCTTTCCACTTTGTTCAGTAGCACAGTTTTGAAATCTTGCAAACGAATATGCATCCACTCATAACGGGCTTTGGGGAGGACTATAGTCCTCTGATGATCAAATTTTTCAGTTAATTTTTTTCTAGAGAACCTGTGGATCTTTTTAGTGAGATATTCAATTTTCAATCCATCGTGAAGATGATGACGAAAGAAGTTGAGTGATTTTGCACAAATCTGCAGGGATTCTTTGTTTCTTTCTTTTATTGTTTGTCTCAAGCCTTTTGAGACCAGATGTATATCAGCATCGAGTACTCATGACAAATAGTTTTTACCAATTATGTCAAGTGCAACAAACTCAAGTTTTGTAATGTTTGTCGTTTGATTAACTACACAATAAAGCAAAAGAAACACAATTAGTTTCGAAGAATATGATTTAAACATAAATAGTCAATATCAATATGACATAAGTTACGTGTTTTTCCTTCAGGGATAAACACTAATTTAAAATAATATATTGTTCGAAACATGTGCTATTTCAAGAGTAAGTTCTATTTTAATATTGCTTCTTCAAGAGCAATATGTCAATATTCTTCTGAAGTATTGAAAAATATAATTTATACTCTACAGGAGCAAGTAATATTTTTCTAGAATATTAATTATAGTGTTATGCTACTTCAGGAGCAACAACATAATAAATTATTAATTTAAAGTTTATATAAGAACATCTAAAAATATTTAACAAGATTACAAATATTATTACCATATAAACAAGATATATAAAAATTAATTACCAAACGTGATGATTACAGCACAAATATATACAAATTTTGGCGCAAGGTATAGAATGCAGAAATATAAAATTGTATAAAGATAGAAAAAAAAATACACGTGCATTACAAAAATGGTAATCATTATCTACCATATACATTCTAACTTTGACTATAAACTGTGGAATTAAGTGTAAATTGTTACACACCATAAGGGAGGAGAGAGAGAGAGTGGGAGAACCATAAAGCATGAATTATGAATTGCATGTGGCAGAACCATAAAGCATGAATTGCGAATTGATTTGAATTCATTAATGAGTAATAATTTGAGAGTTAGAATTCATAAACTAATTACAAGAAAATTGGTGGCATGAATTAACGCATACGTGTCTGGAAGAACATATATCCAAAATCCTAATCTATTAATGATTAATAATTTGAGAGTTAGAATTCATAAACTAATTACAAGAAAATTAGTGGCATGAATTAACGCATACATGTCCGGAAGAACATATATCCAAAATTCTAATATGTTATTCTGCTTTTTCTTTCTTGCTTTGGGATGAATTAACGCTTTCGGTATTCTGCTTTTTCTTTCTTGCTTTGAGAGGTTGCTCTTCGTGTGTGTTGCTCTTCGTGTGTGTTCAATCTATTGGTAGTTTTAATTGATGTCGTGCTGATAATGTGTTATAAAAGAGAAGACATAGTAAAAGCCAATAGACTTCTGTGTGTTATAATGAGAATCAAAGCTCTATATTTATAGGACATCAATAATGATACATATGATAATAATATCTAGGGCTGCAGGGGTACAAGTGTCATTCACATTAAACTCTAATTTACTTTCTTTTTACAGCATAGTTAATGTTATTGGAAAAATAATTTTGCCAAAAAAATTTCTAGTTTACCCTCATCTAATTATCAATAACTAATAGTAAACTATTATTGGAAGTAGTAAAGAAATAATGATATATTAATAAACAAACAAAAAAAACTTTCTTAATAAAGAAATAAGACTATATAATTGGGACAAAAAATAAGGAAAGTAAGTCCATATAAATAAGACGAAGGGAGTATATTTTTTGAAAATTACCAACAATCCACACTGTCAAGACTCAAAATTACCAACAAATTTAGGGCATAAATGTATGGCCCGATTATACAATGACAATTGTCGAAAGAAGGCCCAAAAGTTTGCGATGGACCTAAAACTAGCCCAAGATCTAACTTGAGAAAGGCTTCCCCAAAAGGTAGTCCAAAGAAAAAGTAACAAAAGCAAGAACAGAAGCCGAAGATTAATCAAGAGAAAATTAAGCAAAATTATGATTTTAAGGTTTAATTATTATTAATCAAATTACTTAAAAAAGGTCTCAAGTGTTAATTATATATAATATATTTTAACAATTCTAAAACTATATTACCAAATAATATAGATTTAGGAAGTGATTGTTCGCTCAAATCAAAATGGTTAAATCTCAGTTCAGTTCTCGATACTTTGGATGTTGGGTGCTTAAGAAAGAAAACTATAGATGAGAGGATCCATTCGTTGTCCCAAACCATAAGGTCTAATGAGCCCAAACCGTAATTATTATGAAAGGGGCCATCTAACATTTTCACCGGCAAAGGGCATTATGATTTCTCCAAGGGTAATTATATTACCACCAAAAAATTTATTAAGTATACCACAATTTTTAATTTTTTTTCGTATTTACTTAAATAGCCTTAAGTAAAATTACATAATTAGAGTTAATATATTTTTAAAATTAATCACATCACATTATAATTACACCACAAACCTAAACCTAATTCCTTCTTCTTTTCTATAATTACGAGTCTTGTGCCGTGATACCACATGTAAGAATTTATCAATTTGTTTAATCATTCTTTATATATATATATATTTTTTTTCAATTCATTAGATCTTATAATTGCAAAATGTAATTCTTTAAAAGAACTATTCTTTTATTCTTCAGTCAAAATTCTTGCATTTTGAGAGTCTGATCCTCCATCGCTAAAGCCCTTTTATGTTACTGAAATCTTCACTCATCAAAGCGACTAAATACACAAATATAAAACCCGATATATAATAATTTGTAACGAGAAAGGTGAGCACAATTTTAAATTCCATCCGTTAAAGTTTAGACTCTCTAGAAATTTACAAACTAAAGATTGCAAATATGCAATTCTCCGTGTTTATTGTAATTTAGCCCATCTTTTAATAAGTTTCAAAACATTTTATTGACCCCTTTAAAATTAGAAATTAAGCTGACTGGCCCATTTCTTTGAAATCAAGTTTTTTTTCTTCTTCTTTATGTTCCTCTGTTTTTAAAAATAATTAAGAAAAAATAGTGTGGATGAGAAGAAAACCTTACCCATATCTCTTGATGATGTGGATGAGAAGAAATTTGTAATGTTTTCTACTTCTTTTTTGTCAAGTCCATGTAGTCATAGATGCATGCAACATAAAAAGTATACAGTGGAAAGAAATATTGTTCGGAAGAAAAGAAAAAAGGAAGAAATTTACTTGTGATGTATTTATTAAAACTCAGAATTCTTCATTTTTATTATTATTTTTAAATTAGGTATATAATTGTAAATTTATTGTGGTGTATTTATAAAAACCATGAATATAATGTGGTGGTAATATAATTACCCTTTCTCCAATAGGAAGCAAAAAATACTTAAATTTTGTATTTTCTTATCAATTTATCCATCTATTTTTATTTAAGTCAATCTAGAGGTGTTAACCCAATATTAGATGTCTTGACTTTTGCCCGGAACATGCTTATCTTATAGGCATGTTGTATGAGCTAAGCCTAAATAAATATATGGTTCTACTTGTACACTGGGATTGACAGCTTCCTTACAAATAGGGGGGCCTATATACAATGAAAAATTGTGGGCACCCCTTTGTGAGCGAGACTATACGCCGAGTGGTGTACAAGTAGCAAAACTTATAATTCTACCCCTAGCAAAAAAGAACCTATCCATACAAGCAAAGGGGGTTTTTTTTTTTTTTTTTTCTTTTTATAAAAATCAATATGATCGGTCGAGAGCTCCTATAACTGAGTTGAACCAACCAGTCTATGAAACTGGACCCCAACACATTTTAACCCATCCTACTCTTGATTATATTGTGTGGAAATTACACAACACCAAGCATTTAAAGATAACAATTGAAAAATAAGGTGTAAAGTTTACTTCAGTAAATGCATATATTCAACTAAAATTAAAAATTCTCTCTCATCTCTCACTATCACTCTCTCTATCTCTACCCCCAATATAATCTCCGGCGACGTATCTCTACTATCAATACTCTCCGATGATCAGTTGAAGATAAATTGCAGCAAGGAGTTCCAAAAGCATCTGAGTCCTTGAGAAATGATGGTATCAAGGTTTTGGTACTAATTGTGGTGGTGGTGGTGGTGGTGTACAGAGGGTTTAGTTTTTGTTGGAGGTGGTGATTGTGGTTGTGGATGTGGTGGAGATGGAGATGAAGGAGGTGATTTTTTTTGTTGTTGTTTTATGGTTGTTTTTTAGTTCATTTTGTGGTGGCTCGGAGGTGGTGGTAGTGCTAGCGATGGTGGTACGGGTGGTGGTTTTGGTCAGTGGCGGACCCAGCACCGGCGAGTCTCGGCGGTCGCTCGTGCTGGATCTGCCGGAATAATTTTTTTTTCTTTTGCCCAATGAACAAATGTTTTAATTATATACCTAGTATGTTCCTTTAGTTTCAATAATTCCTTATAGTTCAGTTGGTCAGAAGTTGTTTATTCACACAAGAGGTCCTAGTTTCGAATCATTTTGCCAACATTTTTAGTGTTAAATATGTTTAAATCTACAATTTTTGCCAAAATAAATGGATGAAGGGGAGGTTTCGAACTGGTGACCCCCAGTTTAGGATATTGGACGCTGACCACTATGGCACTCATGAAATTTGGTATTGATCATTTTATCAGAATTATATATTTTAAATATTTGCGGTTAATGCAATTGTAAAAATTTAAATCCATGCTGTTCTTTTGAATTATACAAAACTTGAGCACAATATTGTTAATTTTTACAGCAACATTATAAATGTTCAGTTTGAACAAAATAATTTTTATATTTAAATTATAGACCTCGTTTGATTTCATTTTTTTTTTCAAAATATATTTCTCTTCTTTCAACCTCACGTTTTTCAATAAAATAATATTACATGCAAATTCAAAACTTTTCTTTATTTTTAATTACACGTTCTCCATCAAATTATTATTCTAAAATACATTTTTTTGAAAAAAAAAAACAAATGGCATCAAACGGGGCTTTTAATATTTTATTGTTGACAACAGTCGATGATCTACGGTCGCCCGTGCTGACTCGAATTTCTGGGTCCGCCATTGGTTCTGGTACTGATTTTGGATTGAGTTGGATTTGTATAAACTCGGTTTCCTCCTTTTCAAGACAAATGTACAATTGTAGTAGTCATTAAAATATGCTCTACAATATATTTATACTCACTATTGGATAGTATGTATGTACATAAATAAAGTGAGACTGGCTCGCTTCAACACTTTCAATGCAAAAGTAAGAAAATTTGTTCCAGGTTGTTCATCCCCCGCTGCATAGGACCCAATGGGCAATAGCTCAACTCGAGAAATCCATAATTATCTTCATACAAGATCAAGGAGCACATATAGTCCAAGTAGAAGGAAGCCTGGTCGAAGTCAAAGGTGGCATGTTATGTACATTCACATCATGAGGAAACAAACAACATTCAACATCAAGCTCATGGAAAATTTTAACCATCTCCTCGACCAGAAGGGTTCTTCTTGACCGCCTCTCACCCATATACTGATGATTTATTGTGTGAGAAGGCCACACTGAACATTTTAGCCTGTATATATCCTTCATGTCTCTTATGACTATTGGTGGAGCTGGATACCAGAGATCACTCCTATTTCCTACATATCTGCATTGGCCAGAACGCTATAAAACATGACATGTTAGACAAATATCTCGTATTAATTTAGGGTTAGTATAGAGATGGATAGCTAGTGCAAAGCAAGACTGGAAGCATGTTCCGTTAAGCTCAAAAAGCCTAAACGTAATTTTTGAGAAGTATAAAACTAAAAGGAGTAAACTTTTGAACTAAAAGTTACTTATACTTTTTTCTAGTAAACATGTTCACAAAAAAAGTAAAAAATAAATTTTAAGCTCTGAGCAATGTTTAAGTAACATATATACATAGGCCCTGTCTGGACGCACTGAACTGGGAGGCAAAATCAATTTTTATAACGTTGTGCCTACAATTGTTGACCAACTTGAGAGATGAAGGGGCCCACCTTTTTTAATATAACGGCCAAAAAATCAATTTAAATGGGATTTTAATCTGCTCCAGACAGGATCATAATATTTTTCTTACTTTAGAGCGAAAAAAGTTAATGTGAAAGTAATTCTTACATACTATGAAAATAAGAAATTACTTCCTTGTTTCCATGTCAAAGAAAAAATTATCATTTTAAGTGAAATAGCCACATGCTTTGAGGTAACAAGAATACTAGGAAAAAATGATAAAACAATATGTACCTTGTTATTCTCTCTTTTTGCAATCTTCTTCCCCGTAGTAGAAATGTGGATAACAAAATCAATTTCATCAAGCAAATCTAGACTGCGATAATAATTACCGATGAACTTTGTGGATAAGACATTGTTTGGATAATTAATCTTTTGGTTATCGAATCTCGGAAAAACTGTTGTCAATATGTTCAACTCTTCAACTACCATCTGAATAAATTAAAATGAAAATTATACAAAGCACAAGCATAATAATAATAATCATGATGGAATATGCTCACCCATGCATATTCTTATGCAAAAGAAATATATTTGCTTGCAAGAAATCTTACGCGAACTTCATCACTTTCAATATGATCACCCACATCAAACAGGTGCATCACAAATAAGAAGATAATAGCCTCAAACGTTGTCTTGCACGTGTTCCCAAACACGAACATAACCAAAAGAAGCTGAGAGCTTAAGAAGATAAAAAAAAAATGTGTGTTCGTAACTTTGAGTACAAGGAGACAGATAATAACTAGGGTTGTAAATGGATCTATATCCGATCCAATAATCCAATGGATATTTGATTGTTAAATCTATATTCGATTTGCTATGTTATTGGATATTCTATCCGATAATCCGATCCTAAATTAATAAAAATTAGGAAAAAAATAATTTGTGTTCTTTAAAAACTTTGAACTAACTTAAGGCCCACTTGTTTTTACTAGCAAGCCCAATAATGATTTCTACTATGAAGGTGTTCCTTTTTAAAGGAGATATCCTTTCTAGTTTTCTACTGACATTCGATGTGGAATAAAGTAAAATTGAATCTCAATTCTAAATATAAATATTTTATTTCACTATTTCCATGAACAAATCAAATTATTTGTTACATATTAATTATTAATTTTTGAAGTTGTAAAATAAACTACAATAATAAATTTAATTAAGAAAAATATAGATATTTATTTACTTTAAATTAGTAAACTAAAAAACATGTTTAATAATTATAAAGTTTTCAACATTTTTATGTTTTGAATTTGATTACTTTTTAATTCTAAATTTATTTATTTTAGTGACAAATAATATGTCATAAAAATATTTTACCGACTCAATTATTAATAACAAATTTAATTATGACATATTATTTGTCACTATATCCATATTTGATCAATTTAATTAACGGATTATCGGATTAAGATCTTGATCGGATTATCGAATTGAGATTCTAAATCCATTTTCCATTAATTTCTTCAGATTTTGATCGGATTCGGATCAAAATCCAATCAATTGACAATCCTAATGATAACTATGACCACTCCTACGAGGGCATTCAGTATTTGTTGCAATTTGTTGACAGCGATTTTCGTGTCATTCAAAGGCAAAGCTAGGGCTCGCCTTTGCACGTGTAGTGTAAGAGGTATGAAGTACTATAATATTTTTGTTGTTGAAGTAATATGAATGTTCATAATATATTTATATTTCACTCTTCCTATAATAAATACATCTTGAACTATAGTCATCGATCAAGCATAAAAGATGATACTAATTTATTTATTTATTTATTTTTTGAACAGTTCAATTGTAGCATCTAACAAATGATGCTTCCTCCAACTTCCATAATACACTTTTGTTTTGGGACAATATTTAGTAGTCCACACATTTATTAGATAACCAAAATTGAACTTCATCTTTGTTTCCCCTACAAAATGGTCTAAAAAGAACTATTATGATACAAATTTTATATCATGAGAGAATGTATACAATAGATTATTGTTTGACATGGACTGAGTTGGAGAGAGAATGAAATTAAACCCTCATTCCAAACTCACATGCATAAACCTCCATTATTGTCAAAATCCAAATATTCCCACACCCATTCTTCTTCACCTAACTGTTCCTTTTAGCCAGTCCCTGCTACCCATGTGTCCTCCCCCATAAATTACAGGTATGCATTCCTATAACCATGGACAAGAAACTAAGGCCCCTTAAATGTATTTATATGTATCTCTCATCAGTCCACCAAATCACGCTGTGACTGGAAGGCCATGCTAACACGAAAGCAAGCACAATTTAGACTTTATTTGACAGTGGACCAGATAGAACTTACTCACAATTTTGAACTGAAGATAAGATCCCAAATTTTACTTACCACCCAATTTTTAAGAGCTCGTTTGCTTATCCCCTTGTTTTCGTTTGCTCCTTCAAAGAGGCGAATGGCCTTCAAAGCCTCATCCTCTCTCATAAAGCGCATCAAATCCTCAAGGTAAATGAATCTAATCACAAAAGTCAAGCTACCAAATCATACAATTTACAATAAATTGGAATCAACAGAAAACTGAAATTCATAAGAGCATGTAAATGCTAAAACTAAAGTTGGACTTTCTGTAAATAGATCGTGTGCTATTCTACGATTTTTAAGTGAATTCCTGATTTCTTGAGCAGATGTTGGAGTTTTCGGCCGTTCGGTTCAAATGGGAACCTTCAATTAAATAATCTAGGTCAACTGCAATGAGTGTTATAACCTTGAAAATATCCTTGGCAGTTTTTATTGCTTAAAAAATGTCAGTGTTGGAATAATCTGTGTCCATGCACCCAAGCGATAGAATATACATAATAACAGTATAATTTCAAATTTTCAAGCAAGAGAATAAATGATAGAAATCAAGGCAACTAATAAATTTGGAAGCAGAACTTAAAAAATTAACAAGTTGCTGTCAATAAACCAAGTTAAAATAAAAAAACTTCATGGACAAAAAACTAACTCTGATCCAGGCTTCACCACATTGTAGAAGATCTTCTTGGTTGCAGCTTTTGCCTGTTTTTCACTAGTGATCTGCACGGCTGACTCGTCCTCATCAGCTGATGCCCTGTATTTGCTCATTCAGAGTGGATAATTCACCTTTCCGAACAATATTAATCAGCCTGTTCATATTCCGACCTGTAATATTCTTCTGATTCAGCCTATGCAAATGATCAATTGTTATACCAGCCTCATCTTTCATCTTTGATGTTATTCCAAAAAACACATGACTCTTTGCACCTGTAGCCATGGGACTCTTTGCCTTAAGATTGGCTAGGATATTCACCCCAGCACTCTAAAGCTTTTGAACTTCAGCTCTATCGCCTTCTCCTCTTCTCGCTCGTGCTGAATCTCAATCAATGGTGGACCAGACAGTGTCTCAATGACATACTGATTAAACAAAGATTCCTGAATCCGATCAAAAAATGTGCTGACTTGAAACTAGTGTGAGAATTGTATTTCTCAAAACACTTTTAAATTTGTGCTATTAGTGTCAATTGCCTTAGCTGCTTTTGGCTTGAGCTGCTTAAGTAGCATCCATTTATTGGTAGCTGAGCTTATCACACGGATTGTGCTAGTTTAAACTGATGATGACCGTTAGATGCAATCAATGGATGAGATTTATTCTTGGATAATATTGCCGGTTGAGTTATAGTTGAACCATTCACTTTTCATTCTTTTGGACTCTTCATTTTTCTCTCAACTTTTGGCTCTTTTGCATTTGAGTCTGTAATTTCTTATCTTGTTGAGTTATCTGTAATTTGATCTAGCATTTTAGATGTGGATCTTGTGTGTAAAATCAGGCATGAAAGAGTGATTGACTTAGTGTAGGTTATCTCTAAGTGGTTGGGTTAGATCTCTGAGTTTTGAACTCTCCAGTTTTGCGAGATCTCGTAATCGATGACCAAAATATTGTACTGAGTGGTTCTTTGTAATATTTCTCTCTTGGAAGGTGGTTTTTGCAGTAGTGGAACATGCTGTTCCTGAGCCCCCACATTAGGCCGTTTGGCTGAACTAGGTTACCATTTTCTTGTGTTCTTGTCATTTTCTTTACTGCTTTTGTTCACTTATGCGTTATTGATTAATTTGTGAAGTGGTTTCATGCATAAATCCCCAACAAAACTAGTATGAGGGCTGGTTTAGGGTTCCGGTTGTGTTTTTATTTTTACATAATAATCTTTTCTTTGGGTATTTTGATTGTAGATCTGAATAGACCTTTAAAGGTCTAAACAAACAGTATTATCTTTGGCTTCTTGAATCTGATCAATATTGACTGAGTTAACTTTTCTTTGTTGTGGGTTATTGGTTGATCGTTTGCTCTTAGTGTTTGGGCTCAATTGAGGGCTAAGGGTTAATAATACTATTTTTCAACGATATTGGTAAGATCTTTCCAAACCTTCTTTTAGTTTCGGTTTGGTGTCTTTCTGTAGATAGAATATGCATGATAGGTTATATATGTTTTCTTGAATTCTCGTGTTTGATTCTTTGAAATTCTGAAACATATATGTGCTTAATAAATGTGTAATCAGTTTGAGCTTCTTTCATACCTACACATATATTTGACTGAGAATTCTTGATAAATTGATTTAATATATCTTCAATTTATGAATACTTTTAACTCTGTGTGTTTTTCGTTGCATTGATTATCTAAAAATTATTTTTCAAAACTTTTTCTGTTATGTTCACGAGTACAAGCCACCCTTTTACAAAATCCATAATGGGTTTGAAGGTCGAATTAACACAATTTGATGGAAAGGGAGATTACTATATATGGAAGTAGAAAATTTCTAGTCCAACAAAGGGTTGCAAAGGCCCTTGATGATCTTGCCACATTTTCTGATGAGTTGAAAGCTAAACTTGATGAAATTGAGGAGATGAATGAAATTGCATATAATTCTATAATTTCTCATGTGTCTAATAATATTGTTAGACAAGTTGATAGTGCTGAAACTACTAGAACTTTATGGACTGCATTAGATCCCTTATTCTTAACTAAGACTGCCTAACAAAATATATTCGTTAGAAAAGCTATTTAGTTTTAAGATGGACCTTGGAAAGAATTTGGAAGGAGACTTAAGTGACTATAGCATAATTTTTAAGAGCCTAGCACACAATGATAAGAAGTTTGAGGATGAAGAGTTAGCTATTATATTGCTGAAATATTTACCTGAATCCTACAAAGAGATTAAAAATGCCATAAAATATGGTAGGGGCACTCTTATACAAGCAGTTGTGATAGATGTACTAAAATCCAGAGAGTTAGAGCTTAAGAGAGATAATAGAACCAATTCAAGAGAAGAAAGTTTGTTTGTAAAATGAAGAACTGAAAAGAAGGAGTTTAATTTTCATAATAAGAAGGGTAAAGAGAGATCTAAAATGAGATCTAAGTCTAAAGACAGAAGTAATAAGAAATGTTATTATTGTGGGAAGTTTAGACATTTCAAAATGGATTGCTTTGATTGGAAAAATAAACAAAAGGACATGAATAATATTGATCTGAATAATGCTGCCATAGTATCTGAACTAGATAGTTTACACGTCTTGAATGTGTCTGATGAAAAACCTAATAAAGACTGGATTCTAGACACAGGGTGTTCTTTTCATATGTGCCCTAAAAAATCTTAGTTTTATAATTACAAAAAATAGAACCTAGGAAGGCTTATATGGGAGACAATAATTCTTAGATTGTGATTCAGATTGGTGACATTGCCATCATAATGTATGATGGCACTGTCGAGCGAATCAAAGATGTAAGATATGTCCCAAATTTAAAAAGAAACCTTATTTCTTTTGGAACTCTTGAAGATGAGGGATATACCTTTAAATCTGAAAATAAAGTTCTGAAAATTATGAAAGGATCTCTAATAGTAATAAAATGGCCTAAAAGAAATGGTTTATACTATCTTGAAGGAAAAACTGAAATTGAACCTAATTTCAGTCTTCCCACAATTAATAAAGACAAAATTGAATTGTGACACAATAGAATGAGTCATATTGGTTTTAAAGGACTAAAATCTTTAAGTAACCAAAAATTACTTGGAAAAGATGATATTGAAATGATGGACTTCTGTGAAACTTGTGTGTTGGCTAAGTCTCACAAGGTGAGCTTTGAAACAAGCTCAGATAGAACCAATAGGCCCATGGACTATGTACATGTTGATTTATGTGGCCTTGAGAAGCATTCCACATTAGGTAGAAGTAAGTACTTCTTATCCCTTGTGGATGATTACTCTAGGAAAGATAGGATTTTTCATTTGAAGGTTAAATCTGAAACTTTTCTGAAGTTCAAGATTTGGCTTAAAACCGTGGAGAATTAGTTAGAAAAGAAATTAAAAACATTAAGAATTGACAATGGGCTTGATTTTTGTAATTTTGAATTTGATAACTTTTGTAAGTAAAAGGGGATAATGAGGCATAGAACTGTTAAATACACACCTGAACAAAATAGGGTTATTAAAAGAAGAAACATGACCATAATGAATAAGGTTAGGTAGTATTTTATTCAGCTCTTGCCTTGCTAAATGTTTTTGGGCTGAAGCTGCTTGTTCTATAGCATACTTGATTAATAGATCTCCTTCTAGTAGTATATGTTTTAAAACTCCATAAGAATTATGGATATGGGATCCTCCAAATTTAAATCCAATAAGAGTTTTTGGATGTGCTGCATATGCACATCAGTCAGAAGGGAAATTTGAGCCTAGGGCTATCAAATGTGATGTTAATATAATTAACAGTAAAAATGTAGTTTTTAATGAATCTAAAATGCCATACCTAAAACAAGGTACTGATAATTCAAACAAATCTGAAATTGAAAGAAATGTTTAGACTAAGGTGAATCTAGCTAAGTTTGATTTACCTAAACTTGAAAATGTTGAAAACAACCTTGCACATCAAGAATATGGAACTTAACCAGAACCTATTGAAATGACTGAACCCCAAATTGAAATTGAATCTCAAGAACCTAATCATGCTATTGTTCAAACATCCAATCAAGATTATTAACTCACTAGGGATACGAAAATAATACAAATTAGACCTAACCATGAGTATGAATCCATTAACCTAACTGACTTTGCCTTAGTCTCAGGTGAGGCTCTTGAACAAGCTGAACCTGCATCTTATGGAGAAGCAGTTACTGGATTTTTTTTTTTTTTGAGAATTGGATAAAGGCAATGCAAGAAGAAATGAAATCTTTAAGTGATAATAAAACACGGAAACTTGTTAAGAAACCTAAAGATCAAAAATTGGTACAATGTAAATGGATCTACAAACTTAAAGATGGTCTTAGCCCTAGTGATCATGTGAGGTTTAAGGCAAGACTAGTAGCTAAATGGTATACTAAAAGAGAATGGATTGATAACAATACAATATTTTCACCTATAATCAAATATAAGACAATCAGGTTGGTTTTGGTACTGCTGTTCAATTCAACTGGAAACTTGAACAACTTGATGTGAAAACTGAATTTTTACATGAGAAATTGGAAGAAGATATTTTTATGAGTCAGCCTCAAGGTTTTGTGACTAAAGATAAAACTTATTATGTATGCAAATTGCATAATCATTGTATGGGCTGAAACAAAGCCCAAGACAATGGTACAAGAGGTTTGACGCATATGTATTGAAGATATGTTTTAAATGAAGTGAATTTGATGCTTGCTTATACTATTATAACATTAAGAGTGGGTGTGAAGTATACTTACTGCTTTATCTTGATGATATGCTTTTAGCTGGTCCTAGCAAGTCTCAAATCAAGAAATTAAAGGATCTTTTAACATCTGAGTTTGATATGAAAGATTTAGAAAATGCTAGAAAGATTCTTGGGATGGTTATAAATAGAAATATGGCTAAAAATAGGTTAATTATTACACAAGAAGCATATTTAAATAAAGTTGTAACCAACTTTGGGATGAAAGAGAGCAAATTAATTAATGTTCCTCTTGCTGGTCACATGAATCTTTCTCATTCTCACTCACCTAAATCTGACGAAGAATTGAAAGAGATGGAAAATAAACGCTATGCCAATGCTATAGGTTCACTCATGTTTTCAATGATTACTACCTGACCGACCTTGCTTATGCTATTAGTTTTCTGAGTAGATATATATCCAATCCTGTAAAGCCTCATTGGGCTAGAATGAAATGGCCGTTAAGGTATATTGTTGGAAGATTAAATCTAGGCTTGGTGTATGAGAAAAGATCTGAAAACTTAACCCTTAAAGGTTATGTAGATGCTGATTTTATTGGTGTTAAGGATAGCAAAAAATCAACTATAACATATTTCTTTACTCGTGGTGATAATTCATAACTTGGAAATCTCAATTGCAGCCTTTAGTTACTTTTTCCAGCACTGAAGCTGAATATGTGGCCATAATTGAATTTGTTAAGGGATGTATTTGGTTAAAAAGAATTTTAAAACTTAACTTCTTGTCCTATAATATACATTTTGATAAAAATCCCTCAGATATAGGGATTAAAATATTGCCTGTAGGAAAGTTTAAGTTGTGTTTATCTTTACTACATATTGACACAAGGTATCTTTTTTTGCAGGTGCTAGGCAATGATGATGGACAGCCTTCCATGTGCAAATTTCGCTACCGAGAGAGAGAGAGAGAGAGAGAGATAGTTATTGAGAACCAAGGTGAAGAATGTGAGAGTTATGTTTCTCAACACACTTTTAAATTGGTGTTATTTTTGTCAATTGCCTTAGCTGCTTAAGTGGCATCCATTTATTGGTAGTTGAGCTTATCATACAGATTGTGCTAGTTTAAATTGATGATGACCGTTGATGTAATCAATGGATGAGATTCATTCTTGGGATAATATTGCCGGTTGAGTTACTATTAAGCCATTCACTTTTCATTCTTCTGTACTTTTCATTCTTCTCTCTCCTTTTGGCTCCTTCGTGTTTAAGTTCGTAATTTCTTCATCTTGTTGAGTTCTCTGTAATTTGATCTAACGTTTTAGATGTGGATCTTGTATGTAAAATCAGGCTTGAAAGAGTGGCTGACTTAGTGTAGGTTATTTCTAAGTGGTTGGGTTAGATGTATGAGTTTTGAACTCTCCATTTTTTGCGAGATCTCATGATTGATGACCAAAATCTTGTATTGAGTAGTTCACTGTAATATTTCTCTCTTGGAAGGTGGTCTTTTCACTAGTGGAACGGGCTGTTCTTGAGCTCCTAGATTAGGCTGCTTGGCTGACGAGTCACCATTTTCTTGTGTTCTTGTCATTTTCTTTACTGCTCTTGTTCACTTATGCATTATTGATTGATTTGTGAAGTGGTTTCATGTGTGAATCCTAACAAAAAGGATGATAAAACCTTCATGAGCAAGGTCTTGACCAACGAAATCAATGTCCCAACCAATAGACACACCCAAACCTTAATCCCATAAGGCAAAACTTTCCCATCCGTAAGTCTTACAACCTTCTTATCGAGAATCCATTGCCAAGCAATCAAAACCAAAGCCAACCATGTACAACTCTACACTGCCATTCTCAACCCATAAATAAAATACAAAACTCATTTTCATAGCAAAAAACTCTTCTCAAATAAGAACACAAGAATTCTAATCCCCCACTGTGATACCAATCTTCAAGAAATCAAAACCAAAATAATCAATTCCCATTTCCATAATCGCAAATCTAAAATTTCCTTCTTCTTCAACAGGTCAATAGTTAAACTACAAACTAAATTTGTAATAATCAAAACCAAGCTCAACAGTTGAGGAATCAAAAGTGCACTGAACTTTATTTTCTTGTAATCCTCTAACAAATCTTTATCTTGAAATAGGCCGTCTTCGTCGATTTCACTTCATTTACCTAAAAACTGAGATTTTGTGGTTCTCTGATCGCATTTTTTATTTTTCTCTAGCGGGTCGAATAATCGAGACTTGGTTTTGATTCTAAGTGATGACCTCAATATTGGTGTAGCTCGAGCATGGGGCCTAATGAGCATTTTGCAATTTGGTCTCAATGTCTGGTGACCTCCTCAGCCATGTCTCCTTAGGACTACACGTTCTGAACCCTATAAGTCTTCCTGGAGATCACGGCTAACCTTGTACCATGCAGCCCTTAACTTATTAGAACTCTTCCTCTTGTCAAGGCTTATCCAAACCTAAGAGAGATAGAGTCCTAATGTTAACATATTGCCAAATCCTGAAATGGTTTTACCATTAGAGTCCAATCTCTATCCAAACACATGGTTGATACAAAACCAATTAAGTTGCAACTCCCAATCATGTAATAACTCCTAGGGATTCCAACATTGTAATCCTACTAGGAGTGCAATACCTACCTCTATAAATTCATCATTCCAATTCATTATCAATGTACATTTTTTCACAATTTTCAGCACGTATCTTTTCTCAAATTCTCTTTCTAACTTAAGCATCGGAGGGGCGATGAAGACATACCTTGATGCCTTTGTTTCAAGTACAGAAAGATCTCGTTCATACTCGTTCTCAGGCGTCAAGCTCAGAATCAATATGTACGATTTTTGGTAACATCATTTGCTCCATCTGTGGGAAATGCTTCCAAAAGCCATGGTCAACACACGTTTAGGTCTTCCCACAGCAAGCTCATCCTCACCAGAACCACCACCTATTGTAGAACCCATAGCTCATCAAGAAAAATCATCTACAGTACCCACCGTCCAACCACATGTTGTTAATGTAGGTGTCTTCGAAGAACTTCGTCAACAAGTTGCAACACTAATTCAATTACTAAGCTAAAGGAATGCCCATTCAGTGTAAGAACATCCGTCGACACCGACAATAGGACAACCAAGAGAGTTTACGAATGATGGTCGAGCTCGGGGTACTCGCGAAGTTCATGATAATGGTAGATTTGGGGCCTCGGGTGCATCCCCAATAGACTCAAGCGAACTAGCCAAGATCATATAGTATGGAATTACTACTAGATTGCAAAAGAACACCAGTGGATAACAGGATTTACCTCTAAAACCCTTTTCACACCAGAAGTGCTCTTTTATCCGCTTCCAGACAAGTTTCAACTCTACCGCATAAAAGAGTATGATGGAATAATTTACCCTATCAACCATCTTAATGTATATATGGACGTCATAAATCTACAGGTGGCACCAGATCCTATGATATGTAAGGCTTTTTCGCAAACTTTGATCAACACTGCCAGGGATTGGCTCTCTACCCTAGAGCCCAAATCTATTTCTTCATTCTCTAACCTGGCCGACAAGTTTTCCCCTTTCTGTGGTTTCCCTGATCAAACTAGAAGTTACCAAGGAACCATGCATAGCGCTGAATAGGGAACCGCCGAATACACCAGCTACGCCTAACATGTGAAATGGGTGCATAAGGATGTTGTGCTCAGCCTGGAATACAATCATGAAGTTGAAAGTACCATCAAGAGACAGCTGCATCCCTCATGCATCTCAAGCAAGGACCAAATGAATCCTTGCATAATTTCATGACGAGGTTCAATAAGAAAAGACTTCATGCACCCAACATCCACATAATAGCAGCCATCTTTGCCCTCACGTATGCCATTAGATGTGAGGCCTTCAAGATGTCTCTATCAAAAAACCTACCAAAGCATGTGATCGAGCTACTTACCCAAGTAGAAAAATATATTAATATGGAGGAAACACTTAACCCGATGAGTATTCCTCACCTGACCTCAGAGAAACCCGAACACAAAAGGCAACATGATTTTAATCTTTGTCCGAAAGTTAACCGAAGCAAGCAGAGGTAGGAGACACGGCCATCATTACTAACTCATCTGAAACTTTTAGGTCAAACATTCTGATGGAGATTAAGACAAGAAGGAGCTTAAATGGCCTTCGAGGATGCAGTCCCTCCTAATACTCGGGACATGAGCAAGTATTGTGATTATGATCGGGATCATGGACATAAAACAGAGAACTGCAAAGCCCTCCAGTGAGAAATTGAGGCTCTGATAAAAAAGGGGATTTCTAAGCTCATATGTTATTCATGACAAGCACTCGAGGAATGATCGAAATAATGGAAAATGTCTAAAAGGAAGTGGGAATGACAAGCCCATGGCATGAATAATTAACATTATTGTTGGGAAAATAGCATCAGGGGGAGACTCGAACAGTGGACGGAAGCAGTATCCCATGCAGTATAGTCCGAGCTTGAGGACGATGCCTCGAGACATGGAAGAAATCACATTCGGGTTAGATGATTTGGAAGGCTTGTCATATCCACACAATAATGCCTTGGTCATATCAGTGATAATAGCTATTTTGAGGTAAAAAGAATTTTGATTGACAATGGAAGCACGACCAACATACTATCTCATGAGGCATACTCTAAGATGGGGATTTCAGCTGAGCAGCTCAATGCCGTTAAACCGCACTTCAAGGATTTGGAGGTGGTACGATCATTCTGGAGGGAGTCGTCAATCTTCTCCTTACATTGGGCTCAAATTAAAATAAGGTGACTGAAATCACGTCATTCCAGGTGGTCCGTGCCTCAATGGCCTATAAAGCCATTTTGGGAAAGCTATTGCTCAACAAGATCAGAGTTATTGTTTCTACTTTCCATCTTGCTATGAAGTTTCCTACGAGTAATGGTGTCGGGATAGTGCATGGAGACCAGTTAGTTGCCAGGCGATGTTATATGACAAGCGTTCGGGAAATAAGTTCCAACGTCATGGAAATCTCATCATCCACAAACATTCCGGAGGGAGTCATCATTCAACCTCAGGTAGAACACTCGCCATGCCTTGGAACGTTGATAATCTGAAGATTTATCACAAGTAGTTTATTTTACCATCACCTAGTAATTGTTTTCTTCTATTTTTAATTTTTAGCTTTTCAGGTTTGCATGCCCTGCATCTTTTTAATTTTCAGTTTATCGGGCCTGCGTGCCCATGTTCGATGTTTAAGAAAGATAATTTTGCTTGAATAATTAGAGTCAGGATTTCATTCCAATGAAATGTTCTTAATCTCAAATGACTTCAAAAGCCTTGCCCCGAGCAATCACCTAAAGTATTGCCATGTGCAAGCACTTCAAAGCCTTGTCTCGAGCAAGCACATAAAGCCTTACCCTGTGCAAACACCTCAAAACCTTGCCATGAGCAAGTACCTCAAGCCATGCTACTGTGAAAGTACCTAAAGCCTTGCCCCGTACAAGCACCTCAAAGCATTGCCTTGAGCAAACACCTCAAGCATTGCAATTGTGCAAGCACTTTAAAGCCTTACCGCATGCAAGCACCTCAAAGTCTTGCCATGAGTAGCACCTAAAGCTTTGTCCCATACAAGCACCATCAAAGTATTACTCCACGCAAGTACCTTAAAGATTTATTACGAGCAATCATCTCAAGTTTTGCCACTGTGCAAACACCTTAAAGCCTTGCCCAGTGCAAGCACCTCAAAGCCTTGCCATGAGCAAGCACATTAAGTCTTGCTTAGCGCAAGAACTTTCAAGTTTTACCACTGTGAAAGTACTTTCTTTGAGCAAGCACCTCAAAGTCTTGCCTTAAGCAAGTACATCAAACCTTATCACTATGCAAACACCTAAAGCTTTGCCATGAGCAAGCACTCCAAGTCTTACCCCGAGCACATCAAAGCTTTGCTCCGCGCAAGTACCTCAAAACCTTGTCACGAGCAAGCACCTCAAGTCTTGACATCATGCAAGCACCTTAAACCCTTACCCTGTGCAAGCACCTCAAAGTCTTACCATGAGCACACACCTTATGCCTTGCCCCGCCCAAGCACCATCAAAGCATTGCCCCTCACAAGCACCTTAAAACATTGTCCTGAGCAAGCATATCAAACTTTGCCACTGTACAAACACCTAAAGCCTTGCCATGAACAAGCACATCAAATCCTTACCCCATGCAAGTACCTTAGAGCCTTGCCCCGAGAAAGCACATCAAAGTCTTGTCCCGAGCAAACACCTCAAACTTTGCTACTGTGCAAGCACCTAAATCCTTACCACGAGCAAGCACTCCAAGCCTTGCCACGAGCAAGCACATCAAAGCATTGCCCCGCACAAACACCTCAAACCCTTGTCCCGAGAAAGCATATCAAAGTCTTGCCAACAAGCAAGCCCGTACAAACCTCGCCCCGAACAAAAGCATCAAAATAACTTGATCCAAATTCCTCGAGCAACATACCGTAAAATCTTAAGCTTGTAGTTCAACTATATCAGAAATATTGCATCTTGTAGATCTTTAGGATACTATAATGCTAGGGACTTCGATTGGGATTTTAGACTCTTCAAGCTCAGGTGCATAACGGTCCTCGAGTTTCTAACTTAATTATTAAATTGTTATTTAAAATAAGGTTGCTCGAGCTTAAGAGCCTAACGGTCCTAGAGTTCCTAACCTTCTTTTAAAACTATTAGTAAACATAACATTGCTCGAGCTTCATAGACTAATGCTTATCGAGTTCCTAACCTTGATTATTCATGTTTTGAAATCCTCGAGCTCGAGAGCATAATATTCATCGAGTTCCTAACTTTTAACGTTGAATATTCAAGTTTTATACTCCTCAGTGTCAAGAGCCTAATGTTCATCAAGTTACTAACTTGTCAATGTTCTGAACTTCTCAAGCTAAATTAAGTGCTCGAGTTTCTAACCTTGTTATTAAATTATTATTAAGAATAAGGTTGCTCGAGCTGGAGGGCTCGAGTTTACAACTTTGCGATTAAAGTGCTAATGAGATTGCTCAAGTGCGAACATGTTCAAGATCGATATAAATCATTATGTACGAGCAACAATCAACAATGTTAAACATCCAAACCCATGATCAGGAAATGTACTTGCAAAAATCAAAAAGTAAATTGACATTATTTGAACCCTGATTGGCCAATGTATATGGCTAAAACTTAAAAAATATGAAATGATATACGGGGAATGGGGAGGATCCTAATCGAGGTCGTTACTCGAGGCCTAGAGACTTCATCTCCATCATCAGCTCTATCCTCATCCCCGACCAGCGTGCCTCCGGAGGAGGAAAGCTCGAGCCCTTTGACGACCTCATGGGAGGGTGTCAGGTCATCAGGGTTAATGCTAGTAGCTTGGAATGGAGAAAAGCTCAAGCCTGTTTGAAGGCGTAATTGTAAGACCCTAGTGTGTACTTGCCCTTCATTGCCCCGAACTCGTTTGACTTCTTTAAGTCCTTGACCACCTTGGTTCGAGCTTCACCGAGCTTAACCTCAAACTCCTTTATTTTATGCTTGAGTTCTGTCTTGGCCCTCTCAGCTTCATCCTTGTCCATCCAACCTCCTCTCGAGCTTGCCGAAAATCAGCCTTTAACTTGCTACTTTCTTTAGATCGTCAGGCAGCTTCAGCCTTAAGTTCAATTATTTGTTGAACTCGACGATCTAGATTTTTCTCAAACAAGGCCACCTTTTCAGCTTCATTGTCTCCTATCAAGAGCAGGGCCTGAGCAATGGACAAGGCTTGCAAAATTAAAGAGAGTTGGAAAAATTAAAGAAAGTTGCTCGGGGAGATGACATAACAAAAAATGGAAAAATTAAAGAAAATTGCTCGAGATACCTTAGGTGTCAACAACTCTACTACTCTCGGTCCATCATTGACACTGTGGCCCTCTCTCCTATACTCATCGAACAGCTCTGGTACTAGCGTACATTTCTCGACCCCATTTGTTGATGACGATGGCACGGTCACATCCTCATGAAGCTCGACGACCACTGGTGGCCTCAAGACCTCAGGTCGAGGCTGTTGAGTGATTGGCGTTTTTCTCTTTAGGTTGAGGTTTCCTCTCTGATCATAGAGTCTTTACCAATGCCCCTCCTAGTAACCTTGGGAGTCCTCTCTCAGGGCCTCTTCTTCGTTTTCTTCCTTGTTAGCTTGGTTAGGGCATTCTTAGGCTTCTATTGAATAGCTTGGTGAGGTCGATAGGGTCAAGTGCCATTTTGAATGCGGCAATAAATATACAAGTCATGGGATCGATGAGATCTAGTACCGAACAACAAAAGCTAAAATAATGAACAATAAGCTTTCCTATCCTCAACACCTTTCATGTTAGCGAGGTCGAAGACATCATCCCCGAAAAGGTCGTCTATCTTGAACACCAAAGGCTTGAGCTCGATCAGACACTGCCTTTCCCTCTTCAACACCTCAAAGTAGGCTTGTCCCTTATTAAATTGCTCGGTGCTTGGGATTGTCCACCGTGGACTCAAGGGGTGGTCGGGGTCTTGGGGATGGATAAAAAGAACTTGGATTTCCATCATTTAAGGGAGCTCGACATTTTCAGGACTTTAAATTCACCCCGAGAAGATAAATACACAAAGCAATTAAAGCCCGTGAGAGTCTTTAGTTCGAATATCACCCTAAGCAAGTCTAACCTTGGGATTATACCTAAATATCTACAAGCTATAAAAAATAAACGAGTAGCCTCCACTCATTGGGGACTAGCTGCCTAGGATACATACCGAACTCGACCAAGAATTCGATGAAGAAATGGTGGAGAGCCACCTAAGCCCCCATTTAAAGCTTTCTTATAAACAACTATATCTCCCTCTCGAGCACTTATGACTCTATCATCGGGTCCTAGACCCGAACATCACACTCTAGCATAATTTCAAATTCCCAGGCTATCCTAACCACCTCGTGCTCTTTATATCTACATCTAAGGTCGGGGGCAGGTTGGCTACCTAAGGAAATTGCATAAGGGATTATGAAATGTCTCTCATTATCGGGTGATGAGCCCGAGCCCAATGAACTACTAGCCACTAGACATTTTTTAAATATAAAAACTAAAAAGGGCATGAGGTCTTACCTTAAGCCTAAACTCAGGGTGGTCCGATGAGTGTTTGAAGAGTGAAAAGTGCCAAATTAGGTGGGAGTATTTATAGGATTCAAAGAAGGCCAAATGTCTCTCAATCCTAGCCCTCCATCCCATGCCACGTAGCAATCATCTACCCAAGGTAATCATTGGCTCGAATATCGAAGCCATGTGGCATGCTATCATGTGCTTAGTTGGCTCCCCGTTCCTTAGGCATGACCTATTTCAAGGCTAATCAGTCTCACTTCAAAGGTTGACAAGCCCTCTTTCCAAGGCTGATTAGTCTCACTTCAAAGGCTGATCAGCCCCTTTCCAAGGCTGAACACCCCTTTTCAAAGGCTGATCAGTCTCATTTCAAAAGCTGATCAGCCATTTTCCAAGGCTAAATAACCTCTTTCAAAGGCTGATCAATCTCATTTCAAAGGCTAATCACCTCATTTCTAAGGCTGAACAACCTATTTTAAAGGCTGATCAGTCTCATTTCAGAGGTTGATCAGCCCCTTTTGAAAGCTAATTAGTCTCATTTCAAAGGCTGAGCAGTCTCATCTCAAAGACTGAACAATCTCACTTCCAAATCTGGGTAATCCAATTTCGAGGGCCGATTACTCCTATTTCGAAGGCTGTTCAGTCTTACTCCCAAGGTTCATCATTCCTGTTATGATTACCATGTGCATCACATGCTAAAATCTCGAGCACGAGACTCTGGCATGGATGCACGGAGGACACTGATGATCCTAATATTGTGTAGCTCGAGCACAAGGCTCGAGGAACATTTTTCCAATTTGGCCTGAACGTATTATGACCTCTTCAGCCATGTCTCCTTGGGACTGCCCTTTCTATATCATATAGGTCTTCCTCGAGATCACAACTGAACCTCGTTCCATGCAACCCTTGACTTATAAGGAATCTCTCTTTTCAAGGCTTATCCAAACCTAAGAAAGATAGAGTCTTGTTGTTAACATGCTACCTCATCCTGAACTGATTCTACCATTAGAGTCCCATCTCTATCCAAACACATGGTTGATACAAAATCAATTAAGTTGCAACTTCCAATTGTGTACGAATTCCTAGGGATTCCAACATTGTAATCCTACTAGGAGTGCACTACCTACCTCTGTAAACACATCATTCCAATCCATTATCAAGGTACGTTTTTACACAATTTTCAGCATATATCTTTTCTCAAATTCTCTCTCTGACTTAAGCATCGAAGAGGCGACGAGGACACACCTCATGATCTTGTTCGTGCTCGTTCACTATCATCAAGCTCGAAATCAACTAGTACCATTTTTGGTAGCATCACTAAGCAAACAGATTATCTCTGGTAAGATGAGTTGGAGCTTCGGCGTTGGAGATGTGCTTTGAGCCCTGAACCATTGCCTCTCCGTCGTGTTGTTGTTAAATGGGGTGCAAACTTCCATCGACTTCCTCTGGTCGTAGTTGGTACTCACACTCTATGTTATACAAGATAAAGGAGACTCGATCATGAAATCGAAACGCGAGAGCACTCATAAAGGCATCGTTTGAGAAATCGTAACTTGAGTCCCTCGACTGTCTACTAGCATTAGTAGTAATACTAGTATTTTCATTGGTTTTAGTTGGTTAATTGAAGGAATGCCAATCATCGATTTTGACGATAACTTCTTTGGGTGAAGAAGGAGCGGACGATGAAGGCATGGCTGTGCCGGTGGTGGTGGCAGAGTTAGTATTAGTGCTACAATTATCCAAAGTGATGGGATTATGGTGGAGGATATTTCGAAGTTGTAATGTGCGAGCAAGTGTGAAGGTAGATTGTCTAGTTTTGTCTATACTACTCAGAGAAGAAAATTAGTAGAGATGTGTTTCCTCAATCTTCAAATTTTAACAAATTCATTTTCATAAGTTATAGAAAGTAAAAAATAATAATGTATGTATTTTATGTGCATCCCACAAAATATATAAATAATAAATTATTTGATCAAAATTATTTTTTTATCAAAATAATTATAAATAACTAAAACCAAAAATACTAAATTCTTCAACATTAAGGTTATTTTAATATTTAATTTTACTAAATGGGTCTAGTAATCATGGTGAATGCTTCAAAGTTCAGTGAGCAATCAAAAATATTTTTCAAAGTATAGTGAGTTATCGAAGATATTCTTAAACTTTAGTAAGCAATAAAATATGCTTTCTTACATGGCAATTAGGTAATGATGTGATGGAGCGTCACATCTGCATTCCATTAACTATGTCACCAATTGCGTTAGAGGTTTGAAATGTATGTTATGCAAATGAGTAATATCCAATGTTTGTATAAGTTTAATGGTCAAAACTCAATATTTTAAAATTTAATGAACAATTGAAAAAATAGGCATAAGCTCAGTGATTGTTGGGACAATTAACTCAAATAATTACATATTCAACTATAAAGAAAAAAATTTCATAAAAATATAAAAATACCAAAAAATAATAATAAGTTTTAATTTTTTATATATTCAACAAGTGATTTTTATTTTTTTAAAGAAAATAAAAGTTTGGAAAACATATTCTAGTGGAATCCTCTACTCAATATATTTACAAGCAGATTATTAGTGAAATGGATGCACTAATAATCTACTTGTGCATCCATTCCACTAATAATCTACTTGCTATTGTTAGAAATGTCATACAACATCACAACCGAAATGATGAGGATGAGACCAGAAAAACTTGGAGTGATAAGATTGTCAAATTCAAATCAAAGGATAGAATTGTTAATTTGTTATTTGATAATTGTTATCTATTTTTTGGGTAAACACTAGTGGTAGAGAGTTGTTGAGCTTATTTTACTATAAATAGGAATAAATGTGCATTAGGTGCTCATAGTCTATGGCCATCAATCAATAATGTTCCATTCAAACATATTATTCAGTTTTTAAGTTCTTTCTGTTTTTTCTTCTTGGTATCAAAGACATTGTGAGCACTCGGCACACCTGAAGGCTTCTCTATCACTATCACTTTGCTATTCATAAATATCACTTTGCTATTCATAAATATTGACAACTTCTTTACACTGATCTATATCTCATTGATTCTTGTCCATCAAATCCATCCCATCAATTTCAAACAAATCAAATCCATCCCATCATATCCAAATAATACAAAAACAACAAATGTTCACAAGAATGAAGATAAAAATCATTGTTGATCATTTCACCAATGAAGACATTGTCCACATCAAATAGATCACATCACATCACATCAAATCAAATCCAAACAATACAAAAACAACATATCTTCGCAAAAATGAAGAGACAAATCATTGCTTTATTTTTCGAACCTAACAATGTCTTCAACCCCAGCACAGTTTGTGGGAGGATATTAGAAATGTCATACAACATCACAACCGAAATGATGAGGATGAGACTAGAAAAACTTGGAGTGATAAGATTGTCAAATTCAAATCAAATGATAGAATTGTTAATTTGTTATTTGATAATTGTTATCTATTTTTGGATAAACACTAGTGGTAGAGAGTTGTTGAGCTTATTTTACTATAAATAGTAATAAATGTGCATTATGTGCTCATGACCTATGGCCATCAATCAATAATGTTCCATTCAAATATTTTATTCAGTTTTTAAGTTCTTTCTATATTTTTCTTCTGCTATTAGTGCAAAATAATCTACTTGCTATTAGTGCATCCATTCCACTAATAACCTACTTGGGCGTATGTTGAGTAGAGGGTCGGGATATTTTAGATGAGAAAAGACCTCATTTACATCCAGGGGAAAGTAAACTCAACCGGGGAAAAAAGATATTGAATAAGAAGTCCCAATTATGCATGTCAATATATCAATTAGTATTCTAATTTTTGAATAAAATAGGTGCAACAGCAAAATCATTAGCATATTCAAGAAACTATTTAAACATAAGATATTTTTTATTTTAAAGTGTCAGCCATTGAAATTATACTCCAAAAGATTTTTTAAATTAGCATTATAATTTAGAGAGTAATTCTGGCTCTTCGAATTTGGAAAGTCAAACATACTATCTATAATAAAATAAATTCAAAGTATTTCAATTTTTAATGAAGGAAAATAAAATAATAATTTGAAGAGAAGCTAGAAAAAATAAAAAAATAAGAAAAAATAATTAATATTTTTTGAAGTAGTATTTTTTACATTGTGTCACTTAACAACACATTACTAAACAATTTTTTAAACAAAAAACACACTGCTTACAATTTTTTGAACTTCAATGAGATGTAAACTACGTTGTCAATCAAATAATGTGCACTTAGCATTAGACTATTTTAGATTACCTACATTGGTGACGTGTCTCAATTATGCGGAATGCACCATTAAATTGGAACAAAGGCAACCATCCTTCCATTTATTTATTTATTTATGTGGACAATAGTCTGCAAGACAGACAAAAAATGTGGTGGTAGTTACTAGTTAGCATGTTATTTCCAATAAACTCTCATCATTTGTTTTTCCATGGTCAATTAAGCTCCCTAATATTGTGAATTTTTTGTTCTTAAATTATAATTTTGTTTTTAATCACATCTTTTAATAAATATAAATTATTTATTTATTTGTTAACTACACACTCATAACTACAATCTCCTATTTAAAAGACCAATTTTATTGTGGTTGAATATAATTAATAGATTTTTTTTTTGTTCATTGCATCGTCATAAAATGCTGGTATTTAAATGTATATAACTATAAAAAGTACTGTTTGCATTGAATATTTCAATTTAGCATATTAAAATTTGCTTAGCAACATTCTTCAAAAAAAAATAAAAATAAATAAATTGTTAATTCACATTTATATGAGCAAAATGTTATTGTATATATTTTTAGGTAACAAAAAAAAAAAAAAAATTGTTGTCAACAATAAAATATTTTATTTAAGTTGACCTCAAAAAAATATAATTAACAACTAATTTTGTGATCGCTAATATACAATTTTGTCATTAAATTTCATTTTTTTTTTTTTTTTTGTCATTGCAAATACATACATAGGAGAGCAATGAAGTATGTACATTTCATACATAGGAGAGCAATGAAGTAAAGAAGCCCTAGTATGCTCAAAATCGTATCGAACATTAACCATAAAATGAATAAATTGACAGAGATCTCAATAATCAGCAAAAAGCTTAATAGATTGATTATCAAAAAAATGATGAATTTGAATGAGGGAGTTAATTCCAAAGATCACATACGTTAAAGTGAAAATCAGCGATAGATTGACGAGGCTTGCATCTGATAAAGCTTATATTCTAACTAAAACTGGAGAGCAACATTGCTAGAGCAATTGAATTGATTTGCTCAAAGATTCTAAGCTGGCTTGGCATTCAGAAACTTAGAAAGAAGATTCTGAATGGAAGGAACGAAAGTATTAATAAACCATTTGAATTACTTCCCATTCTTCAAGGTGCTCATCAAACTCCTCAACGGGTTTGTTTTCAATTTATGTAGGGGGTAGTTTTTCTTTGATAACAAAATACCACAAACAACCAATGAAATATTGTACATTTGTTGGGCCAAAAACATTGTAGTTTGTGCCATCCAAAACAATTTCTAGTGTTAAGCACTATCATTTAAAGAAGCCATAATAGAAAAAATGATAATGCTGACCAAATTATCTAGTTGGGGGTAGGTGAGGGGTTACCAAAGATGTCGACGACAGTGGTTGATGAAGGTCAAGGGTGTCGAAATAGGACATTCTTTGCACGAAACGGGAGAAGAGAATAAAGTCAAAATTTTACCAACCCAGAACTCAAGAAAATTCTGATACCACGTTGAAACTAAGAAAAAGAAAGAATAAAAGAGGCTGAGAAAAAGAGAGTTTTTAGAAAGGAATTATGTATTTTGTTGTGTATTAAACTATACAAGAAACCATCATTCTATAAGGAAAAAGCAAACTGAAATGGTTCAAATCACACGATATTAAAACAAGATTTAAAAACAATTATCAATTACGAAAAATAAACTTGCAGGAAATTTAAAAAACACAAGTGATTTCTTTATACCTTAGCCTCGGAAGTTCGACGACCACATTTAATGCCAACATCCCCTATTGAGGATCCAATAAATAGGATAAATGGTACTGTATAGCCCAAAAATGGCAACAAGATTACAGACGAGTTCTTCCAACAAAAAAAAAAAAAAAGTGTTAAACCTTTGGCACCATTGTCTTGGAGTTTGTTTTAACCCATATAAGGATTTCTTTAACAAACATATAACATTTTGAGAATCCCCATTAATAAAATCAACAGGTTGCCTCATATAAATTCTCTCATTTAAATCCCCATAGAGAAAAGCGGGTTTAACATCAAACTAATCAAATTCCCACTTAAATTGAACAACAAGAGCAAGAATACAATTGATAGTGACATATTTAACTACTGGGAAGAAAATTTCAGTATAGTGAATACCTTCCTTTTATGTGAACCCTTTAACTATAAGTCTAGCTTTATATCTAATACTTTTACTTTCCTTCTCACCTTCTTTTATCTTGTAAACCCACTTACAATCGACTAGTTTATGACCTTAGGTCTTTCAACCAGTTCCCAATTTTTTTTAAAAAAGTGGAGACATTTCATCTTTCATGGCAGCTTTCTTGTTTTTGGCATCTTTGCAATTAATAGTATCATCATAAGATTAGGCTCATTTTCAAATTGATCTTGATAGGTAAATAGTGAAACCATACCATCACCATCAAACCTAGCAGGGGGTTTGATATGCCTTCTCTCCCTATCTCTTGTGAGTTGATATTCATCAAGGGAAAGAGTTGCACGATCAAATTGACTAATAAAATCTGTTCCTTTATTGTTTTAATTTTCAGTTAAGATAACATTTTCATCAAGATCAAATTGATCCACCACATGTTCAGGAGTTTCTCTTTCATTTTGACAGGTCTCCACCTCTATTTGAACATCTTTCTCCATCAAATTATTTTCCTTCTAGACATCGCATAATGTATTCATTAAAAAATGACATCTCTTCTAATTATTTCCCTATATCATTTTTCACATTTAACTCATAATCTATAACCTTTAACATTTTCACCATAACCTACGAAAACCCATTTAAATGATCTAAGTTCTATTTTACCAATATTTTGATGAGCATAAGCGGCACAACCAAATACTTTCAAACAATATTTTGATGAGCATAAGCAACACAACCAAACACTTTCAAACAAGAGTAGTTAACATGACTTTTAGACCAAATTGATTCACGAACATCAAATATCAAAGCACTAGTAGTGGTTCTATTAAGAAGATATGCAGCAGTTTTTACAGCTTCCTCCCAAAAGTTTTATCCATTCTTTTAACCATTCCATTTTGTTGAGGTGTATAAGTAATAATTCTATGTTTTATTATACCATGCTTCTTACAAAAATTGTTGAATCCATAATTTCAAAATTTCAAACCATTGTTAGTTCTTAGAATTTTTATCTTATGATCAGTTTGAATTTCAATTTATATTTTCCAATATTTGAAAACTAAAAAAGTTTTCATCTTTTGATTTTAATAAGAACATATTTTTCTATATAAATCATCAATGATCAGAAAATATCTATAACCAGTTAAGGTACACAGAGTAGCAGGACCCAATAGATCATCATACAGATATTCAAGTATTTGTTTGGATTTTTGAATTCCATGTAAGAAAGGTAACTTTACTTGCTTACGTATTACACATTGTTTACAAGAACCAATATCAGCAAGATTTTGATTTTCAAAAACTCCTTTATTTTGTAAAGGCTTTAAACTTTTCTTGCCAATGTGGCCAAGTCTTTCATATCATAACTTTGCCAAAGTAAAATTTTCAGTCAATGCAGTTGCAGTCAAACTAAGTAAAGATTTAGCTTTCAAAAAATAGAGACATTTATGGGTGCTACTAATCAAATCAGTCCACCTAAGAATCTTAAAGCGTCCTTGACCCAATTTTATGTCAAACTCCATGTCATCTTACGTGCCTAGAGACACAAGATTTCTCTCTAAATCAGGAACATATCTTGTTTCTTTCAGAAATAGAATATTACCATTTTCAAGTAATAGTTTTACCGTTCCTATTCTATTAACTTTATAGATCATGTTGTTTCCCATTATTAACTTGCCCCCCAATTGTTTTTTCAAGTTCAAGAAAAATGATTTTTATTTGGACACATACGGAAAGAATAGTCTAAATCAAGTATCCATTCATCACTTAGCTTCTTTTCAATGTTAACAAAAACCATCCCATCTTCAGCTTTCCTTTGTTACACACTAAGGCAGGATTCCCATCATCAAATTTATTTTCTCTTGATTCATTTTTCTTCTTATAACGGTTTCTGATAAAATGACCAGTTTTCCACAATCATAGAATTTCTTGCCTTTGCCTTATTCTTGGATTTATTCTTATCACTCCACTTATTCTTGTTCTCATTTAAAGTTTTTGAGTGGTAATTAGGTTTACTAAATCATTTTTCCATTTGCTAACAAATTGTCTCCAGTATGACATTCTTTTGATTCAGATGTAATATCGAGAGCCTTATTTCTCAGTGCGCTAAAGATTTCATCAGTAATGATTTCTGCACTACCATATGCTAGAGCAATCTTAATGTCTCTATATCTGAACTAATGGAGTTTAGCAGAACATCTTTTGAAAGTTCTTCATCACAGTTGGCTAAGTCTTTGATCAATTTGGTCAACCTATTCAACTTATTGTCCAAGTCAACTGAAGGATCCATTCTAAAAGAAAAGAAGTGTTTTAATAAATAGCACTTGTTGAATAGTCTTAGTCACATATTTAGCATGAAGTTTAGTACACAGTTCATAAGTAGTTTTGGTTTCACCAATTGTTCTTATCACATTATCAGATAAGTGTAAGAAAATGGTACTCCAGACAACCTTTTCAAATTAAGTTTTCTTTGCAGGGAGTAAGTCCACAGGCCAACTGTCATCTAGAACCCTAATATATCTCATTTGCATTAAAATTGCCCTATTTTTTTGACTCCACATATTAAAATCACCTTTTCCATCAAATTGTGTAGCTTCAAACTTAGCAGAGGCCATTTTACAGTTAAAAGATACACAAATAGAAGTCAAGAATTGATATGGCACAAACACGGACTCGAGAAATAGTTATCAATTACAAATAAAAGTAGTACACTCAGTAGTACAAGATTTTTCAAGTTTCAATTACAATCAGGGAACACATAGAGCAAACACAGATAAGGAACACAATATCAGAGATCACAAGTTTATGTTTTAGAGACTTCTCCTACAAGGTTTTGTAGATACATACTCATACTGGATTTATCTCAGATTTCCAAGGCCTCGTTTGAGCCTTTGGGAAAATGATTAATCTCCAGGGGTTTTAGTGTATGGTAAATCAAGAAAAGAATGAAGAGATCCTAAGTTTTGAAAAAAAAAAAAAATTCACAAAAAAATTAAAAGGATCTCACTTAGCAAGTTTATAAAAACTCGATGTCTTTATGTTTTGCTTAACATCAGTTCCAAAATATATTAGATTAGCAATGGATCTATCTCTTTCTGCAAAGATCCAGGTATCTTTTTCTCACTTCTTGCTCTTATATCATTGAAAAAGCCTAGAAGAAGCTTGGAAAAAGAGAGTTTGTATAAAGGAATTACGTATTATGTTGTGTATTAAACAATATAAGAAACCATCATTCTACAAGGAAAGAAATCAAACTTAAAAAGGCCCAGATAACTTGATATTAAAACAAGATCTAAAAAACAATCGTCAACTACGAAAAATAAACTTGTAGGAAATTAAAAGAACACCGGCAATTTCTTTCAAACTTAGCCCCGGAGGTTCAATGACCACATCAAACACCTACAATCCCCGTTGAGCATCCAATAAATTGGATATTTGTTCGGTTGCACTACTTAGCCCAAAAATGGCAACAAGATTATAGTTAAGTTCTCCCAACACAAGACATAAGTACAAAACACTTATCTCTTTCTCAATAAACTGCAGATCTATGAAACATCACTCAAGGAACTTCAACAAGCCTTCTAAAACTACAACTATGAGAATCCTCTCATTCTCACAAAAATCACTCAAAATATACAGACATCATATGCCCAAAAATAGATCTCAGTTTCATATGATTTTTCAAGACAGAAGAAAAAGGAAGAAGGAAACTCTCTCTCAAGAAACTAAACAGCTGGAAGATGAAAACTGTCAAATGAAATGTCACTGTACATGTATATATCACTTCAACTGAAATGCCAAAATGAGGGGTCAGGATATGGGCACATGTCGTCATCCTATAAAAACGTACCAACTTAAAAAATCGTGTTTCGGTATACGACTTTAGCCAAGTTTTGGGAGCACGTCACATATCACAGGTTGGAGCCTCAACATAAACATACGATATATGGTCTTAATGATAATTATACCAATTATTCTCAATTACGATTGTACACAAATCAATAACCAATTAACCCAATTTATGGGAATATAACCTAACAAATATTCAATTCATTTTTTTTTTAAAATCTCACGTGACATAAATCAAAATATGTTGACGACTTTGTTGATTTGAATAAAATCATCAATAACCAGGAGCGGAGCCATTATTTAGTGAGCGTACAATTCTTTTGATGTGTTCTTATCCTTTACATGTTCTAACAATTCTTTCTCGATTATTGTCTTTATGACAAACATAGGCATGCCCGCTTTAGTTATCCACTTAATTAGAGCCACGATTTTGTGTGTAGATATAATATCACTTCTGTCAACTACTTCCTATAGATCTTTCCTTTGAAGATAAACGGTATGCAAGTTTGTCATTTAGTATAATTTTTGGTTATTGAGCTTTTTCATTACGTCTACCACTTGTAGGTTGCTCATCTTGACTTAATTTACCTCTTCGTAGTCAAGAAAACTTTATAGAAGCTTCTTAAGCTCCCTTTATACACGAACTCCAAAAATTCGTCTATGATTGATACGCTCTAATATCAAATTGTTGAATTTAAATATTAACGAAACAATTTAATTAATGAAAATTTGTGTAATATTTATATACACGCGCTTAGCAAAGTTGGTGAATTGGGCTTCCTAAGTTCTAGATGAATCTATCAATGACGGCGGAGGTAAATTAGCCAAAAGTAGAGGTAATGAAGTATATAAATCTTAGCATCACCTTCAAGATTCTTATTCAACGTTCATGATTTTTTTCCACTTCTATCAGTTGTTACTTTCGAGTATGTGAGCATTGAGAATTTAAAGGAAATGTACCATAGTTCATTGTAAGCATGTATAATATTTATTTCTGTATTTTATAAGTAAAAAAACAAGAATAATCTTGATTTGATATTGATATATATCTTTTTTTATATATATAATATTACTGTAGAATAAGCTAACACAAACTCATACCTTGGTCTAAAACCAAAATCACTATACCGTGTCGAATGCAATTCAGCTTTTTTTCTGTTTCATTATTTTATGCTGGTGGTTGAGATGAATGTACCAATGTTGAGATGGCAAAAACAATTCATTCAACGCGATATTCATGGAAACCGACATCAAATGGGGTAGAGATTACCTGTCTATTCATGTAAACGAGATGTGAGCGGGACGGGGTACGTTGGTCGAAGTGGGTACTGGGCAGGTATGGGAAAAATGGTCCCCATACCTACTTTTTTTTTCAATTTATTAAGATATAATCATAGGCAGAATCAGAAGAATATTGCAGCTCGGAATATGAAGAGGCTGATTAGTATAGTTAGGAAAGGTGTATAATCCACTCTGGACGAGCAAATACAGGGCTAAACTGATGAGTCATCCGTGCAGATAACTAGTGAAAAACAGGCAAAAGCTGCTGATAAAATCAAGGAAGGATGCTAAATGGAGGCTACTATAACCAGCAGAAAATGAACTGAATAGCTGAAACAGAATAGCAGAAAATAAAAGGATAGAAATCGGATAGAACTTGCTGTAATGGCAGGGAAGAAGATGAACATTTCATTCAATCAACTTAGAGAAATTACAATGCAAACTATTCTATATATAGAGAAAATAGGTAACAAATTATCTAACAAACTAACAACATAACAAACTAAAGAAGTATCTAGAATAAGATAGGATCTGTAAGCTGAACGTGCAACTTGTTGGCTGAACTGGAGAGAAGTTGTTGAACTGGAGAGATGGGCTGGAGAATATTCCAACACTCCCCCCTCAAGATAGAACATCTTGAACTGTAGAGAGGACCAGAGATGCAATCAAGGA
Source organism: Fraxinus excelsior (assembly GCA_019097785.1). Taxonomy (NCBI): domain Eukaryota; kingdom Viridiplantae; phylum Streptophyta; class Magnoliopsida; order Lamiales; family Oleaceae; genus Fraxinus; species Fraxinus excelsior. The sequence goes on from CM032628.1 coordinate 14,504,681, forward strand.
AGTTCCTTGTTTTGAATTAGTTTCAGTTTTCTTCAATTCCATTTGTGGTCTATGGTTAAAGCTCCAACGGGTATTCTTAAACCATTTGGTAACCTGTTGGATTTTGAGCTCTAATTCCTTTGCCAAATTCTCTTTCACAGCTCATTCAGGGTATTGATTTTATCTGAAAGATTCAAGTAGTCTCTGTGTTACAGCTTCTCCAAGCCTTTTAGGTGCTGATCTTTTAACATTTGCACCCACAGAACCTGTTTCAGCAGGTGCATTGATTGTGTCCCTATCAATTACATTTTTGTTAGTTCTTTTAGACCCATGCTCACTCTCTGTCGGGTTTTCATCATTGGCATCCATTTCATTTTGAGCTAATGGAGTTTTGTCAAGAGACACCTTGTCTGCTTTTTCACGGTTAATCTTCCTTCTCTTTTGAGAAGGAATATCTTCAAAATCTTCATCACTTGATTCAGAAAAAGAATTTCCATATGTTTCATCATTCAATTTTTTTTCTTTATAGTCCAACTGTTCTCTCGCCCGTGCATGCACTCTTGGAAACAGGCTGGTAGAACATTTTTGAAAACCTCTACGACTTCATGGTGCCATAGAGATTCCCTATCTGGGAATAGATCAATCGTTTTGTGAAGATCTGAGAAGCCTGCCATTATCAGTGCAGGAGTTCATAAAAAAATCTGGTGAAGAGGAAGAACATCTCTTCACAGCTCTTGATAACTGCTACATTTGGAACCTTCACAAAGGTTCAATTGGGTGGACTGCTTTGTCCTTTGATCGAGAATCTGACTGGAAATTTTCAGTCATTGATGGAGATGAATTTTCAGTAAAATTTGGTAGACTTTCCCAAAATTACAGACGGTTCGTCTGGGAAATCAATTCTGAACTGAATAGCAGATGATCTTTCTGGTAATTGATATGCTATCCTCAATCCTCAAAGAGGAAGAAATCCATTCTGGCATTTTGTCGAGCATCTATTCTATTTATAGAAGGACCTCTGATTTGGGAATTTTTTTTTTCTTTTTCCTGCTCTGATACCATGATAAAATCAAGGAAGGACGCTAAATGGAGGCTACTATAACCAGCAGAAAATGAACTGAATAGCAGAAACAGAATAGCAGAAAATAAAAGGATAGAAACCGGATAGAACCTGCTGTAATGGCAGGGAAGAAGATGAACATTTCATTCAATCAACTTAGAGAAATTACAATGCAAACTATTCTATTTATAGAGAAAATAGGTAACAAATATCTAACAAACTAACAACATAACAAACTAAAGAAGTATCTAGAATAAGCTAGGATCTGTAAGCTGGAAGAAGAGACTGAACGTGCAACTTGTTGGCTGAACTGGAGAGAAGTTGTTGAACTGGAGAGATGGGCTGGAGATTATTCCAACAGCTGCAGCCAAGAAGATCTTCCACAATGTGGTGAAACCTGGATCAGAGTTAGTTTTTTGTCCATGAAGTTTTTTATTTTAACTTGGTTTATCGACAGCAACTTGTTAATTTTTAAGTTCTGATTCAAAATTTATTCGTTGACTTGATTTACATCATTTATTCTCTTGCTTGGCATTTTGAAATTATACTGTCATTATGTTCATTCCATCGACACAGATTATTCAAACACTGACATTCTTTAAGCAATAAAAAGTGCCAAGGATATTTTCAAGGTTATAACACTCATTGCAGCTGACCTAGAATATTTGATTGAAGGTTCTCATTTGAACCAAACGGCTGAAAACTCCCACATCTGCTCAAGAAATCACGAATTCACTTAAAAATTGTAGAATAGCACACGATCTATTTACAGAAAGTCCAACTTTAATTTTAGCATTTACATGCTCTTATGAATTTCAGTTTTCTGTTGATTCCAATTTATTTATGTAAAATGTATGATTTGGTAGCTTGTCTTCTATGATTAGATTCATTCGCCTTGAGGATTTGATGCGCTTTATGAGAGAGGATGAGGCTTTGAAGGCCACATGCCTCTTTGAAGGAGCGAATGAAAACAGGGGGATAAGCAAACGAGCACTTAAAATTTGGGTGGTAAGTAAAATTATATCCTTTTTACCCCTTTTCCTTTGGGATCTTATCATCAGTTCAAAATTGTGAGTAAGTTCTATCTGGTCCATTGTCAAATGAAGTCTAAATTGTGCTCGCTTTCGTGTTAGCAAGGCCTTCCAGTCACAGTGTGATTTGGCGGACAGATTAGAGATACATATAAATACATCTAAGGGTCTTACTTTCTTGTCCATGGTTATAGGAATGCATACCTGTAATTTATGGGGGAAGACACATGGGTAGCAGGGACTGGCTAAAAGGTACAGTAGGGTGAAGAAGAATGGGTGTGGGAATATTTGGATTTTGACAATAATGGAGGTTCATTCATATAAGTTTGGAATGGGGGTTTAATTTCTTTCTCTCTCCAACTCATCCGTGTCAAACAATTATCTCTTGTAGACATTCTCTCATCATATAAAATATGTATCATAATATTTCTTTAAGACCATTTTGTAGGGGGAAACGAAGATGAAGTTCAATTTTGGGTGACCTAATAAATGCGTGGACTACTAAATATTATCCGAAAATAAAAATTTGCTTAGGGAGCTCTACCCTAAAAACCTCAAGCAGGGTGGGTTAGCTTGTGCTTAGGCTCAATAGCCTAATGCCGATTGACATTAGAAAAGTGTATTATGGAAGTTGGAGGAAGCATCATTTGTTAGATGCTACTATTGAACTGTTCAAAAAATAAATAAATAAATTAGCATTATCTTTTATGCTTTATCAAAGACTGTAGTTCATATAGGTATTCATCATAGGAAGAGCGAAATATAAATGTATTGTGAACTTTTATATTACTTCTACAACTAAAATATTATAGTACTTCCTATCTCTTATACTACTGGTCAATGCATATAGAGAAAGGCAAGCCCTAGTTTTGTCTTTGAATGACACAAAAACCGCTGTCAACAAACTGCTCCAAATACCGAATGCCCTCGTGGGAGTGGTCATTGTTATCATCCAGCTCCTTATACTCAAAGTTGCGACCACACATTTCTTTTTCTTAAGCTCTCAGCTTCTTTTGGTTGTGTTCGTGTTTGGGAACACGTGCAATATAACGTTTGAGGCTATTATCTTCTTATTTGTGTGCACCCGTTTGATGTGGGTGATTGTATTGAAATTGATGAAGTTCGGGTAAGATTTCTTGCAAGCAAATTTATTTCTTTTGCATAAGAATCTGCATGGGTGAGCATATTCCATAATGATTATTATTATGCTTGTGCTTTGTATAATTTTTCGTTTTAATTTATTCAGATGGTAGTCGAAGATTTGAACATATTGACAATAGTTTTTATGAGGTTCGATAACTGAAATATTTATTATCCAAACAGTGTCTTATTCACAAAGTTTGTCGGAAATTACTATCGCAGTCCATATATGCTTAATGAAATTGATTTTGTTATCCACATTTCTAATCCAGGGGAGAAGATTGCAATGATGGAGAGAATAACAAGGTACATTATTGTTGTATCGTTTTTTCCTGGTATTCATGTACCTCAAAGCAAGTGGCTTCATTTAAAATCATAATTTTTTGACATGGAAACAAGGAAGTAATTTTTTTTTTATTTTCATGGTATTTAAGAATTACTTTCACATTAACTTTTTCGCTTTAAAGTAAGAAAAATATTATATATATACTTAAACATTGCTCTAAGCTTAAAAGTTATTTTTTTACTTTTTAGTCGAACATGTTTGGTGGAAGAGTAACTTTTAGTTCAAAAGCTTACTCCTTTTAGTTTTATACTTCTCAAAAACTACTTTTAGGATTTTTGGGTTTCGCAGAACGTGCTTTCAAACTTGCTTTGCACAAGCTATCCATCTATATACTAACCGTAAATTAACACGAGATATCAGTCCAACATGTCATGTTTTATGGTGTTATGGCCAATGTAGATATGTAGGAAATAGGAGTGACCATTGGTGTCCGGCTCCACTAATAGTCACAAGAGACATGGAGGATATGACATGCTAAAATGTCAGTGTGGCATTTTCACTCAAAAAATCATCAGGATATTTTTGAGAGGTAGTCAAGAAGAGCCCTTCTGGTCGAGGAGCCGGTTAAAATTTTCCGTGAGCTTGATATTGAATGTTGTTTGTTGCCTCATGACATGAAAAGTACATACATACCATCCACTATCGAGTATAAATATATTGTAGAGCATATTTTAATTACTACTACTATTGTACATTTGTCGTGAAAGGGGGGAAATCGGGTTTATACAAATCCAACTCAATCCAAAATAAGCACCAGAACCACCACCTGCACCACCATCTCCAACACTACCACCACCTCGAAATCCACCACCAAACGACCTCAAAAAAAACCATAAAAAATCATCTCCTCCATCTCCATCTCAACCACAACCACAATCACCACCCCAACAAAAACTAAACCCTCCTCTGCACACCACCATCACCACCGCAATTAGTACCCAAACCTTGATGCCGACATTTCTCAAGTACTCAGTTGCTTTTGGAACTTGTTGCGATTTATCCTCAATTGATCATCGGAGAGTATGGATAGTAGAGAGACGTTGCCATAGATTATATTGGGGGTAGAGATAGAGAGTGATAGTGAGAGATGAGAGAGAAATTTTAATTTTAATTGAATACCTGCGTTTTGCTTAAGTAAACTTTATACCTAATTTTTCAATTGTTATCTTTAAATGCTTGGTATTGTGTAATTTCCACCCAATATAATCAAGAGTAGGATGCATTAAAATGTGTTGGGTCCAGTTTCATAGACTGGTTGGTTCAACTCAATTATAGGAGCTCTTGACCAGTCATCTTGATTTTTATAAAAGGAAAAAGTAGTCGGTGGTTGCCAACAAGCTCAAAGAAAAAAGCTCCAACTCCGCAGGTGACTAACTTATACAGATGACACCTTACTGGCATGCTCACAAGATGTCAATACTGATAGGTCAAAAAGATGGAAAGTGAAAAAAATGAAGCCGACATGCCCCCATTTGATCCCCATTTAAATTATAATTTATTTTTTTCTCTTCTTATCAATCAGGCATTCTCCAATAAAATAATATTACACATAAATCAAAAATTTTAATTCTTTTTCAACCATATATTCTCCAAAAAATATTATTTCAAAAATTACAATTTCAAATAATGAGAGCCACGGGTGACAAATAGAAAACTAACCTAGAAGCACATTAAGGATGACAATAGTGCAAGATAGAGGCAATGTACTTTGACATGTTCTCTGCTCATACACAATTCCCAATGGGAGTAGGATGGGAGATAGGGTATTTTTCCATATCTCTAGGGATTTTGCCAAAAGGCCATGGCCCATGGGATGCCACTGGAGTTATAGGTCCAATAAAATCCTACCTATAGCACATATATGTGGCCTTGGCCGTCTAGGGGGATCCACTGGAGGGACAAGGCCTAGTAAAATCCTACTTAATGTGTGTTTCTCACCCATTAGTTTTTCAAGAATGATGTAATGAATAGTATTTTTGGAGAATGTATGGTTGAGATTTAAAGTAATTTTATTGGTTTGTGTGTGGAATATTTTATTGGATGAACGTGTGGTAGATATTTTTTACTGTAGCAAACAGAGTTTGAGATAATGGTAAACAAACAGGGGCTTATAGCACGTATTCAAGCTGCTATATTAAATCTCCATTTTATAGAATAGTAAGTCTATATTGCAACAAATCTTAAGTGAGAAAATATAATAAGTTCCTCTTTGATAAGAATCAGAATCAAATTTTTAATAGATTTTGATAAAAGTTGATGAAATGTATGGTTGAAAAGTTATGTATTCCATAAAATATGTAGTTAAAATTAGTTTTGAACATGATCTAAGTCTCCAAATGATTAGTCATTAACAAGTTGCATCCACTAAGATAACATGGGTACAAGGATGACAACATGACTAGTATGGGAAAAGTCAACCATTCCCACTCTCATCCTATCGGATATTTTTTTTCACATTCTCCCACTCCACACTTGGTTAAAGTGGGACAAGGCTCGATCATGACGGGATGGGGCATGTAAATATAAAATAAATAAATGGGTGCGATACACTAGGTAGGGAACTTGCCCCATCATGTCCCAATCCCGCCTCGTTTTGCTTTAACCAGGTATGGAGTGGGGGAATGTGACAAAAATATCCAATGGGATGAGAGTGGGAATGATCGACTCATCTCATACTAGTCATGTTGTCATCCCTATACCCATGTTATCTCAGTGGATGCAACTTGTTAATGACTAATCATTTGGAGACTTAGATCATGTTCAAAAATAATTTTAATCACACATTTTATGGAATACATAACTTTTCAGTTACACATTTCATTAATTTTTATCAAAATCTACTAAAAATCTGATTTTGATTCTTATCAGAGAGGAACTTATTATATTTTCTCGCTTGAGATTTGTTGCAATATAGACTTAATATTCTATAAAATGGAGATTAAATATAGTAACTTGAATATGTGCTATAGGTAGGATTTTACTAGACCATGTCACTGCAGTGGCGCCCCCTAGACGGCCAAGGCCACATATATGTGCTATAGGTAGAATTTTATTGGACTTGTCACTCAATGGCATCCCCTAGACGGCCGGGCCCATGTGGCTCTAGACTTTTGACAAAATCCCTAGAGATATGGCAAAATACCCTATCTCCCATCCTATGCCATTGGGAATTGTGTATGGATAGAGAACATGTCAAAGTACATTTCCTTTGTCTCACACTATTGTCATCCCTAATGTGATTCTAGGTTTGTTTTCTATTTGTTATCGTGAATCTCATTATTTGAAATTATAATTTTTTAAATAATATTTTTTGGAGAATGTATGTTTGAAAAATAATGAAATTTTTTCGATTTACGTGTAATATTATTTTATTGGAGAATGTGTGATTGATAAAATGAGAGAGAAAAATGAATTATAATTTAAATGAGAATCAAACGGGGGCTTGTCGACTTCATCTTTTCAATCTATCTGTATTTACATCTTGTGAGCATGCCGGTAAGGTATCGTCCATATAAGTTAGTCACCTACGGAGTTGGAGCTTTTTTCTTTGAGCTTGTTGGCAACCACCGAATATTTCTTTTTCCATTTATAAAAATAAATATGATAAGTCAAGAGCTCCTATAATTGAGTTGAACCAACCAGTCACTGAAACTGGACCTAACACATTTTAACGCATCCTACTCTTGATTATATTGGGTGAAAATTACACAACGCCCAGCATTTAAAGATAACAATTGAAAATCGGGTGTATAGTTTACTTAGGCAAAACACACGTATTCAATTAAAATTAAAATTTCTCTCTCATCTCTCACTATCACTCTCTATCTCTACCCCAAATATAATCTTCGGCGACGTCTCTACTATCCATACTCTCTGACGATCAATTGAAGATAAATCGCAACAAGGAATTCCAAAAGCAGATGAGTACTTGAGAAATGTCAGCATCAAGGTTTGGGTACTAATTGCGGTGGTGGTGGTGGTGTGCAGAGGAGGGTTTAGTTTTTGTTGGGGTGGTGATTGTGCTTGTGGTGGAGATGGAGGAGGTATTTTTTGTGGTTGTTTTATGTTTGTATTGTAGGTTGTTTTGTGGTGAATTTTGAGGTGGTGGTAGTGCTGGCGATGGTGGTGCAGGTGGTGGTTTTAATGCCTATTTTGGATTGAGTTGGATTTATAAAAACTCGATTTCCTCCTTTCCACGACAAATGTACACTAGTAGTAGTCATTAAAATATGCTCTACAATATATTTATACTCGATATTGGATGGTATGTATGTACAAAAATAAAGTGAGACCAGCTGGCTTCAGCACTTTCAATGCAAAGGTGAGCAAGTTTGTTCCAGGTTGTTCATCCCCCGCTGCATAGGACCAAGGGCCATAGCTATACACGAGAAATCCATCATTATCTTCATAGAAGATCAAGGAGCACATATGGTCCAAGTAGAAGGAAGCTTGGTTGAAGTCAAAGGTGGCATGTTATGTACATTCACGTCATGAGGCAACAAACAGCATTCAATATCAAGCTCGCGGAAAATTTTAACCATCTCCTCAACCAGAAGGGTTCTTCTTGACCATCTCTCACCCATATCCTGATGATTTATTGTGTGAGAAGGCCGCACTGACCATTTTAGCCTGTTCATATCCTCCATGTCTCTTATGAATATTAGTGGAGCCGGATACCAGTGATCACTCCTATTTCCTACATATCTGCATTGGCCATAACATTATAAAACATGACATGTTAGACTGATATCTCGTGTTAATTTACGGTTAGTATAGAGATGGATAGCTTGTGCAAAGCAAGACTGAAAGCATGTTATGTTAAGCCCGAAAAGCCTAAAAGTAGTTTTTGAGAAGTATAAAACTAAAAGGAGTAAGCTTTTAATTTAAAAGTTACTTGTACTTCTTCTAGCAAACATTTTCGGCAAAAAAAAGTAAAAAATAACTTTTAAGCTTAGAGCAATGTTTAAGTATATACATAATATTTGTCTTACTTTAAAGTTAAGAAGTTAATGTGAAAGTAATTCTTACATACCATGAAAATAAGAAATTACTTCCTTGTTTCCACATCAAGAAATTATGATTTTATGTGAAACAACCACTTCCTTTGAAGTACATGAATACGAGGAAAAAAGTATACAACAATAGTGTACCTTGTTATTCTCTTCTTCATCGTTGCAATCTTCTCCCCCGGAGTAGAAATGTGGATAACAAAATCAATTTCATCAAGCATATCTGGACTGCGATAGTAATTTCCGATGAACTTTGTGGATAAGACACTGTTTGGATAATAAATCTTCTGGTTATCGAACCTCAGAAAAACTGTTGTCAATATGTTCAACTCTTCGACTACCATCTGAATAAATTAAAACGAAAATTATACTAAGCACAAGCATAATAATAATCATGATGGAATATGCTCACCCATGCAGATTCTTATGCAAAAGAAATAAATTTGCTTGCAAGAAATTTTACCTGAACTTCATCAATTTCAACACGATCACCCACATCAAACGGGTGCATCACAAATAAGAAGATAATAGCCTCAAACGTTGTCTTGCACGTGTTCCCAAACACGAACACAACCAAAAGAAGCTGAGAGCTCAAGAAGATAAAAAAATGTGTTGTCGCAACTTTAAGTATAAGGAGCCAGATGATAACTATGACCACTCCCACTAGAACATTCAGTATTTGGTGCAGTTTGTTGACAGCAGTTTTTGTGTCATTCAAAGACAAAGCTAGGGCTCGCCTTTCTCTATATGCATTGACCTGTAGTATAAGAGATAGCAAGTACTATAATACTTTTGTTGTTGAAGTAATATAAAAGTTCAGAATACATTTATATTTCGCTCTTCCTATAATGGATACCTACATGAACTACAATCTTGGATGAAGCATAAAAATTAATGCTAAATTTTTTATTTATTTTTTGAACAGTTCAATAGTAGCATCTAACAAATGATGCTTCCTCCAACTTCCATAATACACTTTTCTAATGTCAATCGGCATTAGGCTATTGAGCCTAAGCACAAGCTAACCCACCCTGCTTGAGGTTTTTAGGGTAGAGCTCCCAAAGGAAATTTTTATTTTGGGACAATATTTAGTAGTCCACGCATTTATTAGGTCACCCAAAATTGAACTTCATCTTCGTTTCCGCCTACAAAATGGTCTTGAAGAAATATTATGATACAAATTTTATATCATGAGAGAATGTCTACAAGAGATTATTGTTCGACACGGACTAAGTTGGAGAGAGAAATTAAACCCTCATTCCAAACTTATATGAAAGAACCTCCATTATTGTCAAAATCCAAATATTCCCAGACCGATTCTTCTTCACCCTACTGTTCCTTTAAGCCAGTCCCTGCTACCCATGTGTCCTCCCCCATAAATTACAGGTATTCATTCCTATAATCATGGACAAGAAAGTAAGGCCCCTTAAAGGTATTTATATGTATCTCTCATCAGTCCACCAAATCGCGACTGGAAGGCCTTGCTAACACGAAAGCAAGCACAATTTAGACCTTATTTGACAATGGACCAGATAGAACTTACTCACAATTTTGTACTGATGATAAGATCCCAAAGGAAAAGGGGTAAAAAGGATATAATTTTACTTACCACCCAAATTTTAAGTGCTCGTTTGCTTATCCCCCTGTTTTCATTCGCTCCTTCAAAGAGGCATGTGGCCTTCAAAGCCTCATCCTCTCTCATAAAGCGCATCAAATCCTCAAGGCGAATGAATCTAATCATAGAAGACAAGCTACCAAATCATACATTTTACATAAATAAATTGGAATCAACAGAAAACTGAAATTCATAAGAGCATGTAAATGCTAAAATTAAAGTTGGACTTTCTGTAAATAGATCGTGTGCTATTCTACAATTTTTAAGTTAATTCGTTATTTCTTGAGAAGATGTTGGAGTTTTCACTGTTTGGTTCAAATGGGAACCTTCAATCAAATATCCTAGGTCAGCTGCAATGAGTGTTATAACCTTGATAATATACTTTGGCACTTTTTATTGCTTAAAGAATGTCAGTGTTGGAATAATCTGTGTCCATGCACCCAAGCAATGGAATGAACATAATGACGGTATAATTTCAAATTGCCAAGCAATAGAATAAATGATGTAAATCAAGGCAACAAATAAATTTGGAAGCAGAACTTAAAAAATTAACAAGTTGCTGCCAATAAACCAAGTTAAAATCAAAAACTTCATGGACAAAAAAACTAACTCTGATCCAGGCTTCACCACATTGTAGAAGATCTTCTTGGCTGCAGCTTTTGCCTGTTTTTCACTAGTTATCTGCATGGCTGACTCATCAGTCGATCCCTGTATTTGCTCGTCCAGAGTGGATAATACACCTTTCCGAACTATAGTAATCAGCCTCTTCATATTCCGAGCTGAAATATTCTTCTGATTCAGCCTATGCAAATGATCAATTGTTATACTAGCCTCATCTTCCTTCTTTGACGTGATCTGAGAAAACACACGACTCTTTGCACCTGTAGCCATGGGACTCTTCGGGGATGTCCCTAACACTTTCCCACTTTTGGGAAACACATTTGCCTTAAGATCGGCTGAAATATTCACCCCAGCACTCTGAAGCTTCTGAACCTCAGCTCTCATCTTCTCCTCCTCTTCTTGCTCGTGCTCAATCTCAATCAATGGTGGACCAGACAGTGTCTCAATAACATACTGATTAAACAATGATTCCTGAATCCGATCAAAAAATGTGCTGACATGAAACGAGGATGCTAAAACCTTCACAAGCAAGGTCTTGACCAACCAAATCAATGTCCCAACCAGTAGACACACCCAAATCTTAGTCACGTAAGGCAAAACTTTCCCATGCGTAAGTCTCACAACCTTCTTATCAAAAATGCATTGCCAAGCAATCAAAACCAAAGCCAACCATATACAGTTCTGCACTGCATTTCTCAACCCATAAATAAAATACAAAACCCGTTTTCGCAGCAAAAAATTCCTCTCAAAGAAGAACACAAGAATTCTAATCCCCCATCCCGATAATAATCTTCCAGAAATCAAAACCAAAATCATCAATTCCCATTTCCATAATTGCAAATCGAAAATTTCCTTCTTCTTCAACAGATTAATAGTTAAACTGCAAACTAAAGCTGCAATAATCAGAATCAAGCTCAGCAGTTGAAGAATCGAAAGTGCACTGAACTTCATTTTCTTGTAATCCTCCGGCAAATCTTCATCTTGAAACGGGTTGTCTTCATCGATTTCACTTCCTTTACCTAAAAACTGAGATTTTATGGTTCTCTGATTATAGGATTTTTTAATGTTCTCCGGTGGGTCGAATAATCGGGACTTGGTTTTGGTTCTAAGCAAACTGGATTTTCTCCGGAAAGATGAGTTGGAGCTGCAGACCAGAACTTCCTCCAGTTCGGCGTTGGAGCTGCGCTTTGAGCCCCGAACTGTTTCCGTCTCCGCAGTGTTGTCATTAAACGTGATGCGGACCTCCCTCGGCGTCATCTGGCCGTAGTTGGTACTCACACTCTCTGCTATACGAGATAAGGAAGACTCGGTGACGAAATCGAAATCCTTGTTGTTCGCAGCAGCACTCATAACGGCGTCGTTTGAGAAATCGTAACCCGAGTCCCTCCACAGTCTACCAGCATTAGTAATAGTACTTGTATTTTCGCTGGTTTTAGTTGGTTCCTTGACGATAACTTCTTTGGGTGAGGAAGGAGCGGACAATGAAGGCATGGCGGTGCCGGCGGTGGTGGCAAAGTTAGTACTAGCGCTACTGTTATCCAGAGTAATGGGATTATGGTGAAGGAGGATATTTCGGAGTTGTAATGTGCGTTCCCCCGTCTTCAAATTTTAACAAATTCATGTTCACAAGTTATAGAAAGTAAAAAAATAATAATGTATGTATTATACGTGTATCCAACGAAATATATAAATAATAAATTATTTGACCAAAATTATTTTTTTATCAAAATAATTATAAATAACTAAAAACACGAAACCAAAAATACTAAATTCTTCGACATTAAGGTTATTTTAACCTTCTGTTTTACTAAATGAGTCTAGTAATTGTGGTGAATGCTTCAAAGTTGAATGAGCAATCGAAAACATTTTTCAAAATATAGTGAGTTATCAAAAATATTTTTAAACTTTAGTGAGCAATAAAATATGTTTTCTTACATGACAATTAGTAATAAGGTGATAGGACGTCACATGTGCATTCCGATAATTGTGTCACCAATTGCGTTAGAGGTTTGAAATGAATGTTATGTCAAAGAGTAACATCCAACGTTTGTATAGGTTTAATAGTCAAAACTCGACATTTTAAAATTCAGTGAACAGTCGAAAAAAATAGACATAAGCTCAGTGATTATTAGGACAATTAACTCAAATAATCACACATTCAACTATAAAGAAAAATATTTTCATAAAAATATTAAAATACCAAAAAAATAATAATAAGTTTTGATTTTTTTTTTTATATTCAACAAGTGATTTTTATTTATTAAAAAAAAACAAATTAAAAGTTTGGAAAACATATTCCAATGGAATCCTCTACTCAACATATGTAGATTGTTAGTGGAATAGATGCACTAATAATCTGCTTGTGCTCCACTAATAATCTACTTGCTATTAGTGCATCCATCCCACTAATAATCTACAATTTTTAAGTGAATTCAGTGCGCATGTTGGGTAGACGATCAATCAAATAATGTGCACTTAACATTAGACTATTTTAGATCACCAACATTGGTGATGTGTCTCAATTATGCAGAATGCACCATTAAATTGGAACAAAGGGAATCATCCTTCCATTTATTTATTTATTTATGTGGACGGTACAGCAAGATATGAAAAAAAAAATGTGGTGGTAGTTACTAGTTAGCATGTTATTTCCAATAAACTCTCATCATCTGTTTTTCCATGGTCAATTAAGCTCCCTATTGCAAATTTTTTGTTCTTAAATTAAAATTTTGTTTTTAATCACATCTTTTAATAAATACAAATTATTATTTTTAATTACACACTCATAACTACAATTTCATATTTTGGTTGAATATAATTAATAAAAAAGATTTTTTTTGTTCGTTGCATCGTCATAAAACGCTAGTCTTTAAATGTATTTAACTATAAAAAGTACGGTTTGCAGTTGAATATTTCCATTTAGCAGACTAACATTTGCTTAGTGACATTCTTCAAAAAAAATTGTTAATTCATATTTATATGAGCAAAATGTGATTGTAGATAATTTTAGGTAACAAAAAAAAAAAATTTGTCAACAATAAAATATTTTATTTAAGTTGTCCTCAAAAAATAATAATTAACAATTGCTAATATACAATTTTGTCATTAAATTTCATATCTTTTGTCATTGCAAATACATACATTTCATTAATTTAGAAGCTAAAGAGGAATCGGCAATAAGTGTTGGAATATAGAAAATCACATAGAAAAGTTAGAATTAAAATCTCTAGAAGCCAAACAAAGGATTTCATCTGTTATAAGTTAGTTCAGTTAGTTAAAGTTAGTTCAAATTAGTTAAGTCAGTTACATATTTGCTTGAGTAAATAATGTGTATAAATACACCTTCCTGTATAGCATTTACATACGAAATGAATGTGAATAACTAAAAGTTCCTTTTCACTCATACAATTCTTTATCTTCAAGCTCACACACTCTGGAAATTTACATGGTATCAGAGCAATTGAAGAAAAACCTTCCGCTGAAATCTTTATCCTGATTTTTTTTTCTCTTTCTTGCTCCTTGCTTCTATGGCAACTTCTGAAAATTCCCGTGAAAGAGCTTCTATGGCTAATCCTTGTGATGATTCCTCAAGCCAATACTATCTTCATCCTTCTGACAATCCAGGAGCACTTCTTGTATCTGAGATCTTCACAGGTGAGAATTACATTGCATGGAGTCGATCGATTTCAATTGCACTCACTGTAAAGAATAAAATCTCCTTCATTGATGGAACTCTACTCCAACCTAGAATTGATGTTGATATGAGAATTCGAACTGCCTGGGTTAGAGCAAATAATCTGGTGCTGTCATGGTTAATGAACTCAATTTCCAAAGAAATTCGTGGCAGCCTTCTCTATTTCACTACTGCTTTGGATATTTGGGAGGAACTCAAAACAAGATATCTTAGAAGTGATGGTCCAAGAGTCTTTTCTCTCGAAAAATCCCTCAGTTCTATTTCTCAAAGTTCTAAAACTATTACCGAATACTTTAGCGATTTTAAAACCTTGTGGGATGAATACATCAGCTATCGACCTATTCCAAGTTGTACATGTGGAAATCTTGATAGGTGCACATGCAATATTCTCAAGAATCTCACAGATCGACAACAATCTGATTATGTGATAAAATTCTTAGTTGGATTGCATGACTCATACTCATCCATCAGAAGTCAGTTACTCCTTCAATCACCTCTGCCATCAATGAGCAAAGTATTTTCTTTGCTACTACAAGAAGAAAGTCAAAGATCCCTGTCTAATAGTGTTGGAATTTCCCTGGATTCTCATGCCATGGTTGCTGCTCAAACACAGAGACAATCCTTCACTGGTGCTAGATACGCAAAGCAGAAAGGAAAAATAGACCTGGTCTGTTCTCACTGTGGCTATTCTGGCCATCTTGCAGACAAATGCTTCCAACTCATTGGGTATCCTCCTGGATGGAAAGGCCCTAAAGGGAAAAGATCTATCAACGTGCACTCTGGAAATTCATCATATGCACAACCCATTGCAAACAATGTATCTTCATTGGAACAAAATTCAAGTATTCCAAATATGATATTCTCCCAAGAGCAAATCAAAAATCTGCTTACCCTAGCAAATAGCCTATCCAATTCCAATCTCCATCCTGATTCTACAGCCAATGTTGTCTCCACTTCCTGTAATGATTCAGGTATATTCTCTTCCTGTAATTCTA
Source organism: Fraxinus excelsior (assembly GCA_019097785.1). Lineage (NCBI taxonomy): Eukaryota > Viridiplantae > Streptophyta > Magnoliopsida > Lamiales > Oleaceae > Fraxinus > Fraxinus excelsior. The sequence goes on from CM032628.1 coordinate 14,520,171, forward strand.
TCTCTACTTCAAAGAATTCATACACTTGGATTCTTGACACTGGAGCAACAGATCATATGATCTGTTCTCCCCACCTTTTTAGTTCCATAAGTATGCTTGTCAAATCTTCTAAAGTTCATTTACCAAATGGACAATCTGTCCCTATTCTTTTCTCTGGTAATGTCACACTCTCGTCTGATATAACTCTACAAAATGCATTGTTTGTTCCTTCTTTCAATGTCAATCTAATTTCTGCTTCAAGATTGACTAAAGATAACTCTATTGGTTTGTTCTTCCTTCAATCAAAATGCATTTTGCAGGATTTGAACAAATGGAGGATGATTGGGCTTGCTGAAGTCAAATCCGGTTTATACCACATGTCTTTTCCTACTTCAAATAAGAGTGAAATGACTGATCAAATTGATCCTTCTTCTACTGCCTTCGTTCAAACATCCAATAGCAATTCACACCTATGGCATCTTAGATTAGGACATGTTCCACCTGCAAGATTACAAATAATTAGCAACATTGATCCTTCTGTTACGATTCCTCAAAATCATGTATGTGAAATATGCCCCTTAGCTAAACAAAAGAGGCTTTCATATCCTGTATCCAATAGTCAATCAAATAAAAATTTTCAGTTAGTTCATGTTGACATTTGGGGTCCCTTCTCCACAGTTTCTTATTCTGGTTATAACTATTTTCTTACCATTTTAGATGATTACACTCGTTTTACTTGGCTATATCTCATGAAAGCAAAATCTGATACAAGATCCATACTTACTAGTTTTATCAAATATGCTCAAACTCAATTTAACACAAATATTCAAACTCTCAGAACAGACAATGGTCAGGAGTTTAACATGCCTATTTTCTATCAAGAGCATGGAATAATACATCAACTATCTTGTGTTGAATCTCCACAACAGAATGGTAGGGTTGAAAGAAAGCATTAACACCTACTAAATGTTGCTAGAGCCCTTTTATTTCAAAGCAATTTACCTTTATCTCACTGGACAGATTGTGTTCTAACAGCCACCCATCTTATTAATCGTACTCCTTCTTCAACCTTAAATAATCAATCACCATACTATCTCTTATTCCACAAACAACCAAATTACAAATACCTCAAAGTGTTTGGATGTTTGTGTTTTGCCAGCACACTTAAAAATAATCGAGGAAAGTTTTCACCTAAAGCTTCAAAATGCATCTTTCTTGGTTATCCACCAAATATTAAAGGATACAAAGTGCTTGATATACTCACTCTTAAAACCTTTATATCAAGAAATGTTACATTTCATGAATCCATTTTTCCATCCATCCCTAACTCTATTCACTTACCTTTTGTCTTTCCTAAATTTCCACAAACATTTGACTGTCCTACTACAGAAAACTCCTCTTCAACCTCTCCAGAAAATTCTGCTCACTTGCCACCTCCTACTATTACCAATCCATCACCTACAAATCTGAGAAAATCTGAAAGAATTAGGCATTCTCCTCAATATTTGCAAGAATATTATTGTGGTAATTTGACTAAAGGCACTTCAGCAGCTCATGAACCTCTTCTTTGTCCTCATTCAGGTAAACCTTACTCTATTTTGTCTTTCATTTCTGATTCTAAACTTTCAACTAATCACAAAGCCTTTGTTCATGCTGTCTCCTCTATATCTGAACCTAAAACTTTTAAACAAGCCATCTTACAACCTCAATGGCAACAAGCCATGGCAGATGAGATTAAAGCCCTTGAGACTAATCAAACTTGGGAACTTGCTATTTTGCCTCCAAATAAAAGAGCAATAGGTTGCAAATGGGTTTATCGCATAAAATTTAAAGCTGACGGCACATTGGATAGATATAAAGCTAGGCTGGTAGCAAAGGGCTACACTCAACAAGAGGGACTTGATTTTTTTGACACCTTTTCACCCGTTGCAAAAATGACAACAGTGAGAATTTTACTAGCTGTAGCTGCATCAAACAATTGGTATTTACATCAACTTGATGTTAATAATGCATTTTTGCATGGAGATTTAAATGAAGAAGTATATATGAAGCTGCCACCAGGTTTCTCTACACCAAATGACCCTCGAGTATGCAAACTCAAAAAGAGCTTATATGGTCTAAAGCAAGCCTCAAGACAGTGGTTTTCAAAGCTGTCCACTTCATTACTTCAGTTTGGTTTCACTCAAGGAAAGTCAGATTCATCTCTCTTTATCAAGCAAACTGAAAATAGTTTTATTGCTCTATTGATATATGTTGATGATGTCATTCTTACTTCCAACAATTTAGAACTTATATCTACTGTGAAGAATTTTCTGCATAAATCTTTTACAATAAAAGACCTGGGTGAATTGAAGTATTTTTTGGGAATTGAGGTAGCTAGATCAGCCAAGGGCATTGCTTTATGTCAAAGAAAGTACGCCCTCGATATTCTACAAGATAGTGGTTTTTCTGGATGCAAACCAACCGCTTTTCCTATGGAATCAACCTTGAAACTGACCGCAAACGACTCATCAGATCCTTTACCTGATCCAGCATCTTATAGAAGACTAGTGGGTCGATTGTTATATCTAACAATTACTAGGCCTGATCTTGCTTATTCAGCACAAGCATTGAGTCAATTTATGGCTAATCCTAGCACCTCACATCTCAAGGCAGCAGAAAGAGTCCTTAGATACATCAAAGCAACACCAGGCCAATGTATTTTCTTCTCTGCCAAGTCTCCATTGCATCTAAAAGCTTACTCAGACAGTGATTGGGGCGGCTGTATTGACACTAGAAAAAGTGTAACTGGTTTTGCAATATTTTTGGGAGATTCTCTCATCTCTTGGAAATCAAAGAAACAACCCACAATCAGCAGGTCCTCTGCAGAGTCTGAATATCGAGCATTGGCATCAACTACTTGTGAACTTCAATGGTTAAGTTACCTGCTGTCAGATTTAAACATTGAACATACTCAAGCAGCTCTGCTCTACACAGACAGTAAACCTGCTTCTGAAATTGCATCAAACCCAGTACACCACGAGAGAACAAAGCATATCCAATTGGACTGCCATCTAGTACGAGAAAAGCTGCAAGAAGGCCTCATAAAAATCATTCATATTCCTTCCAGATCCCAAATTGCAGACATATTCACTAAACCTCTCGGTTCTCTCCACTTTCATCACCTCATTCGCAAGATGGGAATGATTAATATCCATTCTCATCTTGAGGGGGGGTGTTGGAATATAGAAAATCACATAGAAAAGTTAGAATTAAAATCTCTAGAAGCCAAACAAAGGATTTCATCTGTTATAAGTTAGTTCAGTTAGTTAAAGTTAGTTCAAATTAGTTAAGTCAGTTACATATTTGCTTGAGTAAATAATGTGTATAAATACACCTTCCTGTATAGCATTTACATACGAAATGAATGTGAATAACTAAAAGTTCCTTTTCACTCATACAATTCTTTATCTTCAAGCTCACACACTCTGGAAATTTACAATAAGCAAAGTCAATGAACCTAGAAGTGGATTTACCTGAGGAAATGGATAAGCTAGTGAAGTATGGGATAGACCTGGTTGATGACCTCCTTAAGGTTCGTTGCGGTAAGAGAAGATAATGAGGTACGTGAGAGGAGTCAAAAGTTGACGAACTGGTTGAGGCGGCTTTAGTAATAGGCATGTGAAAGGCCAAGCCTTTTGTCTTTTTCTCCGGACAATCAGAGATGCGGTGACCTTTTTCCTTATAATAGTGGCACTTTCCGAAGAACCAATGTGATTTAGAGAAATCAGTCGTCACATGTACAGTAGGGATCTAGTGGAACAATAGCAATGACCAGATCAGTAGCATCTCCATGAAAATGAGCTTTGTGAAAGCAACCTCAAGCGTAGGCATAGGAGAGCAATGAAGTAAAGAAGCCCTAGTATGCTCAAAATCATATCGAACATTCATCATAAAATGAATAAATTGACAGAGATCTTGATAATCAGCAAAAAGCTTAATTGATTGATTATCAGAAAATGATAAATCTGAATGAGGGAGTTGATTCCAAAGATCACATTCCTTAAAGCGAAACTCAGCAATAGATTGACGAGACTTGTGACGCATCTGATATAGCTTAGATTCTAACTAAAACTGAAGAGCAACATCACTAGAGCAATTGTATCGATTTGCTCGAAGATTCTAAGCGGGCTTGGCATTCAGAAACTTAGAAGGAAGATTCTGAATGGAAGGAACAAAAGTATTGATAAACCATTTGAATTCCTTCCCATTCTTCCAGGCACTCGTCAAACTCCTCAACGGGTTTCCCTTCAATTTACAACATTACTATATGTACACAAAAGACAGTCACAGAATGCTGCCAGAAAAGACACAATAGGGGGGTGGGTGGTTATTTTTTTTCATTATTTTACTCACATGGGTCCATCTCATGTGAGTTTTCTGGTAGAATTCTGTACAAATGGAAATTCTCTTCAATTTATGTAGGGGGTAATTTTTCTTTTATAACAAAATGCCACAATAACCAAAGAAATATTGTACATTTGTTGGGCCAAAACATTGTAGTTTGTGCCATTCAAAACAATTTCTATAGGTGAACACTATCATTTAAAGAAGCAATAATAGAAAAATGATAATGCTGACCAAATTATCTGGTTGGGGTAGGTGAGGGGTTACCGAAGATGTCGACGGTGGTGGTTGATGAAGGTCGGTAGTGTCAGAACAGGACATTCTTTGTACCAAACGGGAGAAGAAAATAAAGTCGGAATTTAACCAAGCCAGAACTCAAGAAAACACTGATACCATGTTGAAACTAAGAAAAAGAAAGAATAAAAGAAGCTGGGAAAAAGAGAGTTTTTAGAAAGGAATTATGTATTCTATTGTGTATTTTAAACTATACAAGAAACCATCATTCTATAGGGAAAGAAAGCAAACTGAAAAGTCCTAGATCACACGATATTAAAACAAGATTTGAAAACAATCATCAACTATGAAAAATAGACTTGCAGGAAATTAAAAGAACACAAGTGATTTCTTTCGACCTTAGTCTCGAAGGTTCGGTGACCACATCCAACGCCTACATCCCTCATTGAGAATTCAATAAATTGGACATTTGCTCCGTTGCACTAAATAGCCCAAAAATTGCAACAAGATTACAGATAAGTTCTTCCGACAGAAAAAAATGTTAAACATTTTGTACCATTATCTTGGAGCTTGTTTTAACCCATATGAGAATTTCTTTAATAAACAAATAACATTTTTAGAATCCCCTTTAATAAAACCAATAAGTTGCCTCATATAAATTTTCTTATCTAAATCCCCATATAGAAAATTAGTTTTAACATCTAATTGATCAAGTTTCTTCTTAAATTGAACAACAAGAGCAAGAATACATCTGATAGTGACATATTTAACTACATGGGAGAAAATTTAGTATAGTCAACACCTTCTTTTCGTGTGAACCCTTTAACTATAAGTCTAGTCTTATATCTAATAATCTTACTTTCCCCCTCACCTACTTTAATCTTGTAAATCCACTTACAATCAATTAGTTTATGACCTTTAGGTCTTTCAACCAATTTTCAAGTTTTATTTTTAAAAGTGGAGACATTTCATCTTCCATGGCAGCTTTCCAGTTGCTGGCATCTTTGCGGTTAATCTTAAGATTAAGACTCATTTTCAAATTGATCTTAATAGGTAATAATGTGTTTGAGCCACATTATTTTGAAAAAAATGTATTTTGGAATAGTAGGTTGATGGAGAATGTGTGGTTGAAAAATAACAAAAAGTTATTGATGTAATGGAAAATATTATTTTATTGAATAATGTGTGGCTGAAGATGAGTAGAAGAATGCGAATAAAATTTTTAATGTGTACCAAACAGAGGCTAAATAGTGAAACCATATCATCACAATGAAACATGGCAGGGGTTTGATCTACCTTCTCTTCCTATCTCTTGTGAGTTGATATTCATCAAGGGAAAGAGTTGCATGATCAAATTGACAAATAAAATCAGTTTCTTTATTGTTTTAATTTTCAGTTTAGATAACATTTTCATCAAGATCAAATTGATCCACCAAAGGTTCACGAGTTTCTCTTTCATATTGAGAGGTCTCCACCCCAATTTGAACATTTTTCTCTGTCAAGTTATTTTATTTTCATTCTAGACATGGCATAACGGATTTATTAAAAAATGACATCTCTTCTAACTATTGCCCTATATCATTTTTCACTTTTAACTCATAGTTTATAAACTTTAACATTTACACCATAACATACGAAAACACATTTAAATGTTCTAGGTTCTAGTTTACCAATATTTTGATGAGTATAAGCAGTACGACCAAACACTTAAAACGAGATTAGTTAACAGGAATTTTAGACAAAATTGGTTTAGAAACATCAAAATTCAAAGCACTAGTAGTGGTCCTATTAATAAGATATGCAGCAATTTTTATAGCTCCCCCCTCTCCAAAAAAAAAAACAATTAAGGTAAACTCGAACTTAAAAGCATGCATCTTACATTGTTTAGTAAAGTTTTATCCATTCTTTAAGATATTCCATCTTATTATACCACACGTCTTACAAAAATTGTTGAATCCATAGTTGCAAAATTTCAAATCATTGTCAGTTCTTAAAAATCTTATGATTAGTTTGGTTTTCAACTTGTGTTTTCCAATATTTGAAAACTGAAAAAGTTTCATATTTTGATTCTAATAAGAAAACCCAGGACTTTCTAGATAAATCATCAATGATCAGAAGATAATATCTATAACCAGTTAAGGTACACACAGTAGCGGGACTACATAGATCAGCATGCAAATATTCAAGTATTTGTTTGAATTTATGAATTCCAAGTAAGAAAAGTAACTATTACACATTGTTCACAAAAATCAATATCACCAAAATTTTGATTTCAAAAAACTCCTTTATTTTGTAAAGACTTTAAACTTTTCTTGCCAATGTGGCCAAGTCTTTCATGCCATAACTTTGCTTAAGTAAAATTTTCAGTCAAAGCAGTTGCAGTCAAACTAAGTAAAGGTTTAGCTTTCAGAAAATAGACTCTTATGGGTGCTAATAATCAAATCAGTGCCCATAAGAATCTTAATGCGTCCTTGACCCAATTTTATGTTAAACTGCATGTCATCTAACGTGTCTAGAGACACCAGATTTCTCTCTAAATTAGGAATATATCTTGTTTCTTTAAAAAATAGAATATTACCATTTTCATGTAATAGTTTTACAGTTCCTAATCTATTAACTTTACAGGCTATGTTGTTTCCCATTATTAACTTGCCCCCAGATGTTTTTTCAAGTTCAAGAAAAATAATTTTTATTTGGGCACATATGGAAAGAATAGCCTGAATCAAGTATCCATCCATCACTTAGCTTCTTTTCAATGTTAACAAAACCCATCCCATCTTCAAGCTTTCCTTTGTTATAGACTAAGGCAACATTCCTAGTATCAAATTTCTTTCTCTTGATTCATTTTTCTTCTTATAATAGTTTTTGATAAAATTTCCCAGTTTTCCACAATAATAGCATTTATTGCCTTTTGCCTTATTCTTAGATTTATTCTTATCACTCCACTTATTTTTGTTCTCATTGAAAGTTTTTGAGGTTTACTAAATCATTAACAGATTGTCTCCACTATGACTTTCTTTTGATTCAAATTTAATCTCGACAACCTTAGTTCTTAGTGCGCTAATGATTTCATCGGTAATGATTTTGCACTACCATATTCTAGATCAATCTTAATGTCTCTATATCTGCACTAATGGGGTTTAACAGAGCTACTGCCAGCTGATCTTTTGAAAGTTTTTCATCACAGTTGGCTAAATCTTTGGTCAATTTTGTAAACCTATTCAAGTTATTGTCCAAGTCAACTGAAAGATCCATTTAAAAAAAAAAGCGTTTTAACAAATAGCACTTGTTTGGAATAGTATTAGTCACATATTTTGCATGAAGTTTAGTCCACAGTTCCAAAGCAGTTTTGGTTTCACCAATTGTTCTTATCACATTATCAGATAAGTGTAAAAAAATGGTACTCTAGGCAACCTCTTCAAGTTCAGTTTTCTTTGCAGGGAGTATGTCCACAAGTCAACTGTCATTAGAACCATAATATATCTCATTTGCATTAAAATTGCCTTCATTTTTTATTTCCACGTATTAAAATAACCTTTTCCATCAAATTGTGTGACTTCAAACTTAGCAGAGGCCATTTTACAGTTAAAAGATACACAAATAGAAGTTAAGAACTGATATGGCACAAACAGAGACTCAGAAATAGTTATCAATTACAAATCACATAGTACACACATTAGTACAAGATTTTTCAGGTTTCAATCACAATCAGGGATCACGTAGAGCAAACACAAATAAAGAACAAAATATCATAGATCACAAGTCTATGTTTCAAAGATTTCTCCTACAAGGTTTTCTAGACACCAACATGTACGAGATTTATCTCAAATTTCCAATGCCTTGTTTGAGCCTTTGGAAAGAGATTAATGTCCAAGGGGTTTCAGTGTATGGTAAATTAGGAGAAAACCCAAGAAATCCTAAGTTTTGAAAAAAAAAAAACTTTACAAAAAATTAAAAGGATCTGACCTAGCAAGTTTATAAGAACTCGATGTCTTTACAACAATTCCAAAATATCTTAAATTTGCAACTAATCTATCTCTTTTTGCAAAGATCCAAGTATCTTGTCCTCATTTCTTGCTCTAATACTATTGAAAAAGCCTAGAAAAGGCTGAGAAAAAGAGAGTTTGTAGAAAGGATTTATGTATTATATTGTGTATTAAACAATACAAGAAACCTTCATTCTACATAGTAAGAAAGCAAACTTAAAAAGGCCCAAATAACATGATATTAAAACAAGATCTAAAAAACAATCGTTAACTACGAAAAATAAAATTGCAGGAAATTAAAAGAACACGGGCGATTTTTTTCAACCTTAGCCCTGGATGTTCGGCGACCACATCTAATGCCTACATATCCCGTTGAGCATCCAATAAATTGGATATTTTCTCGATTGCACTATTTAACCCAACAAGATTATAGATAAGTTCTTCCAACACAATAAATAAGCTCAAAACACTTCTCTCTTTCTCAATAAACTACAGATCTATGAAGAACCACTCAAGAAACTTCAACAAGCCTCCTGAAACTACAACTATGAGAATCCTCTCATTCTCATAAAAATCACTTAGAAAATACAGACATTAGAGGCCCAAAAAACGTATCTCAGTTTTATATGGAATTTCAAGAGAGAATAAAATCACTAATCAAAACCCTAACTATTAAAACGGAAGAAGGAAACTCTCTCTCATGAACCTAAATAGCCAGAAGATGAAAAATGTCAAATGAAATGTCATTGTGCACATATATATTACTTCAACCGAAATGCCAAAATGAAGGGTCAAGATATGGAAACGTGTCTCCATCCTATAAAAATGTTCCAACTTAAAAAATCATGTTTCAATATCGACTTGATAATAGCAATTATCATATTTTTCATCTAGTGATAATTGCATTTTCATGATTTATTGGCACCTAAATGTTCTAAGTACACTTATATTTTGGTTTAGATTGCGAATAGACGAATACGGTGGAAATAAGGAGAACCAAGTACCAAAATGGAGGAAAGTGAAAGTCCAGGGACTAAAGTGCAAATGCTATAAACTTGTTTCCAACCTTGTGATGAAGATTAGAGAGTGTTAAAGGTCGATTAGATGAAGGAATGAGCCAAAGGGATGAAACATAGCCAAAACATTATCACATATCAACTTTCAAGCTGAAAAATTTTGCATCGATTTTCAGCCTCATCTTGAGACCAGTGTTTGATAAATTAGATGATCGAATCAGAAGTTTATATCTGAATAAAAGTTAAAGTTCATTGAGTTATCGTTCTATCTCAATTTTAATCACCTCAATCGGATATCGAAAGAGAAAGTTATTATCAAAATATTGAAAGCTGTTCGACTGAATTTCATCAAAACCAAGCAGTCGCATATAGACGTTCACCTAAATTTTCTAAGTACACTTATATTTTGGTACACTTTGAAGATCGAATCTCCACTTCCCTTCTACGACTCAAACTCCTTTGGTAACATATCTTGCATGACTTTTCAACCCTACACACAACCCAGAACACCCCAGAACGCCTCCATACATAATTTTACTCTAGTTTTTGCTCAAGAAACACATGAGGAACTAAAGATCTTGGTGAAGCTACGAAGGAACTCGATTGAAATTGGTGATTTCATGTCATTTATTCATTTATTTTGATCTTTTCATTGTCAAACAATGCTATAATTTAAATTTTCATTCTCTTAAATTTACAATGAATTCAATTTAACATTTACAAGATTTTTCATGGATTCAGTCATGCTTTTTCCATTGTTCAATCAAACTATTTGTTGAGTTTTAATTTCAATTATTTACTATTGAGATTGGTTTAGCAATTATTAAATCATTCATAGATCCTGCCATGCTTCTTCCATTGTTAGATTGAACTAGTTGTCGAATTTTAATTTCAATTCCACTTTATTGGCGGATTAATTATTGTCATATGCTTGATCTATATGGTCGATCTTTGATCTTGTTTCAATAAAATTGAGCGAATAGGTCATAAGTCTAGATTCTAGTATTACATTTGTAAATTAAATTGATTTTCACGATATATATCTTCGTATTAGAGTGTCAGGATGAAAGCCTTTAATTGAGTTATAAAACTAAATAATTGATGTGAATAATCCGATCCAACTGAGGGAATTCCGACGCTTCACTGCTTCAAATTATTAATTTTAATTTCAACTTTCAACATTGAATCTTACTACACATTTAAGAGAAAAAATGATTTTTTTTATCCTTTAAATATTTTTCCATCTCCCTGTGGATACAACACCCCAAAGCTGTACTACAACTACCGCGTTATTCTTTTGGCATAATCAAATTTTGACGTCGTTGCCTGGGAGACGATACAAAATACACAAGGATCGACTGAAAATTGTGACATCGTTCCATTCCTTTCGTTTTTAATTAGTTTAATTTTTGTTATTTTCACTTTCTTTTCTTGTGTTTCATGAGAAGGTATCGAGGATAGTGAGGAAAATTTGCTGACAGGCCTGATTTAGAGTTTGAATCTCTTTTTTACCCTACTTTTGATTCTGCGTCTGTTAAAATTGACACTTCATCACACAACACCATGTATGATAGTGAGCTTGATGCACATTTTAGGACTTTACATGATTATCTTCATCCCACACACACATCCATACCATTCTGCATTATTTTTCTACCTAATATGCCACGTATGGACCTTAAACCGAGAATGATTCAACTTCTTCCCACTTTTCATGGACTTGAAAATGAAAATCCATACGTGCATATTAGGGAATTTGAGGAGGTAGTCGCAACCTTCCACAATCAACATGGTACATCAGATGCATTCAAGCGTAAATTTTTTTCATTTCCACTTAAAGATAGAGCAAAAGGCTGGATGTATTCGTTGAGACCACGTTCGATTGGAACATGGAGTGAAATGACTCAAGTTTTTTTCAGTAAATATTTTTCCCATCATAAAACTAGTGCTTTGAAAAAACAAATTTCTTCATTCACTCAAAAAGACAATGAAACATTATACCAAGCATGGGAGGGACACAAAGAGTTACAAGCTCTTTGCCCCCATCATGGTTATGAGAGCTGGCGAATAGTGAGTTATTTTATGATGGACTAATATCTAGGAAGCGTCAATTTATTGAGATGATGTGTAATGGTAAATTCTTACAAAAAGATCCTGACGAGGCTATAGATTACTTAGATGACCTAACTGAGAAAGCTCACACCTAGACTGGCCCCAGTGCCACTAATAACACTAATAAGTTACGGCCTATAGAAAGTATTTCTAGTGCAGGTGTTTATCATCTTAGAGAAGAAGATAGTCTTAGAGCTAAGGTAAAAGCCCTAACTAGAGAACTTGAAACCTTATGCGCTAAGAACTCAAAGCCTATTCCTATCGTTGCCCGTGTTGAATCTTCTAGACCATGTTGTGTGTGTGGTGAAATTGATCATCCAGCACATTAGTGTTTTCCTCTAGCTGAGGTGAAGGGGGTTTATGAGGAACATTGCAATGCCTTAAGGCACGTATAACAAGCCTCATGCTCCATTTTTTTATACCTATAATAAGGGGTGGCAGAATCATCCCAACTTCAGTTGGAAATCTAAAAACCAACAACCTCCCCAGCCACCTTGAGATTTTAATATACCTTCATACCAGCCCACAACTTCTAGTAACTCCTTAGAAGACACCATACATGCATTCATTGAAGCACAAAGTAAAACCAATCAAAAATTTGAGACTATGATTACCAAAATTGTTGAGGAAAATAAGGAAATAAAAAATCATGTCCAAATTAACTAGTGCCTTAACTGTAGTGGAACAGGGGAAATTTCCAGCTCAAACTCAACCAAATCCTCAAGGACGGCACATAGCATAAACCTCAGGATCTAATGAAAACAATTTTAGGGAAGTAAATGTCATAACCACTAGATCAAAGAAAGTCATATAACCAATTCCCATACCTAAGAAAACTGAAAAAGAGTCTAGTGACATTGAAGAAAGTAGCCCTAATGAGAAAGTAGTGAAAATTTTAGTAAGAGTACATTTCCCACAAGCTCTTAAGTCTATCTCAAAATCTGCTAATCAACATAGTGAGATCTTAAAACATTTAAAATAAGTAAAAATCAACCTACATATCTTGCATGTGATTTCTCAAGTTCCTACATATGCTAAAGTTCTCAAGGACTTATACACTATAAAAAAAGAAGCACAATGTCAAGAAAACCGCTTTCTTGAATGAGCAAGCGAGCGCTGTGATTGGGCAAAGGATCCCGTCAAAGTATAAGGACCCCGGTTGTCCCACTGTGTCCTGTGTTATTGGGAATCATGAGTTTGGGCAAGCAGGCCTTTCTTGATTTAAGGGGTAGTGTCAATCTTATGTCTTATGCTATTTACTTGTCATTAGGCTTGATGAGATGAAGCCTACATCTGTAGCTCTGCAATTAGCTTATAGGTCCACTATTAGACCTAGGGGAGTAGTTGATGATGTCTTAGTTCAAATTGATAAACTTTACTACCCTGTTGATTTCTTGGTTTTGGATGTAAAAGCTGATGTGAATGTTGATTCTAAAATTCCTATTATTCTTGGTAGACATTTTCTTGCTACTGCTAATGCTCTGATTAATTGTAGGAATGGTCTTATGAAATTATCATTTGGGAAGATGACTCTAGAAGTCAACATTTTTCATATAATTAAACAGTTAGAAGAGGATGAAGAGTGTCATCAAACCTACATGATTGATGCACTCACTCAAGAGGTAGGTGATAATATATTTCTTGGACCAGCACATGAAATTCTAAAACTGGATGGATTGAATGTTGCCATCAATAAACATCTCGAGGGGGAGGATCAAGAATCGGGTAATAGTTCTTATTTTACATTACCAGTTTCTAACGAGAGGACTTTACCTTTTGTGTTGCAGGCCCCACTCCTGATTTTCAGCTTTCCTTAAGTCACCTCACGCATGTATTTGATGGAAGTGGAGGAACATCATCGGTGATTATGTTCAAGGAGCTTAGTGCACTACAAAGAAAATTGAAACCACGCTTACTGGATGCGGGCTAAAGGAGGAAACATTGGGTCAAGCCAACAACAATAAACAAAAGCGCTACTTGGGAGGCAACCCAGTGAGAGTTCATTCCTTTCTTTTGTTGTTTACTTTTGCATTTATATTCTAGTTAATTTCTGTTATTTTCTTTGCATTACCAGTCTATTGAGTACTTTCAAGCTTCCTATCATTCAAGTTTATGTTGATTCAATACATCATTTTTGTGATATTTCTTCATTTGGCTTTCGTGTTTATATATTGAGGACAATGCAAGATTTTAGTTGGAAGATAATATGTTGGATTTTATTGTGAATTGCATGTGAATTTTCAAATTTTTTATGGTTTGAATCTCTAATTTGCTATATGTTTATGCTTTTAAATAACAAAATGTGCCACTAGGAGTTAATTCTGTTATGAAAATCTAGATGTTAGGACACTTGCTAAATTTTTCGTGCACACAGGCCTTGTGGTAAGATGGTGGTTTAACACTTGTAGCTAGAGGAGTCTCTTGCTGAAGTTTTTCTTGTGAGGTACTTTGTGAGTATTGAGAGCCACAATATACTAAAATATGACATTAAGCATTTATTGATCTTGTGAATTGGAAACTCATTTAGGAATAACACTACATGGTTTGTGGTAAGATGGTGGATTACTTGAGAAATGATAAAGGTCAATTTAGGACTAACATTTGAGCCTTCAACCTTTCTTTTCAATACCCCTAGTAGCCACTTTAAGTCATACACATATATATCATTTTCTTCATGCACCTATGTTATCCATACTTCTCCATATTGGACTACAATTTTTGAGCATATTTTTTCACATTTTTACTTCCAAGTGTGTAGTAGGTATGGATACTTATTTGTGAAGAATTGAAGCAAAGAAATCGACAAAAGTTGATATGGCTCAAGTAAGCGGTCCACAAAAAAAAGGAGAAAGAAAAAAAAAACATATATTTATTTTATTTTGGGGGCTTGAAATATTGAGGAATGTGTTGATTGAAAGATGTGATGTATGGAGATATTTGATAAGATACCTAATATGTGCTTGGAAGTATTTAAATTTTTATATTCGTTCTTCTCATATGATCCAACATGAACTTGATTACAACTCTTTGTATTGACTGTTTTAATCCCAAGTAGGCTGTGGTAAGAAGTTGATAAATTCTCATTTGATAGTATGCCTATGACATAATCAATATTTGTTTATTGCTTGTGCACTATTGTTTAAGTCTCCAAATTTGAACGTTCATCTTTCTTAGCTCCATAGAGAGAAATTCCACCTAACATTGAGCTTGAGACATACTTGATGTTGCATGTGTTAGGGTTAGCGGTAAGATGGCTATGTCTCGACACACACTCACACATTTGGCATAAGTCTTTGACATCTTGATAATTGTGACAATGTTAATTTCGTGTGGTATTGAGTTTGAAGAGGACATGAACTATGGTTAAATTAGGACTTGATAATTTAACTTGCAATATTGACTAGTCTTTGATCATTTTATTTTGCATTAAATTGCTAGGGACTAGCAATAACCAAGTTGGGGGTGTGATAATAGTGCAATTATCATGTTTTTCATTCACTAATAATTGCATTTTCATGATTTATCGGCACTTAAATGTTCTACGTACACTTATATTTTGGTTTAGGTTGCAAATGAACAAATACGGTGGAAATAAGGAGAAACAAGTGAAATAGGACCAAAATGGAGGAAAGTGAAAGTTCAAGGCGGAGATTACCCGCCTATTCATGTAAATGAGATGGGAGTGAGAAGTGATTCGTTGCCCCGAAGTGGGTACGGGGCAAGATGGGAAAAATGGTCCCTATCCCATTTAAAATTAATTTAAAATTTAATTTTTTTATCAAACAAAAGGAAAAGATTTATCATAATTTTTAAAAAGAACATGAGTTCTTAATAAATTGAAGAAAAAAAAAGTAATAATACTCACCGACAAAAATACATAAAAATATAAAATAAATAAATAAATGGGTGCGATAAACTAGGTAGGGAACATGTCCCATCGCGTCCCAATCCCGCCTCGTCCCGCTTTAACCAGGTATAGAGTGGGGGGAATGTGACAAAAACATCCAATGGGGTGAGAGTGGGAATTGTCGACTCATCCCATACTAGACATGTTATCATCCTTATATCCATGTTATCTCAGTGGATGCAACTTGTTAATGACTAATCATTTGGAGACTTAAATTCTCTTCTGATCTTGGTCTTGGTCTTGGCCTTGGCCTTGGCCTTGGCTAACCACACATTTTATGGATGCACAACTTTTTAACCACACATTTTATCAACTTTTATCAAAATCTATTAAAAAATCGATTTTGGTTCTTATCAAACAGGAACTTATTATATTTTCTCACTTGAGATTTGTTACAATATAGACTTACTATTCTATAAAATGGAGATTTAATATAGCACCTTGAATATGTGCTATAGGTAGGTTTTTACTGGACCTATCACTCCAATGGCATCCCCTAGACAGTCGAGCCATGTGGCCTAGCCTTTTGGAAAAATCTTTAGAGATATGGCAAAATACCCTATCTCTCGTCCTACTCCATAGGAAATCGTGTATGGGTAGAGAACATGTCAAAGTACACTATCTTTGCCTCGCACTATTGTCATCCTTAATGTGATTCTAGGTTAGTTTTATATTTGGCATCCGTAGCTCTCGTTATTTGAAATTATAATTTTTGAAATAATATTTTTTTGGAGAATGTGTGGTTGAAAAAGAATGAAAATTCTTCGGTTTACGTGTATTATTATTTTATCGGAGAATGTGTGATTGATAAGAAGAAAGAGAAAAATGAATTATAATTTAAATGAGGATCAAACGAGGGCTTGTCATCTTCATATTTTCACTTTCCATCTTTGTGATCTATTGGTATTGACATCTTGTGAGCATGTCGGTAAGGTGTCGTCCATATAAGGTAGTCACCTACGGAGTTGGAGCTTTTTTCTCTGAGCTTGTTGGCAGCCGCCAACTGTTTTCGATCAAAAATTGTTAACGAGAAGTCGTAAGTATTGTCAACAAAAAATTATTCTTTCTATATTTTATTTTTTATTAGTCAAATAAACAATATTTTCCTTATTTGATACAGTCGAAAAAGTTCAGGTATCTTTTTATTTTTTCTTTATAATACTTTAAATATTGTTTCCTTCTGATCTAATATTCCATTACTATTTAAAGTTATACATTGATAGAATTTTTGTTACTAAACTAAATTTATTAAGCTAGTTATATTTTTAATGTTAAGAACTAAAAAGCAATAAGTAATCTTAATTTTTTAGGCGTAATTTTTTTTAACATAAATTTTATTAATAAGAATGCCTCACTTGTGAGTGAGGGAAGCCGAGAATACCATAAAAACCAGAAAAAGACCAACAAAACAGCTTCTAAGGTATGGTAATTCCATCCTATCTATATGCAAAATGCCTCAAAGAAGTGTCGGAACCTTATCTCCGAAGGACAAGTTAAAATACAACCCCATGCTGCCATATTTAGCGAGAAAGTCAGCCGCCATGTTTGCGTCTCTAAACACATGCTGGACTTGTGCATTAAGTAATCTGATCAACTCCAAAATCTCATCCTAATAGTCCCAAAGCCACCATAACGAGCAAACTCCTTTTTAAAGCCATTGCGCCACAATGTTGGAGTCGATCTCCACTATGACATCCCTAACTCCAAGCATCCTGCACATCCGTAGACCGTCGAGAAGAGCTCGTGTTTCAGCCACCATATTGGTACAGGTCCTATAGTTGTGAGAAAAACCTGCCCAAAAACTACCATTGATGTCCCGTAAAATTCCTCCTCCACCGGTTGCTCTAGGGTTTCCCTTAGCTGCGCCATCAACATTCTATTTCAGCTATCACCCGCCAGTTTCTTCCAGCTAATCAGTTTCACCTTGTTTTGCTTAGCATAATTTATGGGACAATTTAATGAGCGTAGGCAGCAAACATCACGACCTGAGATTTTACCACCCTTGGATATCATACCAGCAGCCTGGGAAATAATAGATTTGGTTGCCAAATGATTTTTTGCCATGCGATGGGGTGTCCCTCCATTCGAGCTTCACATCTATTTTTCCAAAGTTCCCACGTGATAATTAGTGGAGTGATGCCGCGAAGAATTCCAACCTGTGAAGAGCTAGAAATGCTTTTCCACCATAAGTTGATCATACATTTCCAAGTAGTAACGAAGGGAAGGGAGATATTGAAATGGGATGCAAAATAAGCCCAAACTTTTTTTACGATTTTCCCGTTGTATAGCACATGGTCAGTGGTTTCCATCGAAGGTCTAACACAGCAATCACATCTTGAGACTAAAAGGATTCCAATGTTTTGTACCACGTGATCAACGTGTAAGACATTTAGAATGGCTATCCACAAAAAAAAAGGAGATTCTTAGTGGAACCTTATGATGCCACATCCACCTTTTCCATGTACAGGTCACATTTCGTTTTTCTAATCAATTCCCAAGATGATTTAGTGGAGAAGGTACCATCCTTACTGGGCTTCCAAACAAAGTAATCCCGCTATCCAGAACGTTTGATGGGAAAACTTTCAATAGCCTAAGCCTGAGTTTCGTCTAACACCTCCCTAAGTCGCTTGCCATTCCAATCGCTATTAGCCATCAGTAGGTCTTTAATCTATAATTGTGGATCATTCACTTCCTATCCTGCCTCTGCCAAGCTTTGAGCTCCATTCCAGTTATCATACCAAAAGTTTGAAGTTCCATCCCGCACCCGGCAAAAAGAGTTTTGCAACATAATCTGTAGAGATGAGACCACCCCCTTCCAAAATGGAGAGTACATGGGAGAAAATTTCAGCAACGCAATAGGCTTGTTTTTCACATATTTAGCACCGAGAAATTCTGCCCAAAAGGAATTCCCCACCATCAGTTTCCATGCAAATCTCATAAATAATACTCGTTGTACTTCTCCAAAATCCCGAATTCCTAAGCCACCTTCCTCCATTGGGAAACAAATTTTTCTCCAAGAAACCTATTTTCATTTTTTTGAGCCATCAGTCACATTCCAGATAAATGAAGAGAAAATTCGATTCAACTCATTGTGGGTTCCCTTAGTAAGGTTTAGGACTGAGAGTATATGAATTGGCATACTGCAAAGTACATGTTTGATCATTGTGATTTTTCCCCAAAAGAGAGTAATCGACCCTTCCATCCCGCAACTTTTTTCTGAACTTTATCTAACAGTAGCTCAAACAAATTCTTCAATAATCTTCCAATGAAAAGCGGGACGCCTAAGTAGGTACATGGAAGAACACCTTCTTTAAAACTCGAGGTAGCCAATAGAGTCCTTTTACGGGAGTAAGAAATGTGTTTGGAAAAAAACATAGACCACTTCATAGAATTCATTGATTGCCCCGACATCCATTCATAAGTTTGTAAATTATCCAACAGCATGGTAATTGATTTTTTCCCTCCATTGGCGCAAATAAGTAAGTCGTCAGCATAAAATAAATGACTTACCATGATACCTCCTACATGAAAAGGTTGAATTTGATTGGTTGCATAAGCTTGGTTGATCATTCTTGATAGGAGTTCTTGTGCCAAAATAAATAGATACGGTGACAAGGGATCTCCTTAGCGTAAACCCCTCAATGGCTTGAAAAAACCCATGGGATTGCCATTAATCATGACTAAGTAATGTGGTAAGGAAATGCAATTAAAGATAAGATTCCTCCATTGATCAGAAAATCCCAGTCTATGCAGCCCCTCCAGTAGAAACTTCCAATTAACTCTGTCATATGCTTTTGCCACATCTATCTTCAATAAAATATTTCCATTCTTAACTTCTTATGAAAGCTTTGCATCATCTCTTGAGCAATGGAAATGTTGTCAAAAATACTCGTGCCCTGAAGAAAGGTGATTGTTCTCTAGAAATTAATTTGTCGAGTAAAGGGGCCATCCAATTTACCATAATTTTGGACAAGATTTTGTACACCATCGGGCAGAGGCTGATAGGTCGAAATTTCTAGAAACTATTCGGGGGTTTGCACCTTAGGAATCAACACAATATTAATTACCCCCAAAGCACTATTAAGAGGGTAACCCCCAAAAAATTCAATAGCCACCACGAGTAGGTCTGACTAGACAATATCCCAGGCAGAGATGAAAAAGCTAGCACTAAAGCCATCCGGACCAAGGCTACTATCTTTGGGGACAGACCAAAGAGCAACTTTTACCTCTTCCAAAAGAAGTGGTTTGCATGGGATCATGTTCTCCTCTTCGGTAATGGCTGGCGACAAGAGATTAAGGCTATTAACGTCCAGAGAAATAGGTGACACCGAGAACAAGTCTAGGAAAAATTTCATAGCCCCATCGTGTACTTCATGAGCTGACTTAAGCTCAGTGCCATTATCAAGAACCATGTGATCAATTGCTTGTCTCTTATTTTTTATTCTTGACCGAAGTATGAAAAGATTTTGTATTGCCCTCCCCCTCTTTCATCCATTTAATGCGAACTTTTGCCTCCATAATACTTCCTCTCTATCTAGCTAGATTGCATAATTATTTCGGCATTGTAAGAGCTAAAGTTCAGTCTCCACTGAGAAGCTTTCCATCAGCGAATTCTCCAAATGAATCAGATTAGTTTCATAGTTTTCTATCTCCTGTTGCACCCTGCCAAACATCGGCAATTCCAGGATTTTAAGGCTTTTTTCAATTTTCGTAATTTACGCCCATGACATACCATAGAAGAGCTAAACATATTCTAATCCCAACTTCGTTTCACCAGAGGTAAAAAATCTTGATGGGAGCACCACATGCTAAGGAAGCGAAACGGTCTAGAACATGACAAATTCAAGATTTTCCTATATTTCAAAACTATAGGGCAGTGATCTGACGATGTGCGTCCAAGTAAGATAAGGCGACTGATGGAAAATGATTTTTAAAATTCTGGTTTACCAGCATACGGTCCAGATGTGCCCATATACAGCGAGTACCTTGGCGTCCATAACACCATGATAATTTCGACCCATCAAAAGGAATCCATCAAGCCTGTTTCATGGATAAAATTATTAAACTCCCACCTGGCCAACAAAAAGGTAGACAGTCCACGAAGTTTCTCGTCACTAGACCAGGTCTTGTTAAAGTCACCTCCTACTAGCCATCCATTGGCACCAGGTTCTAAGTTTTATAACTGATCCCACAATTCCCTACGTTTTTTCTGACAACAGCTGGCATATACGAAAGAAAAAAATATTCGAGAACCTCCTATATCAATCCAACCAGAAAGTTGATGCTCCGTCAAACTACTCACTGAAAATGACACTTCATGTTTCCAGAACATCCATATTTTGCCTCCCACCTTGACGTTTGACGTAAGGTGTGGGAATCCAAGATGTCGAGCCCAACATACAATTTTATCAAGATAAACAAAAGGTTCAATAACTACTAAGACAGAAGGATTAAATTATGTTTTCAGCCCCATTAATCTACTCTTAGAGGATACCATACCTCTAACATTCCAAACAATAATATTCAACATTAATAAGCTTTTTTGGATCTAGTAGTGATCCCCAGCGTCATCTTTTTTCGACCGTTTCTCCTTTCTTTTTTTAATAGGACTGACATGATGTGATCAGTATCTTAGTTAAGGACCTGTAATTCAAGTAAGTCATTTTCAGATTCACCTTCAGATAAATTGTGAGCCTCCACCGACATAACATTGTTGTGCACAGTACTTGCATTTTGGGGGCCTTGAGGGAGAGGCTCACCTCTAACTACTAGATCCGCAATATTGTCCATGATTTTCGATACAAGAATATCTTGGACGACATCAGCGTCTCCCCTCATAATTGCTTGCACCATATTAGTTTCTATAGATAACGTTTCTGCCTCCAACATTCCAATTTCTTCCCCGTGACTGCCATTGATATCCACTATATCAGTGGCTAAAATTAATTATGTAGCATTCGGTTCCCATGCTACATTAACTACTTCGCTAGTGACCTCATCTAGACCATTTACTTCCAAATCATCAATGTTGGTGGCCACTTTATCGTCAAAACGTCCAAACAAAATGGATGTTGAAGGAATCAAGGTTTCCCGCTGTATTATCCGTGTTCGCTTTTCTATAAATCTTGTTAAGTTTCGAACCCTGCACTGCTGGAAAGGAATGTATGCTTCCAACATTTTAAAAGAAAATCGTGTTTTCTGGGTTGACACTTTTATTATTGAGATATTGGTTGGATTGTTGACACATGTATTCATCCTCACCGTTGGCTGAACGTTCTAGACACTTCTTGCTATTAACACTCATGAGACCATTGGGTTGGCTGCATCGATTAATTTGCTCTGGCTTTCCATTCTCTCTCATCTTCTCTCTGTCTTCTAGAGAAATCTCTCATTTCTAGGGTTTGGATTCTTCTTGAGTGTTAATCCTGTAAATGAGTAAATCTTCTAGATCTACTTCTATCGTTTGTAAAGTGTTGTTTCATTGAGTGTGGTGTGACTTGAATCTTTGTGATTCTGGTCATCACTTGATGGTTTTGGCAGATCTTTGTGATCTTTCTGTTCTTGTGCCTTGAGGGAGTGTTTGATCCTTCAATCTGTGTACAGATAAGTCTCTGTGACTTATTTCTGTAATCTTGAACTGATTGTATTTGCTTTATGTCATTTTTGGGCTATTAGTGCAACCGAGCGATGTCCATGTATTTGGATGCTCAACGGGGAATGTAGGCGTTAGATTTGGTTGCCGAACCTCCCGGGGCTTAGGCCGAAATATATCTTGTGTTCAATCTTTAATTTTCTACTGTTTAATTTCTGTTTTGAGATTAAGTTTTAAGATCCTATTTTAATATCGTGTGTATTGGGCCATTTTAGAGGTATTAGAGCACTGGTAAGGATACGATATCTGGATCTTCACAAAAAGAACAAGAACATGATACCGGATCTGTGAGAAAGGGCCTGATCTATTGTAGATCTGATATTTTTTGAACTGCTGAAAAGCACATTAAAGTTTTCGAGTTTTTTCTAACTCGCTGGGTGAGATCTATACCTTTTTTACTATTGTACAAGTTTAAAATTACATCTAGGGTTTCTTGATCATACTCTTGATTTACCTAAGGTAATCGAAACCCCCTTGAGACTAATCTTTGTCCAGTATCCCATGTAAGGCTCTTGGAATCTGAGATAAATCAAGTACGAGTGTGCTTTTGGGGGATCTTGCTGGAGTGATCTGTGAAACATAGTCTGTGATCTCTGCTGTGTTTTAAATTGTGCTTATCTTACATGTCTGTAATATCTCTGTAATAATAAACGTGAAATCTTGTATTACTAAGTGTGATACTGTGATTTCTTGAGCTGATTGAAACTTATATAAGTTTCTGATTGTAAGGGATAGGAACGGTTAAGTTGCTTTTTGAAAATGGTAAATTACTTTTCTTAAAGGAAACTAGATATGTACCTGAATTAGAGAGAAACGTGGTGTCTCTAGGGATGTTGGATGACATGGAGTTTAACATCAAATTGGGTCAAGGACATATCAAAATTCTTAGGGGTAACGATTTAATCATTATCACCCCTAAGAGACATGGTCTTTATTTTCTAAATGCAAAACCTTTTACTTGGTTTAACAGTTACTGCATTATTTGACAACTTTACTTTAGCAAAACTATGGCATGAAAGACTTGGCCACATTGGCAAAAAGAGTTTGAAGTCTTTACAAAATAAAAGAGTTTTTGAAAAACAAAATCTTGGTGATTTTGGTCTGTGTGAACGATGTGTTATTGGTAAGCAAGTAAAATTACCTTTCTTACCTGGAACTCATAAATCAAAACAAGTACTTGAATATCTACATACTGATTTATAGGGCCCTGCCTCTGTTTCCACCTTAACTGGCTTTAGATATTATCTGTTGATCATTGATGATTTTTCTAGAAAAATTTGGGTTTTCTTACTAAAGACGAAAGCTGAAACTTTTTCTGTTTTCAAAGATTGAGAAATATAAATAGAAAACCAAACTGATCATAAGATAAAGACTCTAAGAACAGATAATGGTTTGGAGTTTTGTAATTATGAGTTTGACAACTTTTGTAAAGAAAATGACATTTTAAGGCATAAAACTGTTGTCTACACACCTCAGCAAAATGGCATGGCTGAAAGAATGAATAAAAATTTATTGAATAAAGTGAGATGTATGCTTTTAAGTTCTGGTCTTCCTAAGCTATTTTAGGGTGAAGTTGTAAAAACTGTTGTATATCTTGTAAATAGAACACCCACTAGTGCCTTGAATTTTGATGTGCCTGAAACTA
This sequence comes from Fraxinus excelsior, assembly GCA_019097785.1. Lineage (NCBI taxonomy): Eukaryota > Viridiplantae > Streptophyta > Magnoliopsida > Lamiales > Oleaceae > Fraxinus > Fraxinus excelsior. Next base: position 14,544,088 of record CM032628.1, read on the forward strand.
TTTGGTCTAAAAATCCTGTTAACTAGTCTTATCTGAAAATTTTTGGTTGTGCTTATATACTCTTCAAAATGTTGGTAAATTAGAATCTAGATCACTTAAATGTGTTTTCTTTAGATATGGTGAAAATGTTAAGGGTTATAGACTTTAGGTCAAAAGTGAGAAAGGCTACAGGGTGATCATTAGAAGAGATGTTATTTTTAATGAGTCTATTATGCCATGTTTAGAAGGAAAGGAAAATAATTTGAATGAAAATGATGTTCAAATTGAGGTGGAGTCTTCTTTGACTGCAAATAGCACACCTACACCACCTGAAATTGCTATTGATGATTCTGATCTTAATGATAATAATCTGTCTATTAAAATTGACAATATTTCTGAAACTGAAGAACAAACTGATTTGTCTAATCTACCTCTTGAAGAGTATCAACTTACAAGAGATAAAGAAAGGAGACAAATTAGACCTCATGCAAGATTTGATAATGATGACTTTGTGTCTTTATTTACTTATCAAGATAAATCTGAAAATGAACCTGACTCCTAAGATGTTGCCATAAACTGTAAAGATCACATGTCTTGCAAAACTACTATAGATGATGAAATGAATTCACTTCTTAAGAATAAAACCTGGAAATTGGTTAAAAGACCTAAAGACCAAAAGCTGATTGATTGCAAGTGGATTTTTAAGATAAAAGAAGGTGAATGGGGGAATAAAAATATTAGGTATAAAGCTAGATTGGTAGCTAAAAGCTTTACTCAAAAGGAGGGTGTTGACTATACTGAAATATTTTCTCCCGTTGTTAAATATAACACCATTAGATGTATACTTGCTCTTGTTGCTCAATTTAAATGGGAACTTGATCAATTAGATGTTAAAATTGCTTTTCTCTATGGTGACTTAGATGAAAAGATTTATATGAAACAGCCTGTTGGTTATGTTAAGAGAAATCCTGAACATGATGTGTGTTTGTTGAAAAATCTCTTTATGGGCTTAAACAAGCCCCAAGACAGTGGTATGAGAGATTTGATACTTTTGTTTTGAAACATGGCTTTCACAGAAGCAATTATGATGTATGTTTGTACTATAAAGGTAATGGAGGTAAGAACTCTTTGTACTTAGTACTTTATGTTGATGACATGTTACTTGCTAGTTGTAACAATTCTGAAATTGATGATATCAAATGTATGCTGAAATCTGAATTTGATATGAAAGACCTTGGTCCTGCCAAAAAGATCCTTGGCATGCAAACCTTGATAAATAGAGATAAGGACGTGTTATTTTTGCATCAACATGATTATGTGATAAAACTTTTGAAAAAATTTGACGTGTTTGATTGTAAACCTGTTACATTGCCTCTCTCAAATCACGTTAAACTGTCAGCTGAATTTTGTCCTAAAACTGATGAAGAGTTTGATAAAATGTCAAAAATTCCTTATGCAAATGTCATTGGTTCTGTAATGTATCTTATGGTTTGCACAAGACCTGATCTTGCACATGGCATTAGTATACTTAGTAGGTTTATGAGCAATCCTAGTGAAGAACATTGGCATTCATTAAAATGGCTCTTAAGATATCTTAAAGGCACTTTGAATTTAGGACTTGTGTTTAAATTGGATAAAAGGGGTTTACTGATTCTGATGTTGTTGGGGATATAGCAATAGGAAGGCCACTTCTGCTTATTTCTTTACTTTGTGTGATACTGCTATAAGCTGGAAATCCCAAGCTTTATCTTCTATTGAAGTAGAATACATAGCTGCTTCAGATGTTGTTAAAGAAGGAATATGGTTGAGTAGATTGTTAAGTGAACTTGGTTTTGTGGATGAAAATGCTACACTTTATTCTGACAACCAAAGTGCCATACACTTGAGTAAAAATCCCATGTTTCATGATATAACTAAGCATATAGACATTAAATATCATTTTATTAGAGTTGTTGTATCAAAAGGAATTATGAAAATTGGTAAGATACCTACTCAGTCGAACCCTGCACTGCTGGAAAAGAATGTATGCTTCCAACATTTTAAAAGAAAATCGTGTTTTCTGGGTTGACACTTTTATTATTGAGATATTGGTTGGATTGTTGACACATGTATTCATCCTCAATGTTGGCTAAACGTTCTAGACACTTCTGGCTATTAACACTCATGAGACCCTTGGGTTGGCTGCATCGATTCATTTGCTCTTGCTTTCCATTCTCTCTCGTCTTCTCTCTGTCTTCTAGAGAAATCTCTCATTTCTAGTGTTTGGATTCTTCTTGAGTGTTAATCCTGTAAATGAATAAATCTTTTAGATCTACTTCTATCGTTTGTAAAGTGTTGTTTCATTGAGTGTGGTGTGACTTGAATCTTTATGATTCTGGCTGTCACTTGATGGTTTTGGCAGATCTTTGTGATCTTTCTATTCTTGTGCCTTGAGGGAGTGTTTGATCCTTCAATCTGTGTACAGATAAGTCTCTGTGACTTATTTCTGTAATATTGAACTGATTGTATTTGCTTTGCGTCATTTTTAGGCTATTAGTGCAACCGAACGATGTCCATGTATTTGGATGCTCAACGGGGGATGTAGGCGTTAGATTTGGTTACCGAACCTCCCCGGCTTAGGCCGAAATATATCTTGTGTTCAATCTTTAATTTTCTGCTGTTTAATTTCTGTTTTGAGATTAAGTTTTAAGATCTTGTTTTAATATCGTTTGTATTGGGCCATTTCAAATCTGTCGTCCTTTCTCGGCGAATGGTGGTCTCCTCCATGTTCCAGATTTGTCACAACTTCTCCAGTATCCTTTTTCCTCCAAATCTTCTTAGGATGAATATTTGCTGGGAGATTGGTATCTGCGTGTTCCTTCCTCTGTTTATAGGCTGAATCCATATGTCCCATACCCTTGCAAAAATGACAGAACTTTAGGAGTTTCTTGTAAATAATTTCCTGAAATCTACTGGAAGGATGGAAAGGGACACCCAGCCAAAACGATTGCACTAGGGGTTTTGACAAATCAAGCTCTACACAAACACATGCCTCATCCGTGCGAGATGCACAAACAGTGAAGTTATCCCATTTCAAGAACCGTCCAACGGCGCCGGTGATGATGCGTAGCATGGATTCATGATAGAAGTGTGGGGGTAACCTAAGGAGGAAAACCTAAATAGGGACCAACGTAGATTCTTTATTCTCGTCGAAATCTGGAGTCCAAATGACCAGTCTGTAAGGTGCTGGTGTGTTGTCGTAAGCACTCAAAAATAGTCCTTAAACTTCTAAAACTAATGTAGTAGTGGAAGTAAGAGTCGATCCCACGAAGAGTGTGTAATTCAATATTTTATACTTCGTACATGTTCTTGGCCAATTTGGAGTCTTTTTCTCGAGTTTTCGCGGCCCAAACAATAAAAACCTAAAATCTGTGGCGGCGCTCGGCGCTTGAGCGCTAGAAATCTGTCCACTTTGTGTCTGCTTCAGTATTTTTATCATAACTTCCTCTTCCGATGTACGATTGAAACGATTCAAGATGCTTAGAAAGATAACTCAAAGGGCTACAACTTTTATTCAAAAACTATCTTCAAATTCGATCATTTACCATGTCCAAAATTAGTCTCAATATAAGGTTGAAAATCGATGCAAAACTTTTCAGCTTGAAAGTTGATATGTGAAAATGTCTTGGCCATATTTCATCCCTTTGAATCCTTTCTTCATCCAATTGACCTCTAACACTCTCGAATCTTCATCACAAGATTAGAAACAAGTTTAGAATATTTGCACTTTAGTCCTTGAACTTTCACTTTCTTTCATTTTGGTCCTTTTTCACCTATTTCTTCCAAATTACGCAATATCCATAGAATTGCCACATAAATCAAAATATGAGTGTAATGAGTACATTTTAGCACAAAATAATCATACGAGCACATAAAATAAGGAGGAAAAAATATGCATTTTACATTCTTATCAAATTCTCCCACACTTAGCTTTTGCTCGTCCTCGGGCAAAACTCAAATTTAATTTCCCAAAACACCAGGTCATAATGCCAAGAACATAGAACCATCAAGCATTTTCAAAACACATAAAATATCATGAATAAACATCCCACACAACTCATTATCAATTAGCGACCATGTTCATATGAAGATGGAGTAAACTAAACATGTAGACCCTCATGGATATAAGCATTCAACTCTCATGTGTTTAAAATGGTAAGTGTTTCGCTCAAATGCATTCCAATGGAGATGTTCTACCATATGCTTGCATATCTTCTCACTCGCCACCACTTAGATCACATGCTTTACAAGAATTATAAGGACTTTTCAAAGGTTGTAATGTGGTTTATGGTCAATGTGGGAAATATTTGGGTATGTGACTCAAGAGCTATCGAACTAGTGGAGTAAAGATAAAAAGACTTAGCTGAAACATATACATAAAACATGTAAACCAACCACTCCACATGATAGATTCATCATTTTTGCATCTATCCGACACAAATCGAACTCCTTTTGAGATGTAGGAAGAGTTATGAATATAGATATTTTTCACATTAAAATCACTCTCCTTCATCACTTATTTTTTTTTTTTCTTTTTCTTCAATCATTTTTTTTTCTTCTCCTTCTTGCGTTTTTCTTGTACAATGTAAACTTCAAATCATACACCAATAATGGAACTCCCTGAATTGATATAGAAAATTTGTTTCAATTCACCAATAATAGCACTACCATAAATCTTGATACCTCCACACTTATTTTCTTACATACCCACACTTCTCATGACATTCAACGATACTCAACTAGCTCTAAAGCTTGGGTAAAGATATTGTTTTTCCAGTTTAAAGCTTGTAATGTGAGTTTATATAAAGAAAAGGTAATAAGGCTCAAATGGGCTCAACAATGGAGAATTCAATTACAAGGTTGGCTATTTGGCTAATGAAGCTCATTTATGTAACAAATATGGCCTTAATCATGTTCGTGCATGCATGTATCAATGTGATCTTGAAGAGAATCAATGCAAGTTCTAGAGAAATAAAACTATGGAAGAATATCACACATGAAAATAAATAATGAGATTGTTATGGATGAATCAGTCTAAAGGCTCAAAAATCTCACCGACTTTTGTCTACAGAATTTAGTTACTACTATCCTCAAAGAAAATAACTCCACTAATCAACCCTAAGTTGGAGGATCATTCATTCAATCATGTTATGAATTCTTCAAAAGTCTAACTAATTCTAGCAAATAGCATATACAACAAAAAATCTTTTAACCTCAACTCTTCCTCTTATAAAATCATGCAATTTTTTTTCAAAATTAACTCACCCAATCTAAATGCAACCTAAATCTAAATCCCTCCCCCACACTTAAAACTTACATTGTCCCCAATGTAAGGTCCAATGCAAAGAAAATGACAAATATAACTAAAATAAAAAATTGAATGCGAAAAATAAAAACAAAAATAAAATGATAAAGGAACGAACTCCCATTGGGTTGCCTCCCAAGCAGCGCCTTTGTTTATCGTATTTGGCTCGACTCAATATTTCTGTATTCAGCCCGAGTCTATCATGATTGGCTTCGATCTTCCTTGCGATGTACCAAGTTCAATGGTAATGATAACTAGCAGTGTTCCTCCACCTCCATGGAATACATACTTGTAGTGACTAGGGTAAGGTTTCAAATCCGAAATGAAAGTCTGCAAAACCAAAACTCTTACCTGACTCTGGAAGATCATTTAATGCTGCCACAGTTCTTTGTAACTCAGTGTTTAAGGCCAGCTCCTCTTTTTCTTGCCTAAGATGCTCAGTATTGACAGCTTCACATTCTTTTTTAGCAACAAATTCGAAAACATCATGAGCTAAATGATCAATCACATCAATAAAATGAACATGATTATTATTACAGCGATGTTTCATGGAATCATACATATTAAGTGTGATAGTTTTATCATTAAATTCCATGGTTAGTGTGCCATTATGAAAGTCCATTTTAGTTTTGGATGTCCTTAAGAATGGTCTTCCCAACAAAATAGGGAGAGTTTGATTACTACTACCCATGTCAAGCACATAAAAATCAATAGAAAAAACCAACTCGTTAACTTTCACGAGAACATCATCAACTACCCCCTTAGGATATGCATTAGATTTATCAGCTAATTGAATTATCACACCAGTTTCAATTAAAGGTCATAGTTTCAAGGAAGTGTATACAGAATATGGCATGACATTAATAGATGTTCCGGAATCTAACATGACCTTCTCAAACTTAGTGTCGCCTATCATACAAGGGATAGTGAACATACCTGAATCCATGCACTTTGCATGAAGTTTCTCTTGAATTATTGCAGATACCTGTTCTCCAACTTTTACCCTTTCAATCCCCTTCAATTTCTGTTTCCTTTTACTTGTGCACAATTGTTTCAAAAATTTAGCATAATGAGGCACTTGTCTGAAAATATCTAAAAGTGGAATATTGTCCTCGCATTTACTAAAAATTTCATGCAGCTCATCATGATATCGTTCATATTTTCTAGATCCTACTAAAGCTTGAGGAAAATGAGGTATTGTTTTATAATCAGAGATAGTTAAAAACTTACGCTCAATTACCTCAGTATCGTTGGGAGCACTCTTTTCTGCTGTGATATATTCCTCATTTTTTTTCATCGATGATGTAGGGGCTACCTTCATTGGAGCTTCAGCTCCACTCCTCAACGTGATTGCACTTACATTTTCTTTTGGATTTACCACTGTTTGAGATGTCAATTTTCCCGCATTTTGTGACTCCAACCTATTGACCGCATTAGCCATTTGACTCATTTGATTCTCCAAACTTTGAATGCTAGCCCTTCTCTCATGTTGAAATTGTAAAGTGTTAGTGGCAAGAGATTTAACTATATCTTCTAAAGACTTACTAGAGTTAGAAGTTTGGCCATGTTGATGTTTAGAAAGGTATGACTGATTATATTGCTGGAAATTCTGTCAATTTTGATTCATAGGTTGATTCACTTGTCGATTCCCATAACTAAAATTTGGATAATCTCTTCATCGTTGGTTGTACGTGTTTGAATAAGGATCATAATTCCTTTGTGGTTGTCCAGGAAAGCTACCGACTGCATTTACGTACACAACAAATTCTTCTTGAATTGTTGGGCACATATCGGTTGGATGGCCTACCAATAAACAAATTCCACAAGTCTTTGTTGTTTGTATAGTACCTACAGCCATTTGACAAATAAGAGTAGTTAGACTCACAAGTTGTTGTTCAATGGATGAAACATTTACCTCATTAACATGTGTAGATGGCATGTCGAGTCTAGTGCCAAATTGTTGAGAATTGACGGCCATATTTGCAATCAAGTTTCTTGAGTAGAAGATCATTATGAGTATAAACTATCAAAGAAACTAAAAATATATATATATATGAAAAACAAGTTAAAAAGAAACTAGAATAAGAAAAATAAATAAAATTCTATGCTAAAATTCCTAAAAACAATAAATTGCATAAAAACCTAAAAATTATGATTTTTTTTCTTTTTCAAAAATAAAATAAACAACTAAGAAGCATAAAAAAAAAAAAAATTAACACCACTCGCTGGCAACGGCGCCAAAATTTGGTGTGCTGTCATAGGCACCCAAAAATAGTCCTTAAACTTATAAAACTAATGTAGTAGTGGAAGTAAGGGTCGATCCCACGAAGAGTGTGTAATTCAATATTTTATACTTCGTACATGTTCTTGGCCAATTTGGAGTCTTTTTCTCGAGTTTTCATGGTCTAAACAATAAAAACCTAAAATCTGTGGCGGCACGCGGCGCTTGAGCCCTAGCAATCTGTCAACTTTGTGTTTGCTTCAGTATTTTTATCATAACTTTCTATTTCGATATCCGATTGAAACGATTCAAAATGCCTTAGAAATATAATTCAAAGGGCTACAACTTTTATTCAGAGACTATCTTCAAATTCGATCGTTTACCATGTCCAAAATTAGTATCAATATGAGGTTAAAAATCGATGTAAAACTTTTCAGCTTGAAAGTTGATAATGTCTTGACCATATTTCATCCCTTCGAATCCTTTCTTCATCCAATTGACCTCTAACACTCTCGAATCTTCATCACAAGATTAGAAACAAGTTTAGAATATTTGCACTTTAGTCCTTGAACTTTCACTTTCTTTCATTTTGGTCCTTTTTCACCTATTTCTTCCAAATTACACAATATCCATAGAATTGCCACCTAAATCAAAATATGAGCGTAATGAGTACATTTTAGCACAAAATAATCATACGAGCACATAAAATAAGGAGGAAAAAATATGCGTTTTACATTTCTATCAGGTGCGCCATCTATGTCTGATGATTCCTTGCACACGCAATACCAAAATCTTCCTCTGTAGAGAAATGAATAAATACGTTTCGCGGACGTTGCATGTTGCTTACTGCATAAAAACCTTTAACTCCCCACCGTACCTTGATGTAAATCCGGATTTGGTCCAATGATGGTCTTCTTCTCAGAAACTTCAACACCACATAATATCGGAAAGGGGAAGCTGCCTGTTCCAGTTTAGATTTTGAAAAATGAAACCAAAGTGTTTCATCATTCTCTAATGGCTGCCTCATCTTGACTTTCATCTCGGGGATTGGTTGAGGACGGGCCTGAACCATGGAGGCGTAGGTTGCACTTCCCCTTGTAGCCATGAGGGGCGGCCGAGGAGTAGGCGTCCCCGCCATCCTGTCGTGCGACGCTGCTGGGGTTGTAATTTTTTTATTTTTTTTTTAGAGAGTTTTTTCGTGGCTGCTAGGGTTTAACCAACTTACTCTCCCGTATTTTAATGTGTATTTAAATAGTGGTTTTTGGGTTTTAGGGTTTTAGGGTTTAACCAACTTACTCTCCCGTATTTTAATGCGTATTTAAATAGTGGCTGACATTTAAAAATAATATTTGTGAAAATTACCTCAAACCTACATGTTTGATGGCCTTATCTCCACAATATATTTTCCACCACCATTGCGGACACCTTCCCTCTCTCTTCCTCTCTCTGTACAATACATTATCTCTTTAGACACTATCCGCAAATAACAATGGTGGATAGTCATCACTCCCACTATCCCCCACAAATACCCTCCTCCTCCCCAATTCGCAAGATATTTTCTGCCATTATTGCAGACACCTCCCCTCTCTCTCCAAAACACGGTGACCTTAGTATATTTAATTATCTATATTATTTATTTCATTAATTTAGAAGGAAAGTGTAACAAACTCTTTGATTTAAGAGAGAATATTTTTATAACCTGATTTTTGAAAAAATAAAATGAAAAGAAAATTCTAGTTTGTTAAAGTTGAATTTGTATCTTTAGATCTATGTATTTATGTATTTTTTCATTTAATTACGGAATCGTTATTTACCTCCACCACATTTTAAAAAAATTATAATATACTTTTAGTCTTATATTAATTTACTTAAATAGACATATATTAAATTAGATAAAAAATATATCACTCTAAATTCATCCACTAATATTTATATTTCATTATGCTTGCGAGATCAACTAGTAAAACATTCCACCTGCCTTTCAGCGAGATTCAGGATGAAATTATCACATGGTTGACTTGCATGAAGCAATAAACCCTGAAATTGCACGCTTTAGCATTGGTGGAAGCAACCATCATTGAACGAATCAAGAGCTCCAAATCTGCTATTACAATTTTCGTTGATTTTTTTTTTAGTTCATCCCTTTAATTATTATGTCTTGTTTAATGTTTCCATTTAAATTAGTTAGTTGGCTGATTACTTCGGGATGAACGCCGATGCCTTATAGGTGAACTAATCCTTTAATCCTATAAAATCCAATTCAATACACAATGTAAGGAATTTTTTAACAAACAAACCCGATATTTTGAAATTTATCTAAGAATTTCTTTGATCTTAATCGAGTATCTCATATGTAATCAACGGATTCATGATCAATCATTATTCTTTCTCATTTTTCAATTTAATTCTATATGTTAATATCTTATCTAGATGTGAAAGCAAATAAATAAATAAAATTGAACAAGTTTTGTTGTAAAACAAATAAGATACCAGAATTGCTTTGATTCCACTTGTTATGAAACAAATCAATGGATTGAGATGTTGAAATTATATGGAAAATAATAATGAAGTATATGACCAAACAAAGAATAATAAAAACAAGAATATGATAGAGGAATTAAGAGATTTTATTGACTCAAAAATAATGGAGAGGGGAGAGAAAATTATAATAGATCATATAATTTCAGTAATCTATTTTCTCACACACATATCAAATTGTATAGCAGAGCTTAATATTTATAGAAAAAACATGCAAGGGACGTCCAAACCCACTTAGTAGAGTTGTTGATAAAGTAAGATGCTAAAAATCGAGTCCAAAACGAAGTAAGAGAAGAAAACGCAGAAAAAATTGAACAGGGCGGCAGGCGCCGCCGAATTTTTTTTTCTCCATCCCAAAACTCTTCTTCAAGTCTTATACTAATTTCGAACTCCCAATGGGCATCCAAAATAGAACTTTAACTTAACATAAGACTCCAATAGTATTCCAAATTGAATTCTTCTTAACGTGCACTTCAATTAGAATTCTTCAATTACTTCAAATACGGAATTTGGGTCATACCTAAATTCTAACAATCTCCACTTTGACACGAAATCCACCAAGGAATGAACTAGCTTCTTCTACAATAACTAAAAAATTAATTTTTCGAACAAAACACAATACTCCACATCTTCTAATGAATCCAAGAATTACTCTTGTAGAATTATTTCAGATTCTAAAAAATCATAATGATTTTATAATTTTTCAAAATGAATTGTAACACACCCCGATGCAGAATCAATATCAAATGCTTTTACCAAAGGCACCTTGCTAGATTGAACACATTCTACTCTACTTAAAACATGCTTAACAAAATCAGCATCCACATACCATTTTTCACTTAGTCTATCCCTAGCAACTCAATACAATGGCACCATAGGTGTTGGTAGAAAAGTGGCATTAACCATATTTCTTGAACTCCACTAAGTAGTATTCTTCAAATCCAACCTTTTATGGGCTCCTAAAGATATTATGTCAAACTGAATGTCCACCACGATACTGAACCTGTGTTGATTGACTCTTCTTGATTCTGTACTACCCTACAAGATGTATAACTAAGATCTTTTCTGTGTCTCCAATACAACATGGGCACCTAACAAACCTTCAAGGCTACACCTCCACCAACGAACTCATAACCTTTTGAATTAAGAATAAAAAACGAGATGAGATTTTTCTTCAAATCCAGACCATGTCGAACCTGGTCAAGTATTCTAATTGTCCTATCCAAAAACTTCAATCTTACCCTTCCAATTCCAGCAACCCGACAGGCTGCATTGTTTCTCATAACCACGACACCTTTGGAAATTGTTTCATATGTAGTAAACAAGTCCTTATTAGGACACATGTGAAATGCATAGTTTAGACTCAACATTAGAAATAGCCAAAAGATCTCCATCACTTACAACATTCTTCACGTGATCTACTTCGCTTGAAATATTAGAATATCTGCAGTCATCCTTTCTTAATTCTGCAATTTGTAACAATCCTTCTTCAACTGCCCTTTCTTCTTGCAGTAGTTACAAATTTGATTACTGAATTTAGACTTCGATATGCCCCTTCCAGAACCATCATGAGCAACCAGGCCTTCTTTATCTCTAGCCTTAAAAACCAAATGTTTCATCTTCTCTTTTGAATATAAAACATCATATACCTTCTCCATGGTGAGAGTATCACGACTGTACAAGACCGTGTCTCTAAATGAAGAAAATGATGCGGGCAACAAACATAATAGAATCAGGACCAAATCTTCTTCATCATACTCTACTTCCAAAATTTCCAAATCAGTGACGATCTCTTTAAATAAAGTCAAGTGATCTTCTAATGATCATCCTTCTGCCATTCGATTAAACGCTGTTTGATGTTCGACTTGCTTATCAGACTTTTAGTCATGCACAATTACTCCAACTTTAACCATAAAGCCACTGCTGAATTCTCCTTCAAAACTTCCTAAAGAATGGTATTTGATAGATGAAAATGAATGTGATAAACTACCTTCTTATCATTTCGTAATTTCTCCTCTGTGGTCAAAGTTGCTGATATCTTGTCAATTCTCAGTAACGCATCATCAAAATCCAACTGTGCGAGTGTTGCACGCATCTTAACCTGCCATAACGAAAATCTAGTGCTCTGATCCAAAAGCAAAATGACATACTTCATGGAAGCAATCATGAACAAAAAATCTTGAACAAATCAGACCATACGCTCTTAGGAATTGCTGAATCTAGACTCTGATACCACTTGTTGAAAAACAAACAAGATACCAAAATTATTCTGATGCCACTTGTTGTCAAACAAACCAACGGATTGATATGTCGAAGTTATATGGCAAGTAATAATGAAGTATATGATCAAGCAATGAATAATAAAGACATGAATATGTCATAAGAATTAAGAGATTTTATTGACTTAAAAATAATGGAGAAGAGAAAAAAAAATTACAATAGATCCTATAATTCTAGTCTTTTATTTTCTCACACACATATAAATTGTATAAAAGAGTCTAATATTTATAGAAAAAACATGCAAGGGACGTCCAAACCCTCTTAGCAGAGTTGTTAATGAAGTAGAATGTCTAAAATCGAGTCCAAAACGAAGTAGGAAAAGAAAATGCGAAAAAAAAAAACCGAATAAGTCGGTGGGCACCGCTGCGCCCATGCCCTATGCCGGGTGTTCTACCGATTTTTTATTTTTTGCTGAAGTTGTTTTCTCCATCCCAAAACTCGTTTTTAAGTCTAATACTAATTTCCAACTCCCAATGGGCTTCTAAAATAGAACTTCAACTTGACATGAGACTTCAATAGCATTCCAAACTGAATTCTTTTTGACATACACTTCAATTAGAATTCTCCAATTACTTCAAACAAGGAATTCGGATCAATCCCAAATTCTAACAAGTTAAATTTTGTAACCTACTAGATGAAGTAACAAATTTGGGCATCTCGTGGAATTCGATTTGATAATCTTTGGTATAAATGATTTATTATTATGTTATGAGAAGTTTGATGTTATATGTGACGGTGATGAATATAGTATTTTTTTTTTTTTAAATTGTATTAGGGATAGATTTTAAGTGAGATAGATATATAAAAATGGTATGGATGTATAGTGTTAAAATGAATAAATTTAATAATGACAATATTGGAATAAGGTGCGAACAAAAATTGTATCTTTTTAAAAAAACTAATAGGGATAAATATAGTATGTGATACATATAGCAATGATTAATGTAAATAGCGGCTCCCTTTAATTTTAGAATAACACTATCTAGTACCTATGATATTATAACACCGGTTTAAGTTGTCACATTTGATATAATCAATTAAATGAATTATGTGATATTACATTTAAGTGAACATATCATTTAATGTCATAAAGTTGCTACCTAAACTGGTGCTTTATACAAGTAGTGCTTAATAGCATTACTCATAAATATTGTATATTTTTTGAAAATTCCCAACAATCCACATTGTCAAGACCCAAAATTACCAACTAATCTAGGGCAGAAATGTATGGCTCGATTATACAATGACGACTGTCGAAAGAAGGCCTAAGATTTTACAATGGACCTAAAACTAGCCCAAGATCTAACTTGAGCAAGGCTTCCCCAAAGGTAGTCCAAAGTAAAAGTAACAAAAAGCAAGATCACAAGCCCAGGATTAAGCAAGAGAAAATTAAGCAATTTTAAGATTTAATTATTATTATTAATCAAATTATTAAAAAAAAAAGGTCTCAAAAACCAAGTGTTAATTATATATAATATGTTTTAATAATTTTAAAACTATATTACCAAATAATATAGATTTAGTAAGTGTGGTCCTTCACTCAAATCACAACAGTTAAATTCCAATTCAAATCTCGATACTTTGGATGTTGGGAAAGAAAGAAAAATAGGGATGAGAGGATCCATTAATTCTCCAATGAAAAAATCTAGTTTTTGCTCAAAAAAGATGAATTTTATGATTTATATGAGATTAATGGAATGCTATATCGATCCCCTCTAATTTAGACTTGAGAATTTGCATTTATATCCTTCCCAAAAGTACCCACAAAAGTCCTCCAAAAAATGTCCAAATAGGCCATAAGAAAAATAATCCTTGTTGGAGTAGAATTTTCAAAACGAAAAAACCACAATGAGTCCCTGAATGCCGATGATTTTTCCCATCGTGCTAAAAAATTGGGTTTCTACCGTTTTGAAATTGAGGGGCCATGGACTGACCTGTTTGAAGAATTTGGCGATCGTCCAATTTCAACTAGCAACTTTTAGTATTTTTTGTCATAAATCTCTCTCTTGACGTCAGATTGAAATAATTGAAAGTGTGTTAGATAGCTAACACAAAAGGCTATAATTGTCTTTAAAATATCAGTTTTTCAATCAAACATTTGTTATGCCAAAAATGGGTTCTTAACCCCAAGGTAGAAAAATATGGAGCACAACTTAGGCGGCTGAAAATTGATTAAGAAAATACTCCAAGTATAATTCACTCCTTTGACTTTTAATTCCGTATTCAGCTTGATTTCCTCAATGTGATTCTTCAATCTATTTATATTGTTTATGGTCATAGAATCAACCACTTGATATTTACACTTTCTGGTCTCTGAACTTTAAATCTCCTCCCCTGCATTTTTTTCCTCTATTTTCTTTTCCATTTTTCAATTTTTCTTTTGTAGTTAAAATAAAAGAAAACCAACCTAAGTTAAGTAGAAATCAACATTTTGACGATATAAAAACTTAGTAATATAACTCGAATAAAGTATACAAAAAGCTCTTATCACCTAGCCTAGTTATGATTGGTAATATTTTTAATTTATTTTTCCTGTTTAGTAAATAGTGAAAGGGAAAAGGTAACTAGCCAACCCACGATCAAAACAATATTTTATTCTCTGAGGGTACAGCACTTGATCAAATGTACAAAATGATTTAGGTGCATCCATTCAGGTCAGAGGAACGGACCCCAGCACCCTCCAGGGGGCACAGCCGCACGCTAGTAGAGGCTTTGGACCTCCGTCGTCACCGATTCGATTGGGGAGTTTGTTTCGGGCCGTCGGCAGCTCTTGCCTGGCTTCGTCTTCTTCCTGCCCACCTACTGCGATTCCTTCCCTTTTTTAAAAAAACAAAAAAAAAAATGGGGCCAAAAAAAAAAAAAATTTATTCATTATTTTTTTTTGTGGTAATTAATTTTTTTTTTTTTTTTTTTTTTTTTTTTTTCCTTAATTATATAATTAGGACTGGGCATAAAACCCGCAACCCGCAAAATTGACCCGACCCGAATCGAAACAGGTCGGATTGGGTCGGTTCGATCGGTTTGGTTTGGTTTTTGGTTTTTTAAAATTATTTTACGTGAGACTCGTTTGTATTTAAAAAAAATTTATAAGAAATATTACGGGTCGGCGGGTTTCGGTTTTCTTTCAAACCCTTTCAACTGTCCTTGAAGCAAGCGGCACCTCTGCAGGACCCATTCTTCTTCTATGGCACAGAGTCTGGCCTCCACAGATTTTTCTATGAGTTTTTATCGTGTTTTAATTAGTATTTTTCAATTTGATTTCAACAAGCTTTTCTTTCTTCTTCTCGCCGCTCTTATTCCTCCCTGCTTCTTGAAAGATCCCTTTCTGCAAACAATCTATCTTTCAAGTTTTTTAAGATTTGTTATTTTCTGATTTGATTTGCTATCTCATGAACTAAAAAGCAAACCTTTCAGAGAAAGATTTTTTGAAAGCCATTGTGTTTCTTCCAGATCGAGAATCTTATTTATTTCTCTATCTTTTCTGATTCTTTCTTTTTCTTTTTTTTTTTTTTTTTTTTTTTTTTTTTTTTTTTTTTTTGTTTTTGTTATTTCTTCTATTTCCACTTTTTTTTTGTTAATATTTTTTTTTTTATTTTTAATTTGTTTAAACTTTTGATTTTATTAGAAAAAAAAAAAAAAAAAAAAAATTTTTTTTTTAACCCTTTTTATATGGCAAGCTGCAATGGATTTGTGGGTAGTAGCAGCAGTAGCACGACGTCAATTATATATCCTTTATGAGGTGGGTGAATTAATGGGAAGCAACTTGGACCTTTTAACTGAAAATGCTTCATCCACTCCACATCTTTCTCATCACATCCCAATCTCCTTTTCCTTCCTCTCCTCCTCTTCCAATCTCATTCTTCTTCTTCTTCTTCTCCCCCCTCCTGTCCTCCTCCTTCTACCACTCCAGTTCTTATCCCCACAATTCTTGCTATTACCCAACAGAGGCAAATTTCCAGCCCAATATGAACTTGGATGGTGGGAACTTTATGTATCAACAACCTTGTTCAATTGGGCTCAACCACCTTACCCAAGCCCAGATCCAAGAAATCCAAGCACGGATAAAAAACAAGCCCCAACCCGGACCGATTCAGGCCTGATCAGTTTAGGATAGGAACTGGGTCGGGTCGAGTTGTGGAAAGAGCCCAAAACGGGTCATAATCGAATCAGGTTTGGTTTTTTGGGCTCAATTCAAGGCTCCGACTACAACCCTTGCCTGCCCCCTAAGAATATATAGGTTTCTCCTTCATTTCGGTGTCGTAGCAGGAGAAGGTGTACAGGAAGATGGCAAAAATAGATGACGAGATGAGGATTAAAAACGAAGATTTTGAGTCAAATTTGGTTTGAATTTTTAGCCCAAGGCCTGCATTTTCAGTAGGAGCTAAAGGGGAATTATGTGATGCCTTAATCGGAGCTTGAAATTGCAAGGTCACTTTCTATTGTCCTTCTCTCTGTGTGTCTATCAATCTATTGTGTTAGGGAGAGGAGACGAGGATAAGAACGTGGAATTTGTATGCAAATGGATGTGCGGAAGCGTGGCAGTAATACGTCAAATTATAAAACTAATTTTTTTCCTTGTTAAAGTGTTGCAATGTGTAGTGGTCATTCCCATAGAAGGATTAGATTAAAAAAAATGAGAAATATTTTAATCTAGATTGAAGGTGACGGTGATTGAGGATAATTAAAATTGTTTACAACACCTTTAGTTAGTGTCTATGTTATATTTGATGATATTCCGTTGTTCAACATAGAAAAAACTTTTTCCAACCTGCTTAGATGACCAACACTATTCTTTTTCATATTTTTGCTTTCTAAACATTGTAAGGGCATATAAAGATTGTATCATATGAGATTATGACGAAATTAGTTGTGATTTGTGGTGATTGAGTTTTGATTTTTTTTTTTTTTTTTTTTTTAAGGAAAATAATTGCCTAGCAATTGTTTTGCAGAGATTTGTTAATTAAGTGTATTTAATACAACAGATCTCGTTCTTACATACGACCAGCTCATTTGTCTCACTGTTGAGCAATTCGGGCGATTACTGGCCAACCAGCCCGTAGGTCGGGACCTGAATTTCAATGTTTTCTTATGGTATCCTACCAGTTTATGTAATTCTCAAAAGAGCAGTGGACGTTTCTCATTTGGCTTATAATATTAAGACCTTTTAAAGATGAAATCATAGATCAATGTCCCTTAGAGTGAGTGTTTTGAGCCACATTATTTTGAAAGAATTTTTTTATTTTTGTTGGAAATTTGTTTAGAAGATTGAGAATTTTGTGGTTGAAAAAAAAAAAACGAAAAAAAAAAAAGGTTTTATTATGTGATGGAAAATATTATTTTTTATTGAAGAATGTGTGGTTGAAAAATGAGAATTAAATCATTTTAATGGTTACCGAACACTGGGTTAATATTATCCCTCGTGTAATTGTCTTTCATAGGTCGTTAGTAATTGTGAACGTAGTAGTGTAACTCACACTGTTTGTTTTTATTTTAATCTTATGTGAACTAGAAAGACCTTGAACTTTACACTAGAAAAAATAGAAAAGCTTTTCTTTTCGGGGCTAACTTCTTTCATTTTTATTTTTTATTTTTTTACAAGGGATTTTGGTACGAGTGAGAACTGAGAACACCTAATTTCTAGGACAAAAGAAGATGGCAGCCACCCGTTAAAATTGCGCGTATGATGGCACTATCAACCACTAGAATTAGTAATCAATTGAATTTGCGCATGGAAGACATAAACGGGGGACACATATTGGACCTCTCTTGCATTCATTTGTACTAACATTAGTTGAAAAACCTTCCCACCCATTTTTCAAAATTAATTAGGCAATATTTTTTCAAAATAAAAAAAAAAAAAAAAAAAAAAATGAAACAGAAAAAGGGTTTTGTGCATTAATAAATTTTAAGTTAAAATGAATTAGTTGTTTTAAGAAATCTCCAAAGAGACTGGAGTCCTTAAAAAAAAAAAAATTGGTTTAATGAAAAGTTCCCGTACATTCAGTAACATTTACTTAAAGTGAAATTTGTCCCTAGAAAATCGTATAACATATTGGTGCCTGATGGGTACACGAAAGTGACAAAAATACTTTTGACTATATAGATATGCTTGTCTTTTGGTTCTTGGAGCCAATTGATGAGCGAGCTGAATGGTTTGAGTTTTTGAATAAGGTCGTTTGATATCTTACATTGGAACAATTTTTTTTTTTTCCGATCAATTATAAGAATTCTCATGTTGGTTTTACATAGAAATACACCGCACTATAAACCTATAGGTACATTTCATTATGGTCTCCACTTCAACATAAATGCACAGGGCAAAAAAGTGACAATTTAAAAAAAAAAAAAAAACATAATTCAAAAAAAAAACTTTTTTTATTTTTTATAAATGGATAATTAATTTCTCATTGGTCTAAATTAAAGATAAGCTAATTATTAAAAATCAGAATGTTGTGTTAAAGGGGGAAGTAAGCCTTATGGTTTCAGGGGTCTGTTTCCCATATGAGTCTCCTGGGAAATAATTGCAGGCAGCTCTTCAATCTATGTGGGGAAATAGTATTGCTGAGTTGAGGTTTTTTCGGGGTGTTTATTTTTTTATGTGTTTGTGGGGGGCAGGGGGCGGGCTGAAGTCGATCATATTTTTGCAAAGCATGCATGCGAATAATTTTTTATTATGTAGTGTGTAGGGTCAGCATCAACGCCCGCCTATCAAAAAAAAAAAAAAAAATTAAAAAAATATAATTGAAAAAAAAAAAAAAAATCTTCTAAAAAATAATGACTGGATCGAATGTAAAAAGTGAGCCATGATAAGGCCGTTTGTTCTTCATTATCTGATTTAATCAGTTAATTATTCTTCAAGGGCTCATTTTCAGCCACAAAATCTACAGATTAATATCCTAATCTATTAACAACTACCACAAATTGACTGGTCAAGTACTGTAGTAAAAGACTAAAAGGAAAGAAAAGCTGTACTCTACTTTCATGGAAACAGTCTTGAATTTGACAAAAGTCCTCAACGGGCCACATATTATTATTATTTTGTTCTAATTTTTTTTTTTTAAGTTTTCAAATTGTAGCAAAAAGGTAAATATTTATATAAATATTTTTTTTTTTTTCTCAATTTGTAATTACACTCCATCATCAATGCCTCCAACCTATTTTGGGCTGAAGGTGACCCTTAGCGAGGAAACCGCCATCATATCAAGAATTTTGTATCAAAAAAAAAAAAAATACAGTATCACTGGAGAAAATCATGATTCTAGCAATTTTTTTGTTGGGGGGTTTTTTTTTTTTTTTTTTTTTTTTGGGGGGGGGGGGGAGGGGGCTGGTGCAGGTCAATGTAGGTGGTAGCATTGGCGTCGGAGTTTGGGTTGGCGTGGCGGTGGCGGTTAGGTTGGTGGAGGGTATCAACACCAGATTCGCAGGCACACAATCTCAAAAAAAACTTCTTGAGTGTGGCCCGGTGCAGGCGGGCCACAGAGCTGTCAGTTAAACAGT
The DNA here is from genome assembly GCA_019097785.1 of Fraxinus excelsior. Classification (NCBI taxonomy): domain Eukaryota; kingdom Viridiplantae; phylum Streptophyta; class Magnoliopsida; order Lamiales; family Oleaceae; genus Fraxinus; species Fraxinus excelsior. Next base: position 14,563,947 of record CM032628.1, read on the forward strand.
CAATGGCTGCATGAAGAACAGCTGCTCAAAAAAAAAAAAAAAAAAGTTTGCGTAGACCTGTGAAATCTGCAATGTACTTGATGATGAGCCTATAATGTGCGATTTTGAGGCACAAACTGAGAATGGATGATGAGTTGGGCTCTATCCATTCGTGTGTACTTATAAAGGGGTTTTTTGTGCAGATTCTCAAGATTCAACTGGCTCGGCTTCTCTCCAATGTGTGATTGTGGTGGCGATCGCCTCCAATTTCAGATTCTGAATACCATACGTCTGGCAAATCTTCAAGGAGTTCTGGTTAACTGCAGCGTGTCTCATCATTCAAATCTTGTGCATACTTGGGGGGGAGGCTCGACAGTTTACTCTCGCTTATGTTCATCTCAATCAGTAACAGATTCAGTGGCACTTTACCTGAATCTTTCAAAGAATTCTCATCTCTCACTGAGTTAGATCTCAGCAACAACAAATTTTCGGGCCCTTTTCCTGTTAGCAGTTGCTTTAGCATTCTCAAATCTGAAGTTAGTTTAAAACCTCAGATTCAATTAGTTTTTCAGGGCCAGTTCCTGATGACCTCTTCAACAAACAACTTGATGCAATTTTATTTGAACAACAATCATTTTCGATCTCCTCTCAAAACAACAGACAAAAAAGGGGGGAGGAGCGAGGAAACTATATATCACACGAGAGAGCTCGTGTGAGTTGGCAGATTCAGACACATGATTGCTATGTTGTGCAACACATAAAAATAGTTGTGGCCTTGTGACAACACAAAAAAATGTTGTTTGTCTGAAGAGATAATTCTAGGTGGACATGGACCCTGAAAATACTATTGAATCTGATTATGGTATGTGTAAGAAATATCTTGTATTCTTGGTTTGAAGATTTTGAGAAAAAAAAAAAAAAAAAAAAATGTTATAAGAACTGTAACAGAAAAGGTCGCCCGGAAAATATGTTTAAGAGGGATTGATTTGTTGTTGCTGAGATCTAACTCAGTGAGAGATGAGAATTCTTTGAAAGATTCAGGTAAAGTGCCACTGAATCTGTTACTGTTGAGATGAATAAGGGATAAGTCGGTAAGTTCAGAGAGTTGTTTAACCAGAACTCCTTGAAGATTTGCATGGTTCAGATCTATTGCTGCCACAACTGGGCCAGTTGAATCTTGAGAATCTGCACAAAAAACACCCTTTATAAGTACATAACACATTATATAAAAAAAAAAAAGTAGCTGTTAGAGCCAACTCCATATGTAGCTCAAAAGAATATCCAAGTTTGATTTGGTTAATCATCTCGAGTAATTGGCAGATTTCCAAGGGTGTCAGAAAGAGTGCAGTGTGTACTCGCAGCATTATGAGTTTCGTACACGCTGTGGTGTGGGTCAACTGGCGAGTGGTGTAGAGTGTGTCTGGGATACGCGTCGTGTTGATACCTCCACCACCCCTAACGCCACCGCGCACCCCGCCAACGCCAACTCCGACGCCAATGCCACCACCTACATTGACTGCAGGGCCTCAGTAACCAATTAATCTGAACACAAACATTTGCTAGAATCATGATTTTCTCCATGTTCCTGGTAGTGTAAATCTTGATAGAATGGGGTTTCTTGTTTATTGGTTAAGTTCAGCAAATAGGTTGATGCATTGATGATGGGATGTAATTAAATATAATTTCTAAAAAAAAAAAAATTATTATATTAAAAAAATTAGTTTTATTTTTTTTTTTTTTTTTTTTTTAAATTATTTTTGACAAAAAAAAAAAATAAAAAACACCCCACTAAACAACTATATAATAAATATGTTGCGCGTTTGAGACGTAAAATTCAGACTGTTTCGCATGCACAAAGTAGAGGTGTACAGCTTCTTCTTTCCCAGAATGGGATAGCTGTTAGTCTTTTGACTTCAGAATAGACTAATTGATCTCAGTCAATTTGTTGAGTAGTCGGGGGGTAATAGTATTAGGATAATTAATATCTGTATATTTTGGTGGCTGAAAATGAGGGGGCCGTCTTGAAGAATAATTAACTGATTAAATCAGATAATGAAGAACAAACGGCCTTATCATGGCTCACTTTTTACATTCTCCAGTCATTATTTTTTTAGTGAAGATTTTTGTGGAATAAAAATAAAAAAAAAAAAAAAAAAAAAAAAATATTTTTTTAGAAATTTTTTTTTTGGGGGGGTTTTTTTGTAGGGGCGGAGTTGGATCGGACCTATACACACTACACATAATAAAATTATTCGATTGCATGCCTTTGGCAAAAAATGTGATGCGAAAAAGAACAAAAAAGAAAATAAACCTCAACTCTAGCAATAGCTATTTCCCCAGCATAGATTGTATAGTGGTAAATATTAAATTTTCTCGTACCTTATTGGAGACTGGCAATTATTTCCCAGAGATATACTCCATATGGGACAACAGCCCTGAAACCTATGGCTATCTTGGATATCCCCCTTTACCACCAACATTTATTTTTACATAATTATCTTATCTTTGAACTTAGACCAATGAGAAATTAATTATCTATTTATAAGTAACTTTTTTGAATTTACATCGCAGAATCCCATACATGTATTGCATATTAGATCACATGTAGATGTATTTATGGAGTATCCATAATAATGTACCTGTAATAGGTTTAGGCTAGATATAGTTCGGTTTATTCTATGTGATAAATCCAACAAAATCTGAGAATTCTTATAGACCATTGATCGAAAAAAAAAAATTGTCCAATGTAAGATATCAAACGACCTTATTCAAAAACTCAACACCATGTCAGGCTCTAGAGCTCGCTCATTCAATTGGCTCCAAGAACCAAAAGACAAGCATATCTATTGTACTACGTGCATGTCCTCTCTCTCTGTGTCAAAAGTATATTTTGTCACTTTCGTGTACCCATCAGACTCCAATATGTTATAAGATTTCTTAGGGACAAATTCACTTTGGATGAGTAAATCATTACTGAATTTAGCGTGTCGGAACTGGGTGGGGGTTCCATGTTGGGGGGTGGGGGAATCATCCTATTTTTTTTTGAAGGAGGAGGAGAAGAGGGTAAGGACTCCAGTCTCTTTGGAGATTTCTTAAAACTAATTCACTTTACTTAAATTTATTAATTAAAAAAAAAAAAACCGCTTTTTTTTGGTGGAGGGGGGGGGGATTAGATTTTTTTGTATCTCCAATATGTTAGTAGGGTTCATGAGTATTCACGCTATTAATTTTGAAATGGGTGGAGTTTCAACTAATGTTAGTACAAATGAATGCAAGAGAGGTCCAATATGTGTCCCCCGTTTATGTCTTCCATTGTGTGCGGAAAAAAAAAAAAAAAAAAAAAATAAATTCAATTTGACATTAGCTAATTCTAGTGGTTGATAGTGCCATCATACGCGCAATTTTAACGGGTGGCTGCCATCTTCTTTGGGGCAAAATAAAAAAAAAAAAAACTAATAAAAAAAAAAAAAAAAAAATGAAATTAGTGTGTCTCTCAGTTCTCTGACTCAAAAAATACCAAAATTCTCGAGCCTTTGTTAATAAATTATATAGAAAATAAAATGAAAGAACTAGCGAAAAGAAACAGGCTTCTTGGGGGGGCTATTTTTCTGATAGAGTTGTAGATCAGTTTACAAAGGTCTTTTTCTAGTTGGTTGCTTCAATAAGATTAAAATAATAAAACTAAAATACTCCAGTGATTGAGTTACACTACTACGTTCACAATTACTAACGAATGAACAAATTAACGATGGATAATATTAAGCACATGTTCAGTTTCCTAAAATTTACAGAAATATAAAATAATTGTAAAAAAAATTACAATTTACATTTCATTCATGGAAGGATCACCACACATTCTTCAATAAAGATCCATAATATTTTTTCCATCACATCAATACGTACATATTTTTTTGTCTGTTATTTCAAAAAAAAAAATACCACAAACTCTCCTGGGGGGGGGGATCACATCTAGCTGATGTGCCACAATGGGAATATATTCTTTGCTCAACATAATATGTGGCTCAAACATCCACACACTCTAAGACTTATGTTTCGATCTTAAAATCTTATGATTAATATGTAAGATTGTTGATCTAATATAGTTTTGTGGCTTGTGCAATGATTGATCGCTGTAAGGATTGCTTTAAGGGATACCGTCCTTGGGTTTGCATTCTAATCCTTACAACTTTCATTCCTCTTGCCAATAACAGTTTTTAACTAAATATGTTGTTACACTATGCATACAATGATCGACTTTTCCATCGATTTTCCATTGTTTCCTGGAACCTACCGCCGAGTATATTGAAAGCATCTGGCCTACGCCGTGCTACGCCGGGCTTTCTACTAAATGCCTCATCGGTAGGTTTTTTCTTGCAACATCGAAATCTTCACAAGCTTTAATCTATATTTTTTGCAATTTCCAAAAAAACCCCCCATTCCTATATGAATAGTTCCACTTGCTTCTTTTGAGATTAATAAACTCCTTTGATAGGGCCCATACATATGTTAAAAAATCATGTGATATATTCAGTCCAACGGGCGTTGACTGGATCAAGAGGGGAAAAGGGGGGGGGGGGGGGGGATTTGAAAAAAAAAAAAAAAAAAAAAAAAAAAAAAAAAAAAAGTTTTATTAAATTTATTAAATAGATATCTAAAATTTATTCAAAATTAAATGAAATAATAGATGTGAAACCACTACATATTTACTTGAACAAAATACTCAAATCACACAAATCACAACTAATTTCTCAATAATCTCATATGATAGCAATTCTTATCATATGAGCCCTTCATGCATATGTGTTGTATAGAAGCAACAAAATGAAAAAGGAAGTATTGTGCATGGGTATCTTTATCGTCTTAAGCAGTTGGAAAGTTTCTATTTGACCACGAATATATCCAAATGAAAATAGGGCAGCAAAAAGTTTGTAACCTTTAATGCCAAAGGGGAAGCCAAGTAAGATGCACCTTCATGCAATTTTGTTTTAATGTTAATTTTTTTTTTTGGGGGGATCAAGTTCCTTGCTTGAATGCACCACACATTGCAACACTAGTTAAACGAAGGAAACAAATTAGTTTTATAATTTTTGAAAACATCCAAAATGACTTTTTGATTGTTTTCCATTTTGTGCATCAGTATGTTCTCCTGCGTTCTTATCCTCGTCTCCTCTCCCTAACACAATAGATTGATAGACACACAGAGAGAAGGACAATAGAAGTGACGCTTGGCATTTCAAAAAAGGGGGGCTCCCGATTAAGGCATCGAGCATAATTTCCCGGCTTTAGCTGTGCTCTCCAGCTGAATAATGTGGGCAGGGGCCTTGGGCTAAAAATTTCAAAACAAAATTTGGCACTGCAAATCTTCGTTTTTCAGTCTGTCACAATCTCTTCATCTATTTTTGCCATCTTCCTGTACACCTTCTCCTGCTACGACACCGAAATGAAGGAACCTATATATAGGGGTGGGCAATGGGTTGGGTCGGGCCTGAATTGGCCCAAAACAAACCTGATTCGATATACCCGATTTTGGGCTCTTCAGGCAACTCGACCCGACCCAGTTCCTATCCTAAACTGATCAGGCCTGAATCGGTCCGGGTTGGGGCTTGTTTTTTATCCGTGCTTGGATTTCTTGGATCTGGGCTTGGGTAGGTGGTTGAGGCCGCAATTGGAAGGCAAGTTGTTGATAAAAAAAAATAAAGTTTTTTTTTTTTTTTTTTTTTTAATTTTTGGGCCTTTTAATTTGCCTCTGTTGGGTAATAGCAAGAATTGTGGGGATAAGAACTGGAGGTAGAAGGAGGATGAGGTAGGGGGGAGAAGACGAAGAAGAAGAAGTGAGATTGGAAGTAGGAAGAGGAAGAAGAAGGTGATCTTGGAAGTGGATGAGAAAGATGAGATGGATTAAAGCCAGCACTTTTCATAAAAGGTTCAAGTGCTTCCATTAATTCACCACCTCTAAAGGGATCTATAATTGACGTGCTGCTACTACACAAATCCATTGCAGCTGCCATACTAAAATGGTTAACAATACAACGTTTGAAATTGTTTCTTAATAGCAAATCAAATAGATTGTTAAATTTGGAAACCAAAAAAAAAAAAAAAAAAAAAAAAGTGGAATAGAATAAGTATGAGCTCAAATAAACAAGCCTCTTAGGATCATGTGGCTTAAATTAAAAAAGGGCAGGGGGACAAATGAGAATTGAATATCTAGAAGTAACTTTAAAAAATTAACATTTAAAAAGCATCTCACGATCTGAAAATCACATGGCTTGTGACAATAAAAATCTTTTGCTGAAGTTTGCTTATGTTAGTTTGGGGGGGGTCATGAGAAAATCACAATGCAGTTATAAAACACATCTCAAAACTTTGACAAAAAGTATTGAGATTGTTTGCATGAAAGTGGATGCAAAGAATGCGGAGATGGGATATAGGAGGGGAGAAGATAGAAAGAGTTTTTTTTAAAAAAAAAAATTCAAATTGAAACATAATAATTAATAACACGAAAAACTCATATAGTAATATAATCTTGGTGAGGTCCAGCATCTGTGGCCAGAATAGAAGAATGGTCCTGTGTCTCTAGTGTCCAACGCTTGGCTACATAAGGACATTGGGAGTTCCTGGAATAAGTCTTTGAACTAAGGTGATTTGACAAGAAATCCAAAAAAACCAAAAAAACCACCAAAAAAAAAAAAAAACAATAATTTTAAATTTTTGTTCTTGTGAAAAAAAAAAAAAAAAACAATCTCAGACCGCACCTACAATAATTTAAAAACAAAAACAACCAAGCCCAATCAAATACGAGTTGCAGAGTTGGTTTCCGATTTAGCGGGGGGTGCTGTTCTTTCTCTAGCCCAGTCCCTAATTATAGAATTAAGGAATGGTTCAACACTAAATGGCCTAATCTAAATTTTACAAAAAATAGAATTAAATGGGCAGCATTGGCCCAATTTTTTTTTTTTTTTTTTAAAAAAGGGAGGTAGTCGCAGTAGGTGGGAGGAAGAAGACGAACCAGGCAGCTGCCGACGGCGAAACGAACTCCCAATCCGATCGGTCCGACGGAGCCCAGCACGAGCGGCTGTGCCCCCTGGACGGGTGCTGGGTCCGTCCCTGACCTTGAAGGATGCCCTAAATAATTTTGTACTTGATCAAGTGTACCTCAGAAAGAAATAAATATGTTTTGATCGTGGGTTGGCTATTTACCTTTTTCCCTTTCACTAATTTATCAAGTGAAAATAAATTATAAATACTTACTACAATCATAACTAGGACTAGGTGATAAGAGCTTTTGTATACTTATTTCGAGTTATATTAACTAAGTTTTTATAAATCGTCAAATGCTTGATTTCTAAACTTTAACTTAGGTTGGTTTTCTTTTTATTTTAGTATTTGACCCGTTTTCTTTTATAGCCATTGGAAAGAATAGAGGAAAAATGGAGGAGATTTAAAGTTCAGAGACCAAGGTGCAAATAATCAAGTTGTGTGATTCAAACCAAATGATATATGACTTAAAGATCACATAGGATCAAATGAACGGAATTGAAAGTCAAAGGAGCGAATTAGCCTTGGAGTATTGTTCTTAAATTCATTTTCACCTCCTAAGTTGTGCTCCATATTTTCCCCCTCCTTGGGTTTTTTTTTGTAATGACCCATTTTTGGCATAACAAATGTTTGGGAAATTTGAAAAAACTGATATATGTTAATAAGATATCTTATAGCCTTTTGTGTTAGCTATCTAACACACTTTCAATTATTTCAATCTGACGTCAAGAGAGAGATTTATGACAAAAATACTAAAGTTTGCGTGAAATGGACGATCGCCCAATTCTTCAAACAGGCAGTCCATGGCCCTCAATTTCAACGGTAGAACCCAATTTTTTAGCATGGGCAATCATCGGCCATTCATGACTCATGTTGGTGTATTTTTTCGTATTTGAATTTCTATCCACAGGATTATTTTCCTTTGGTCACATTATTTTTTGGACAATTTTTGGAGATTCTTTTGTGGTACTTTATGGTGAGAAGGATATACAATGCGAAACTTTTCAAGTCTAAATTAGAGGGGATCGATATAGCATTCCATTAATCTTCTATAAATCATAAAATTTTCATCTTTTTTATTTGGGAGCAAAAACTAGATTTTTTCATTGGAGAATTCATCCGGGTTAAGTTCAAGCACGAAGACGGAGTTATACTATTTTTATTTTCTTTTTTTCTCCGAGTATATGATATTCCATCTTTTGTATTAGTTATTGTCCTTTTATCGTGATGGGCTACATTATTTTTGTGTTAGGTTTTCAATGAATCTTGTATTAGGAAATTTTAACTTTTTCTTTAAAAAAAATTTTTTTTTGATATTAAAGCACGTTTTTTTTTTTTTTTATTTTATTTATATACACTTTATTGTCTCTGCAATTATATGCACAATAGTTTGTATAAATTTTTTGTACTTGTTTTAGCTCAAAAGATTGAAAATAAAAAGTAAACATAGTGTTAAAGTTTGTCTGTAGAGTCCTGATAGGGGATAAAAATATTCCGCTATACTCTATATGATATTTAAGCATTCGTAAATCTGTAATACATTTTTGTATGTTTTCGTTTTCCATCATAAACTGTAAATTCGGGGTTAATGTAAGTTATATGTTTAAATTATATAGTTGAAGAGAGATTGTTTAAATAATAGAATATTATTATTCTTATTGAATCGTGTTGTCGAATTGTAAGGTTCGGAGTTAAAAGTGATTGATACAAGGGGATTCGAGATCCTATTGTTGAATCGTCTTCATCATTATAATGCATGGAGGTACAGTTATTAAGAAAACACAGTAACATACAAGCATATTTTCTCTCCTTTCTTCTCTTATCATGTTATTAGAGCATTTTGATCTTTGGGTTCTTTGAACACTTTCGCACCATTTTCTTCATCCAATAGTCTGACACCATCCATCCACCCCAACATCGGCTCGTCTCAACTTAATTTGCTGATGCTCATTTTTACTATTATTCTTGACTACCCGGGTACATCATATACTGGCCTGGATGTCCTATTTTTGGTCCTAGAATTTATCTACTGGCAACAATTATCCTCGTCACATGGCATCGGCTCGCGTTCACATGTGCCGTGTGGCCTCTCTCCCAATGGTAAAAAATATATTTTAATATAATTAAACACTTATAATTCAAAAAACCTTCAAATGCATCAATTGCTACATTGTGGCTCTAGATTTGTTTGTGCACTGGTTTTCTCGTGGTACTGCTCTAATTCCATTGATAAGTCTCTCTAACAAAGTTTGATCTAGTGTCAAAATCCTTCTACTGTATGGATAGACCTAGAACAACAATTGTCTCAAAGTAACAACCCATGCATGTTTTGCCTAAAGCGCCGCCAATCATTAATTCCTCGTCGAAGAATTCAATGATAAATCAATATCCTATACTAATCACCATCAAGGGTCTCTAGGATGAATTACACACCCTTATTGAACTTAGCTCTTGTACATGTGTTGTTCGCAAACATTGAAAAAATAGAAAAAAGAAATTAAACACAAGTTTTTTTCAGTATTTTTTTGTCTGAATATGAATCTTTCATCAACACTGAATCAATTCTAGCCTCGATCTTTTGCCCCCACATTTACCAAATCCTACACCATCATGCATCATGAGGAGAGTCAATAACATCTCCATCTCCCGCTGCTTCCTACACCAGATAATTCTACAGTGTTTGTACTCGAGTTTTTCCACCAGATTTTCACAATCGAGCACGAAATGGCAAAAAGTGCACATAGTGTGGAAAAGATGGTTACCAAAGAGAAGGCTGCTTTGAAATTATTGGACATCTAACCTATTGGAACACCTCCAAGCCAAAGAAAAATAAGGTTACCTCCACAACAAACTCAACAACAATCATCGTGTCTTGGTCGCCTTCACCTTTTACAGTGAGTGCAATCCATGTCCTCTCCAATGAGTAATGTCAGCACCTGATGGATCTTCTACAACCTGATCGCTTGAATTACTTCTCTAGTAGTTATGATCGTGTCTCTCTTGCAAATATGTGTTTTTTTTCAGCCATGGGTTATTGACACGGGGGTTTTAGCCTATGTATCTTGTATGGAACTCTTTCCACATGCAACACTATTACCCCCACACTCACAGACCTTACCTTACCCATGGAAGCCACGATTCAAGTCACTTACGTAGGGCTTATCCAATTATCACCCTTACTTCAGCTTGACCAATGTTATTTGTTCTTGGTTTCCAATACAACCTTATCTCTGTTAGTCAACTGACCAAGAATTCTTCTTGCATTGCCTTTTTCGATCACCTTTCTCTTTGTTTATTTTAAAAAAATTTGGATAAAATTAATATTTGGAATGGAAAAATGAAGAACATGGAGGACTCTACCATCTCAAAACATGTCCCATATTACTCTTCGCACTTGATCTTTCCTGCAACTACCTTTTGGCATTTTTTCATTAAGGACATGTTTGAACTCTATTGTGTCATGACCATTATGTACTCATTTGATATTATATAACTAAACAACTCATGTTTATCTCTAACATTATCTTAAATTGACATGTTGGAACAAATTTGAGGTCTCGACATGAATGATGAAGATATTCAAAGGTAATGTGCTCAACAAACGTTTGATTAAGCTCATTATAGGGAAAAGCTTTAGCATCAAGCACTCCGCATCAAATCATCAAGATATTGATCTAGGCCTCTTATAACTTAATTGGTAAAGGTAAATATTTTTTAATTCTTACAATGAATCACTTCGAGCTCAAGAAATGATTTTTCACACACTTGACAAAAGTTACGTGATAAAAACATTTTTGCCACAATTAACGCTCAAATACATGAACAGTTTTTTCCAAATATTCTCTTATAAACTCTCTCACGACAAACTTCATATATTGAAAAATCGGGAAAAAAAACATTAATTCTGCATAACTAAATAAAGGAAAAAAAAAATTTTCATCCGACGTCCGGATGTGAACCGGACGGTGCCCGGTTCATTAGCAACGGTAACTTTTTTTACCGTTTTGACAAAAGTAACTCTAACGTGAAGTTGGTCATCCGGTAAAAAAAGGTGGAAACCGGTCGTTCCTCTCTTTGGTCGTCGCATGTTGGCATATGAGAGGGATAACAGGGGGAAAGAGTGACCTTGACGTTTTGCAACTATTATAAATACCAACCATCTGACCTATTTTAAAATCAATCCTTTGAGCATAACATTGCCATACTACTTGAGTCTACTCTTGATTTTACATACTTACTTTCTTGATAAATCTTTGATGCAAAAAATCTAATTCTTGAAGATCATTCTCACATCAAATTCATACACAAAAAACACTTGAGCTTTCGTTGCATTGCTATCCATTAAAGTGTTTTGCCTACTTCTCCTCTAACACTCAACCTTGAATACTCATCATTATTTAAGGAAGAGAAGTTTTTATCACTTGTAATATTCATTTTGTGAATTGTGGGTTTGTGTTAAGGTTCCGGAACGCTCAACATTGTAAAAGGATCGGTGCTCTTGGTTGTAAGTCACCGGAAGCATTGTAAAAGGTTGAATTGCACCACAAGTCAATCAACATAGTGAAAAAGGCCTTGCTCCTGAACGGAGAGAGCTTCGTAACGGGGGACGTAGATCATTGTGTTGGATCGAACCTCCATATAATATCGTTTGCATTCTCTAGCTCTTTTAACTCTAAAGCTATCTCTTGTTGTCAAACTTATTTCCCTTACCTACGTATCTATTTGCATTATATATTGGGATTTATAAGAAATCTAGGTCTGAAGATGGGTTCTATGAAGTTAGATAACATTACTCTATAAAAAAAAAAAAACAATTCACCCCCCTCTTGGTTTAGTCCAATCCTGGGCTTTCAATTGGTATCAGAGGCACAGTACTCACTCTTTTAAGATTTCTCAATCTTGAGCTATGGCTAACATCGGTTTTCAAAATCTTGAGGGATACTCTACCAACCGACCCCCTTTTTTTAATGGCACAACCTATAATTATTGGAAGGCTATAATGATGATCTATGTTCAATCTATTGACTATAACATGTTTGGGAAGTTATGAATTTTGGTCCATATGTGCGCCATAGACAAACTATTAAAATTATGATGAACTTTTACAATCTATCAAATTAAGTTCTTTTATTCATAGAATTTGCCAATTACAAAATCAACTAAAACCTAACAAACTCCCCATTGGCATTATGTGACAAAACACTAATCTATATCAAGGTAGTAATAAAATAAAAGATACAAACTCAAAATAATGACACAACCTAAACTACGGACTGTCTTAAACGAGCTCTGCAGTACCTGTTTCCTGAAATAGGCAATTCAGATATCAGTGTAAAATGTGTGGAAACAGTATCAAAGATAATCACAGTTCAAACAGTTCACTTGTAAGTGTCATTTAAGCATTTGTAACTCAAATAGCATATTTTTCAGTTTTTAAATCACGAGCTAAACTAAGACACAATATCAATGCAACCCAACATACCAAAACGAAACATTGACACTGTAAAAACATAAAAAACTTAATTTAACGAAATTGAATTCAAACAAATATGCATGTGCTCTCCCTTACTATAAACTTTCAATGTGTTTAAGTAGTAGGTAAACGTATATATATATATCTTACTGATAGGAATGTAAAATGCATATTTTTCCCTCCTTATTTTATGCGCTCGTATGTTTATTTTGTGCCAAAATGTACTCATTACGCTCATATTTTGATTTAGGTGGCAATTCTATGGATATTGCGTAATTTGGAAGAAATATGTGAAAAATGACCAAAATGGAAGAAAGTGAAAGTTCAAGTACTAAAGTGCAAATATTCTAAACTTATTTCTAACCTTGTGATGAAGATTCGAGAGTGTTAGAGGTCAATTGGATGAAGAAAGGATTCAAAGGGATGAAATATGGCCAAGACATTTTCACATATCAACTTTCAAGCTGAAAAGCTTTGCATCGGTTTTCAGCCTCATCTTGAGACCAATTTTTGACATGGTAAACGATCGAATTTGAAGATGGTCTCTGAATCAAAGTTTTAGCCCTTTGAGTTAGCTTTACAACGCATCTTGAATCGTTTCAATCGGATATCGGTAGAAGAAGTTATGGCCAAAATACTAGAAGCTGTCCGGAGGAAGTTTCGTAAAACCATGCGGCCGCAAGCCTTTAATTCCATGCGGCCGCATAGACCATTCCCGAGAGTTAAAGTGTTAATTTCATTTGTTCCTTGCGGCCGCAAGCCTCTAAACCATGCGGCCGCATGGTTCATTTTCGGGACGAAAATTCTGGTTTCCTAATTTCAATCAAACACTTATGGAAACAAATCTTTCTACACTTTATAAACCCTAGAACACAACCAGAACGTAGAGAACGCCTCCAAACTCTATTATTCTCTATTTTTCTCTTATATTCATGAATTGTAACTAAACTTTTACACTTGGTCGAAGGAGATTGAAGCCTCGGAACCACATATTGTGAGATCTAAATGGTTTTTCTTAATTTAATTCATGTTTTTGAGTATTGAATATTTTTCTACACTTATTTCTATGATTGTTATGTTTAATTGTTAGGAGGCCTACTAGTTTATTATTCGTTGCAATCTACCGCTGAGTTAAATATCAAATCCGTAATTGTTTGATCCCTTTAACTTGCGAAGCACTAGGATTTGATGATTTTCTGCGATAGAGGTTATTGAATCTTAAGAAGAATGTTTAAATGGATTGAATGCAACCGCTGGTGTTTGTGTTATCTAGTTCATCGATTTATCTATTGTTTAAAGCTGTTATTAAATTGAATCTTGAGCGCTGGTCTGGGGTTATTTAATAATTAGAGTTAATTAGAACGCTGGTTTCTAACTAACTAAAATTAAGGAGAAATAGGAAAATTATTCCAACGGTGAATATTCAAGATATGAATTGAATTATCCTTGCATCTATGATCAATTGTGGATTTTCGAAGGTGGATATTGACTTGGACCAAGGTTAGTCTTTTGATTGTTTTCATTAATTTAGTTTTTATTGTTATTAATTGCGTTATTTACAATTGTTTGCATACAAAAACCCCCCAATCATTGTACGGAGCATAAAATATTAAATTACACACTCTTCGTGGGATCGACCCTTACTTCCACTACTACATTAGTTTTAGAGGTTTAAGGACTATTTTTGGGTGCCTACGACAGCACACCAAATTTTGGCGCCGTTGCCGGGGAGTGGTGTTAATTTATTTTTGTGCTTCTTTAGTTGTTTATTTTATTTTGAAAAAAAAAAATCAAAAAAATCACAATTTTTAGGTTTTTAGGCAATTTATTGTTTTTAGGAATTTTAGCGTAGAATTTTATTTATTTTTCTTACTCTAGTTTCTTTTTTAACTTGTTTTTCATATTTTTTTTTTAGTTTCCTTGATAGTTTATGCCCATAACTCGATCTACTACTCAAGAAACTTGATTGCAAATATGGCTGCCAATTCTCAACAATTTGGCGCCAGATTTGATCCCCCTTCTAGACAAGTTAATGAGGTAAATGTTTCATCCATTGAACAACAACTTGCGAGTCTAACTACTCTTATTTGTCAAATGGCTGTAGGTACTATGCAAACAACAAAGACTTGTGGAATTTGTTCATTTGTAGGCCATCCAACTGATATGTGTCCAACACTTTAAGAAGAATCCGTTGAACACGTAAATGCAGCCGGTAGCTTCCCTGGACAACAACAGAGGAATTATGATCCCTATTTAAACACATACAATCAAGGATGGATGGATCATCCAAATTTTAGTTATGAGAATCGACAAGTGAATCAACCTATGAATCAAAATTGGCAGAATTTCCAGCAATATAATCAGCCATACCCTCCTAGACAACAACATGGCCAAACTTCTAACTCTAGTATGTCTTTAGAAGATATGGTTAAATCTCTTGCCACTAACACTTTACAATTTCAACAGGAGAGAAGGGCTAGCATTCAAAGGTTGGAAAATCAAATGGGTCAAATCGCTAACGCGGTCAGTAGGTTGGAGTCACAGAATACGGGAAAATTGACATCTCAAACAGTGATAAACCCAAAAGAAGATGTAAGTGCAATCATGTTGAGGAGTGGAGCGAAGATTGAAACTCCAGTGAAGGTAGTCCCTACATCATCGAGGAAAGAAAATGAGGAATATATCACAGCAGAAAAGAGTGCTCCCAATGATACTGAGGTAACTGAGTGTAAGTTTCCACCTCTTTCTGATTATAAACATGTACCTCCTTTTCCTCAAGTTTTAGTAGGATCTAGGAAATATGAACGATATCATGATGAGCTGCATGAAATTTTTAGTAAATGTGAGGTAAATATTCCACTTTTAGATATGTTTAAACAAGTGCCTCGTTATGCTAAAGTTTTGAAACAATTGTGCACAAGTAAGAGGAAACAAAAACTGAAGGGGATTGAAAGGGTAAAAGTTGGAGAACAGGTATCTGCAATAATTCAAAAGAAACTTCGTACAAAGTGCACGGATCCAGGTATGTTCACTATCCCTTGCATGATAGGCAACACTAAGTTTGAAAAAGCCATGTTAGATTCAGAAGCATCTATTAATGTCATGCCATATTCTGTATACACTTCCTTGAAACTAGGACCTTTAATTGACACTGGTGTGATAATTCAATTAGCTAATAAATCTAATGCCTATCCTAAAGGGATAGTTGAGGATGTTCTTGTGAAAGTTAATGAATTGATTTTTCCTGTTGATTTTTATGTGCTTGACATGGGCAGTTGTAACCAAACTCTCCCTATTTTGTTAGGAAGACCATTCTTAAGGATATCCAAAACTGAAATGGACTTTCATAATAGCACACTAACAATGGAATTTGATGATAAAACTATTACACTTAATATTTATGATTCCATGAAACATCCATATAATAATAACCATGTTCATTTTATTGATGTGATTGATCAATTAGCACAGGATGTTTTCGAATTTGTTGCTACAAAAGAATGGGAAGTTGTCAATATTGAGCATCTTAGGAAGGAAAAAGAGGAGCTGGCCTTAAACACTGAGTTACAAAGAACTGTGGCAGCATTAAATGTTCTTCCAAAGTCAGGTACAAGTTCTTGTTTTGTATTACCAGTTTCTAATGAGAAGCCTTTATCTTCTATTTTGCAGACTTTCATTTCGGATTTGAAGCCTCACCCTAGTCACTACAAGTACGTATTCCATGGAGGTGGAGGAACAATCCTAGTTATCATTCCCAATGGACTTGGTGCACTGCAAAGAAGATCGAAGCCAACCATGATAGACCCGGGCTGAATAAAGAAACTTTGAGTCGAGCCAAAGACGATAAACAAAGGCGCTGCTTGGGAGGCAACCCAAGGGGAGTTCGTTCCTTTATCATTTTATTTTTGTTTTTATTTTTCGTATTCCATCATTTATTTTAGTTATATTTGTCCTTTTATTTGCATTGGACCTTACATTGAGGACAATGTAAGTTTTAAGTGTGGGGGAGAGATTTAGATCTAGGTTGCATTTAGATTGAGTGAATTAATTTTTTTTAAAAAAAAAAGAAAAAACAAATTTGCATGATTTTTCAGGAAAATGAGTTGAGTTAAATGGTTATTTTTTGTTGTGTATGTTATTTACTAGAATTAATTAGGCTTTTGAAGAACTCATAACATGATTGAATGAATAATCCTCCAACTTAGAGTTGATTAGTGGAGTTATTTTCTTTGAGGATGGTAGTAACTAAATTCTGTAGACAAAAGCCAGTGAGATTTTTGAGCCTTTAGACTGATACATCAATAACAGTCTCATTATTTCTTTTCATGTGTGATATTCTTCCATAGTTTTGTTTCTCTAGAACTTGCATTGATTCTTTTCAAGATCACATTGATACATGAATACACGAACATGATTAAGGCCATCTTTGTTACATAAATGAGTTTCATTAGCCAAATAGCCGACCCTATAATTGAATTTTCCATTGTTGAGCCCATTTGAGCCTTATTGCCTTTTCTTTGTATAAACTCACATTACAAGATTTAAACTGAAAAAACAATATCTTTACCCAAGCCTTAGAGCTAGTGGAGTATTGTTGAATGTCATGAGAAGTGTGGGTATGCAAGAAAATAAGTGTGGGGGTATCAAGATTTATGGTAGTGCTATTATTGGTGAATTGGAACAAAATTTCTATGTCAATTCAAGGAGTTCCAGTATTGGTGTATAATTTGGAGTTTACATTGTGCAAGAAAACACAAGAAGAAGGAAAAAATGAATGATTGAAGAAAAAGAAAAAAGAAGAAAAAGAAAATAAGTGATGAAGGAGAGTGATTTTAATGTGAAAAGTCTATATTCATAACTCTTCCTACATCTCAAAAAAGAGTTCGATTTGTATGGAATAGATGAAAAAAATGATGAAACTATCATGTGGAGTGGTTAGTTTACATGTCTTATGTATATGTTTGAGCTAAGTCTATTTATCTTTACTCCACTAGTTTCGATGGCTCTTGAGTCACATACCCAAATATTTCCCACCTTGACCATAAGCCACATTACAACCTTTGAAAAGTCCTTATGATTCTTGTAAAGCATGTGATCTAAGTGGTGGCGAATGAGAAGATATGCAAGCATATGGTAGAACATCTCCATTGGGATGAATTAGAGCGAAACACTTACCCTTTTAAACACATGAGAGTTGAGTGCTTATATCCATGAGGGTCTACATGTTTAGTTTACTCCATCTTCATATAAAAATGCTTGCTAGATGATTATGAGTTGTGTGGAATGTTTATTCATGATATTTTATGTGTTTTGAAAAAGTTTGATGGTTCTATGTTCTTGACATTATAACCTGGTGTTTTTTTGGGAATTAAATTTGAGTTTTGCCCGAGGACGAGCAAAAGCTAAGTGTGGGGGAATTTGATAGGAATGTAAAATGCATATTTTTCCCTCCTTATTTTATGCGCCCGTATGTTTATTTTGTGTCAAAATATACTCATTACGCTCATATTTTGATTTAGGTGGCAGTTCTATGGATATAGCGTAATTTGGAAGAAATATGTGAAAAATGACCAAAATGAAAGAAAGTGAAAGTTCAAGGACTCAAGTGCAAATATTCCAAACTTGTGTCTAACCTTGTGATGAAGATTCGAGAGTGTTAGAGGTCAATTGGATGAAGAAAGGATTCAAAGGGATGAAATATGGCCAAGACATTTTCACATATCAACTTTCAAGCTGAAAAGCTTTGCATCGGTTTTCAGCCTCATCTTGAGACCAATTTTTGACATGGTAAACGATCGAATTTGAAGATGGTCTCTGAATCAAAGTTTTAGCCCTTTGAGTTAGCTTTACAACGCATCTTGAATCGCTTCAATCGGATATCGGTAGAAGAAGTTATGGCCAAAATACTAGAAGCTGTCCGGAGGAAGTTTCGTAAAACCATGCGGCCGCAAGCCTTTAATTCCATGCGGCCGCATAGACCATTCCCGAGAGTTAAAGTGTTGATTTCATTTGTTCCTTGCGGCCGCAAGCCTCTAAACCATGCGGCCGCATGGTTCATTTTCGGGACGAAAATTCTGGTTTCCTAATTTCAATCAAACACTTATGGAAACAAATCTTTCTACACTTTATAAACCCTAGAACACAACCAGAACGTAGAGAACGCCTCCAAACTCTATTATTCTCTATTTTTCTCTTATATTCATGAATTGTAACTAAACTTTTACACTTGGTCGAAGGAGATTGAAGCCTCGGAACCACATATTGTGAGATCTAAATGGTTTTTCTTAATTTAATTCATGTTTTTGAGTATTGAATATTTTTCTGCACTTATTTCTATGATTGTTATGTTTAATTGCTAGGAGGCCTACTAGTTTATTATTCGTTGCAATCTACCGCTGAGTTAAATATCAAATCCGTAATTGTTTGATCCCTTTAACTTGTGAAGCACTAGGATTTGATGATTTTCTGCGATAGAGGTTATTGAATCTTAAGAAGAATGTTTAAATAGATTGAATGCAACCGCTGGTGTTTGTGTTATCTAGTTCATCGATTTCTCTATTGTTTAAAGCTGTTATTAAATTGAATCTTGAGCGCTGGTCTGGGGTTATTTAATAATTAGGGTTAATTAGAACGCTGGTTTCTAACTAACTAAAATTAAGGAGAAATAGGAAAATTATTCCAACGGTGAATATTCAAGATATGAATTGAATTATCCTTGCATCTATGATCAATTGTGGATTTCCGAAGGTGGATATTGACTTGGACCAAGGTTAGTCTTTTGATTGTTTTCATTAATTTAGTTTTTATTGTTATTAATTGTGTTATTTATAATTGTTTGCATACAAAAACCCCCCAATCATTGTGCGGAGCATAAACTATTGAATTACACACTCTTCGTGGGATCGACCCTTACTTCCACTACTGCATTAGTTTTAGAGGTTTAAGGACTATTTTTGGGTGCCTACGACAGCACACCAATTAGTATTATAGTATTATTTAAATATTTAATTCATACCTGATTTTTGATTAGATAAAACTTGTACCTGAATTTTGAATTAGGAAGTTTAAACCACTGATTTTTTGTAATTTCCACATCCAAAAGATCCCTCAATTCCTTTCTCCCGGTTGGTATGCCGTTTTCCTCTCCCATTTTCTCTATGTGGCTGCCTCTATTTATATATGACACCCAAAACCTATTATTGAGGCCCAATACCACAATTAGAAAAGGTCAGTTGCCAATTGTAGGGGTCCAAGTCCAATTCCAATTCATTATTTACGTTCAAGGCTTCAATTCTTCCAGATAATACTATTTAGTCCTTGAGACAAATTTATTTGTCTAGCCCACGTTCTCTTTATTTCAATTCAAGTCCTTCAATTTCAAAAATATAAGAGTTTGATCTCAACATTGCATCCAATAGCCGATTAATCCTTCATTATTTTTCAATTGCTTGAAACGAGTCCACAACTAAAAACAAAAGAAAATTAACACAAGTTAAGTAGACATTAATGATTTGACGACATAAAAGTTTTGTAATTTGATCCAAATACGTGCATACATTACACTTATCAGTGGTCAATCAATTAAATAATGCAATGAGTATGCAAAATTAATCAAGAAATGCAAGAAATAAACTAAATTGCTAGTTTTGAATTAAAACAAATAAAAAAATAGGGTTCATATTCATCTAATACAAAACGGATCTAGTCTAACATGTTAAATGTAAATTACAAAAAGAATAATAGAAAAATATCACTCGGGTCATGAAATAAATCAAAAGAAGTTTATCTCTAATCCCAAGGTTGAATTTTACAAAATCTTGATGTAATTGATCTTCAATTACTTGCTAGGGCTTGATCATCTCTCTCAAAATATAGCAATTATCCCCTTGTTCTTGATGAATTTGATGATAATATTTAGTATGAAGAAGCAAGAGAGTTTTTTTTTTTTATGTGTAGCCCTCCTTATCTATTTATAAGAGTCAGGAAATAGGCCAAAATCGCATCCAATTTGATTTTCAAAATAGTTTAAATCACAAAAGAAAACTAAGGATTCGTCTGCGAAAAATGCTTATGTACGCACACCGGTGTAATTGATGCGTGCACGCTGTATAACCAAATGGCACTCAGGTTTGGGGAAAATAAAGTGCCCCGCGCACCATGAATTACCTGCGTGCACACGTAGGTTCATCTCTTAGCAGATTTAAGTATTTTGACCATAACTTTCTCTGCAGGTATCTGATTGAGCTAATTCAAAATGTGTTGGAAAGGTAATTCAAAGATACATTTCTTCTAGAAAAAAAAATTAATTCGAACTTTTTCTATCCGAAACATGGGTCTCAAGTTGTGGCTAAAAATCCGGAGCATAACTTCTTCAGTTAGAAATTGATTTGTGAAAATACTTTCCCTATATTTCACTCATTTGACCTCCAATTGTATCCAATTGATCCTATATGATCTTCAATCATCGTTTGTGCTCCAAATCAACTATTGAATGTTTACACTTTGGTCTTTAAACTTTAGATTTCCTTCGTTTTCGCACGTTTTTCGCTCATTTCTTCCAAATCCACAAATTTGCATTGAGTTCAACCTAACAAACATAATTAACACAAAATTAAGCTATAAATCATCCAAATTACTAACAAATACCCTAATCTAATGGCCCAAATAAGTGTACAAAATACACTTATCAAGATCCAACAATATTTACTTATAATTGGGTTTGAAATTGCATCATGTGTGAGGTGATCTTAGAAATTTGTCTAGTTTATGCCAATATTTTCTTGAATGTAACTCTATGATGCACGGTACGCCATTCTATTTCGGAAACGGAAATTCTTTGGAAACTAAAAAAAAATACCTTTGAACTTCAGAAACTTTATGGAAACTTTTAGAAACTTTGCTTGAAAAAAATCAGAGTTTTTACCCCCAATAAAAAAAAAAAAAAAATAAAAAAATACCCTTCATAACAAGCTCTAACCAAAAGCTAACTTAATTATGGACTTTGGTTTCAAATTAACTTAAATTGTGTACTTTATTTATTATATAAAAGCAATATATATAATGCTAGATTATAACATAAACCTAAATTTCTAATTATTGTGCCTCCTTTATCAAGTTCTAATTGTTTGTCGAGAGTTTTGAGACGTTGAGGAAGATAGTAGACGTATATAGAGCAATCATTCCCACTTTGAGTAAAGCAGTTAATTCACTATATATTTGAATTTTTTTTAATCATTAAATTACATAAATAAATTGTTTGAAAAGTTCTTTTGAGTTTGTCGTTTGTACATCAACATTGATTAGT
Source organism: Fraxinus excelsior (assembly GCA_019097785.1). NCBI lineage: Eukaryota > Viridiplantae > Streptophyta > Magnoliopsida > Lamiales > Oleaceae > Fraxinus > Fraxinus excelsior. The sequence continues at coordinate 14,585,738 of CM032628.1, forward strand.
TGATTCAGTTTTGATATTGATATATTATTATATAGTATTCAAATTTTAATATTTTATTATATATACTTTTGGGTTCTTGATTTTTTTATTCCAACTAGTCTTTTGCCCGTGCAATATATGGATTGTATTACTTTTAAGGAAATGTTAGCGTGTTGAAATATTGCATCATGGATGGCAAATCTGTACAATTAAATAGCAATAACCTAATCAAGTAATTGGTGAACCTACTTATACTACACATCCCTGAAAGAACCACAACTTCCTAAATTTGCACACTCCAGCATCATTTTGCCAAGCAGCAAACCATATTAAGGATATTTACATGTTAAGAGACTCGTATTATTAGACTGGTGTTGGAAGTAGAGGTGGCAATGGGCTGAGTCGGCGGTTCGGCCCGTGCACGTGCTCCTCACGAGCCGAGCTCATGGCTCGTTGATGAGTTTGCACATAAATTTTGTACTATTGGAGCTTCATTGTATGATTAATATGTTGATTATCAAACGAATTTAATGTGCTTGCTAGTGTTTTAGTTGAAAGAATGATGAAAGGATGAAAAAGAGTTTTTGAAGCAAAGTAAAGAAAAAAAATGAAGCAGAAAATTGGCGCTCAAGCGCCGTGAGCGAAATTAAAAAAAAAACATGACAGAAACGTAGCGCTCAAGCGCTACCCTGTTCAGAGTCGCGCCGCGAAGAAAAATAGGTTATTTTTGGGCTACGAAAAAGCACACAAAGGACTCCAACTTGGCTAAAGATGTATGAGAAGTATAAATAGGCTAAGAGAGACACGAAATAGGGGTTCCACACCTTGCAAAATAGAAAGAAAAACACAAGATAAACGTGGAATTCGCGAGAAGACCTACATCAAGGATTCGAACCAAAATCAAGAATTGGAAGCGGAAGAAGATCTTGGTGCAAGAAATAATTCTTTTCCAACTTTTATATCATTTAAATCCGGTTATGTATTCGACTTTTGTTATTTATTTTATTACTTTAATTATGAGTAGCTAATTTTATTATTAGGGCGAACGATGTAATCTTTTGAAACCCTTAGTTATTAAATTTATGAATTTCTGAGTTTTATTCTTACACATGTTGATTTTATTATGAGAGCAATGCTTTAAATTATCTGGCCAATAATTTGACGATCTATTGAGTTTCTTACGAATCGAGAGGTGGGTTTGAACTTAGAACGAGTAATAAAATCCGGTAACGAGGTATAACGTGTAGAGATATCTATATTAGGTGTTGCTGTCATCATATGAATTCCTAGTACCTTAACTCGTTTAACTAAAGAGAATTTGCATAGAGATATGGAATTGATTTAGTTAAATAGGCTCAATGAGAATTCGAGAGGGGTAAATTGAATACCGTAGGAGAATTCGACCGAACGCTACATTAGGCTAGAATCTTGAATTGACAACTAAGGTGATCATTAGGTGAAATTGTTATGCCCTAATACTTCTCGCATATTTGAATTTTTGATCAGTTTGTCTCCAATATTCTCTCATAAATTTTCATTTTTTTTAGAAATTTAGTTATTCTAGACATCCCCATTCTTCATAATCTGAATTTAAAGTTTGTTTATTTTTATCAAATAGTAGTAGGAGAAATATATCCAGTACTAAAGTATAGTACCCGTGGGAACGATAATCCGAACTCTTAGGTCATCTATATTACTTGTTCGATATCATACACTTGCGATTAAAAAAAACGCAACACTCGTTACTCGTGGGTTGGCCCGTGAGCTTGTGGCACGTGGGCCGAGCCGAGAAGCTTGTCAAGTTTTTTTTTTTTTTTTTTTTTTTTTTTTTTTTTGAGATATACCATTTTAAAAAAATATATAAAAAGTAAACCCTTATCATCTTGGAAGCTTGTGGGCGAGCTAACGAGCTCACTCACAAGCCGCTTGGCTCTCCTAGAGAGTCCACCTGCTCGGCTCGGGCTTGGGCTCATCATTTAACAAGCCTAAGTCCGAGCCGAGGAGTCGCTCTGCCCGTTTGCCACCACTAGTTGGAAGTAATACATTTACCAAAAGGTGACTTCCTAGCCGTGACTTGAAGCCTTAGTAGGCATTTTGACTGGTCCATTGACCCCACGGCGCTTGTCTTTAGCACTACAAACAAAATTAACACAGAATGTAAACAAAAACAAATGAACAAAGCATCAAATTAGACAATATCGTTATAATCAGAATCTATATAATACCTAAAATTAAACACGTCGCTAAGGATGAAAGTCGTTTTCATATGTATTGAATCCTATCCAATAACTATAAGAATTGCTGGTGATCAAATTGGAAGGCAAAACCCAGGGTTCCACGAAAGACCATCCGCTATCACAAAACAGAGTTATTTCTATAGTTTCATGAGTGATATTGTACACCCTTTAACGACAAAATAGTAATACACAAAAAATTCTAAGCAGCGCCTTTGATCCAAAAATAAAAGGTGCTAAAAAATTTAAGCATTTAATTACTATTAATTACTGCAAAAAGTGATATTCTCAATCAATCCCCCAATCAGCCTCTTGATTTTTTTAGGAAGCTTTTGTTAATAAAAACCACCCTAACAATAATAAAAGAGCAAAATCACTTGTTTTTTAATCTTTCACCCATAAGAGATAAAAAAAAAAAAAAAAAAAAAAAAAAAACAAGTTGTTTATCGCTTCGGAGAAACTATAAATGAATACAAAAATAGCGGCTCAAACTCTTGTAGAGAACCAAGAAATTACGAAAGACGCTCCTAGAAATAAGATGAATTATATCTTCAATCTTTGCAAACAAAAAGAAATAAACTATACAACAAGGAAAATAGAAATCAGTCCAAAAAAGACAGAAAGAAAGAAACATTGAATGAATAAATATGATAAATACGCAAAGAAGTTGAAAAAAAGACCTCGGCTTCGAGTTTAGCAATATAGGCGATTAGAGAAACATTGTCTCTATGTTTGATGGACTCTTCATCGAAGCCCGCTTCTTTGAGTTTTTTTCATATGGCTTTATCGCTTAAAGGGGTTTCCATAGGTGAGCTAAATCAGAGGGTTCTAATTGTACAAGAAGAATGCATAAATTTGAAAAAATAAAGGTATATTTAGTCATTGTTTGGTTCAGTTAAAATTTGTAATTAAAATCAATAATTAATGTTAACTACATATTTTATGAGATTAAACCAAGTGCTCATATTCAAATGCGTGAAAGTATATGAATATGAAGTAGCCAGGAGATGAACCCAATTCTTAGTTTGTTTAAGCTTGACAAAAGAACTAAGGAAAAAAGGAAAAAGAAAAAATAACTCAGCAACTTCATGTAATACACATCACACAGAACCAGGGAAAGAGAACTTACATCACAAAATGCTTAGGTTCACTCATGTCTAACATAGCAGTTGTGCGGCCAAGCCCTGTGGCTTTTGTATTAGGCAGAGTATCGTCATAGTCACCAACTTCAACTCGAGCTTCATGTGCAACAGCATAATGCCCTTGAGGCAATTGGGGCTCATCATGCTCAATACCCTTATGGAAAAAATCAACGCAGTACTTTTCATTTTCTTCATCATCGGATATTTCTCTCCTCACTGCTTATCGTATAACTCAGCTTCTCTCTAAAGCTACAGAACTTGCTGACCCATCATTAACAGCTTTTAGCTCAAGCTTGTCCCTGAAATAGATCAAATCACCATTATTCATCTAATTTTGGCACCGTCAATCCAATTAAACCAACAGACAGTAAATTATGTGCACTATTTCTCCTTCTCATTTTCCTGTGCCACAAGTAAACACTACAGTTAACCAAAGAATGTTTGGATTTCATTTGAAACCTCGGTTTTTCAGATTAATATATCAACATGCCATGTGGGATTTCCTCTCCCACCCCCTCCACCTTTCACCCTCTCCTTGGTTAGGGTGATAGGGCTGGAGTTTTGGAGATTTGTAAGGAATCAAGATTTCAAATCCTCCAAGTTTGCATATCCAAAGCAATTGAAGTCTACAGTAGCTTTCAAGTAATTTACATAATCAAAGTCCATTTAGAAAGCTGCTTTTAACATACACACAGTGTGACAAAAAATGCATAGCTAGGAACTACAATTAATGAACTTACTTTATGAAAATAAAACATTCGCAATACCAAAACTTGGGTATTCATATATGTGCAATCTGAGTTGCGCTTTTGTAATCAATATAAACATAAAGCAAATAATTAGGGTACACAAATGAACAGTGCTTAGTCATCATCTCTTTTAAGTTGGTAGTAAAGGTGGTAGTATAGTAGTGATTATAGTGATAGTAATTAAACTAGTTCGTGAATAGTGGCGAACCAGTTTCAGTGTGAAATGGATGGTGTACAAATGAACAGCCCTCTCTTTTAAGGTAGTAGTGTTAGTGACAGTGGTAGTATAGTACTGGTGATAGTGATAGTAATTAAACCAGTTTGTGAATAGTGACAAACCAATTTCGGTGGGAAATGGAGGGTGTACAAATGAACAGTGCTTAGCTATCCTCTCTAGTAGTTATAGTGATTATTAAATGCATTTTTCCTTCTGTACAGAAGTATGGGTTCATATAGCCCCTACAGACCTCTCACATGGCCTACCTCAATAAAAAAAAGTAAAAAACAATTACCCTCCCCCATGTGTGAGTGTTCTGTGGGGTTATCCTATACATGTAGCGTGATTCTTATTAAATAGATGTGAGCACATCAATAATTACTTTTTTACTTAATTACTATAAATTTTATTTGTACTGTTATTGATCGTGTTGGTTCTGATTCTACTAAAATTGATAGCGGAAGTAATGTTTGTTCACCTTTTGAATAAGATTTTAAGAGTCTATTGTGGAAATGTGTTACAAAAGGTGATAAAATGGGAGAATGAGGGGATAATTTTAATTGGAATGCAAGGAACTTATAATATGGTTAGAGCACATAGGATGAAAATACCAAATAAGGCATTGGGGCTTGCAAGAAGGTGAAGGCTAGGTCTGGGCAAAAAAAATAGGAAAATCGAGCAAACCAATCGAACCGAACCGACTCAAGTCGGTTTAGGTTGGTTTGAAATAGAAAATTGGTTCGGTTAATATTTAATCACAATTACATGAGGTCATGTTGGTTGTAGGTTAAGACTCCAAACCGACCCAACATAACTCGCTAAATTAAATTTGGCGCACTACCTTTGGCTTGTCTAAAATTGATCATATGTTTATAGAAGCATCAAGTTATAAATTTAATATTTTTAATTTATAGAACTTTTGATATCTGCAAGAAGTTCTTTGTTTTCAATTCCAAAATTGTCGATTCTTTTGATTTGTTGTTCTGCTCAATGTATTGCACTTTTAATTAATCTATATGTAAACTTTATCACTATATGTCTAAATGCCACCTCGTTAAGGATAAAGAGTCTATCAAAGGCTCAGCTTATGAATTGAACATGAACTTTGTGTGCTACTTTATGCTGAAATTTGATATTGCAACTTCGATGAAGCTCATTATGATTGTTACTTTAGATCCGAGACAATTCTTTTAAAAAAGAACCAATTTGTACTACAAGTACAAACTGATTAGCCGAACATAACCAAACCAAACCGATTTGGTTTGGATTGGTTTGGTTTAAGAGCTAGAGTTGTTTGGTTTGGGTTGAATTCAACCAAACCAATTAATTTGATTTTCGTTTCGGGTTGAAGTCAAAACCGACCTAAACCAAACTGCACCCAGGTCTAGTGAAAGCTAGCAATAGAAATGATATGATAAAAGGGTTAAACCCACCCGTGACCATTGTACTTTAACTTATATTATTGTTTGAGTGGAACCTGTAAATGTACAGGATCGTTGACAAGGAATAGAATTAGTGAGTCAAGAGTATCGTCTCACATGGAATAAATTTAATTCAAATTTACTAGTTTCATATGGAATTTGAATTATGTTGACAAAAGATAATTTTTATTTTGATTATGCTAAATTAATTTGAGAAATATGAAAATGTGTTGTTTGTATCTATGATTTGATGATTACATTGGATTTAAATTCTGCCTATTACTATCTATCTCAATTCTCATTATATGATTTAGTTTCGTTCATGTGGTCTTGACAATCGACAAAGTTATGATATATAATTTTCTTTTCCAAGACAAATTAAATATATCATAATCATGATCCGAATATATTATTAGCTCGAATTCGAATGATTAGAGTGAATTAAATTTTAGATTATCTATATGATTGTACATATGATAAATGTTATTCATAATATCTATTACACATGTTAATTTTTTCGCGTTCTAGAGTTATTGTGAGCCTTCCAACACGACAATAATCAACTAATTATCTAATTGGTGATCAAACAATTAAATAATGCAGTGGGTATGCAAAATTCATCAAGAAACTCAAGAAATACTAAATTACTAGTCTTAAATTAAAATAAATAAACAATATGGTTTATCTTCATCCAATACAATTACGGATCTAGTTAAATATGTTTCTAAAGATAAAAACAACAAGAAGAATGAAAAAGCATCATCCGAAGTTTATAACTACAAGAAATAATTGCCATGGTCTAATTTTTATTATTGTTCTTCACCCTCAAGCTTTGATTCTTCAAGTTCTTGATGTTCTTGATTCAATTCACGTACTAGATTTGTTCTCATCTCCAATAGATGTTGAATTGACCTCTCATTTTTTGATAGATTTTATGATATGGATGTGATTTGAGAGGTGAGAGAGAGAGAGAGAGAGAGATCCCCTAATGGCTACCCATGTTTTGTATTATATAAATTGAAATTACGTCAAAAAATACATCCAAGTTGGGTTCATCATTCTTTAGGGATGAGTAAACTCTTCAATTGTTCCTTCTTCTGCTTGATTTTTGAGGCTTCAAACTTGGACTACAAGTTTTAATTCCAAGTCAAGAGAATGAAGATTGTCTTTGAGATAACTTGTGAGAAGCTTGTGCACTCTTATCAATTTGAGTAGATGAAAAAGGATCATCATTTAACCTTTGGAAGACAGAAGTTTTAACTTTATTTCAACTGATGTTGAGGGTTCTCATTTTATCCTTTTAAAATCGACTGACATTCTCATTTTAAATTTATCAAACACTGAAGGTCTCGGCTGTTCCGATTTATCTTCTATAATTTTATATATTTAAATCATGACTGGGTTTGAGAAAACCTTCTTGACTTTGAACTTTTTCGGTAGATCGGAACATATTCCAAACCACACTTAGATTACGACATAAAGGATCCATCAGAATCAAAAGAGGTACTTCCACCCGAAAGGACAGCATCAAGATCACCCAATTTATGATGCTCTCATTTCCCAGGTTTGGCATTTTCAAATAACTTTTAGACTTAAGGATTGTAACATCCTTTGAAAGTATGTTTTGACTCATTGACTCCTTTAGTAACATGCATTTCTTGTTTGGATAAGCTAGAAATACAGAGTTTTGATAGGTTTGGAATAGATGCCAAAACTTCTAATGTAGATTTACGTTCTCCTGGAGCTGCCATAAGTTGATGGGGCTAAAGCAATTTTGAAATATTAGGTATTTGAAAAGTTAACTATGTTTTCAATAATTCAGCATTGGTTGGTTCTATTTGAGGTTTTTTTGCCTTTAGAGAATCCTTCAAATGTAAATTTTGATTTACCTTTAATAAGATGATGAAGTGGAGCAATGCCAAATATATCGTCATTGTGTGCATCTCCTTTAATTTTGAATCCGAACATGGACAGTCTTGTAGAATTACATTATTCATCATCCATGTAAAATTTGGCATCAGCAAAAAGAGATTATTCTACGAGGAATGGTTTAGACTCAGCTACCATACATTTGACTTCTCCGTCTCAGTTATATTTGAAGCATTGGTGCCAACTAGAAGGTACCACTCCAGTTTCATGCAACCAAACATGTTCGATGAGTAAGTTATAGGACGTTTTAGCATCAATGACATAGAAGAGAGCTCAGGAAATTAATTTCCCTATTTGCAACTTCAAGCGAGTCATGTCCATTGCTCGCTAACATTTCTAGTTGAATCCTTGAATCATTATCTTGCTCCTAGACAAATTACCAACATTAGTTTCAATCTTCTTCATTGTCTTCACCGACATAATATTTACGGCAGATCTATAATTGATCATTATGTGATTTATCATGTATTCTCGAATATAACCACTAACTTACAGTGGTTTATTATATAAACGAGAACCAGTTGTAAATCTTCATCATTAAATGTGATGGACACCATACAATCTTGTCGGGTTGTGAATCCAATATGTTCTAAGACCTTGCCTTCATATACTTTTGAATCGATCAATATCGCGATTAAAGCTATTCGATCATCTAAAGGAAGACTAAGGGAATATGCTAAACTCGTATTGGAAGGAATATTGTTGAGTCGTGAAATGGTTTTCTTCTACTTCAAACTACATCTCGATACGTTCGTCGCCTTATTTTTCTCATCTATATTGATAAAGTTGGAGGTAAAACATTCATTGTCAAAGAAACTTTTAGGAAAAAAATCACCCAAGGTTTGTAGTCAAGAAGGAGCACGTAAAGCAGTTTTTACTCCTATTGATTTAGTAGATACTCTTGATTTGACTTTAAACTTTCTCTTTCAGTTGTTTCTTGGCCTCCTTATTGGTCTGGATTTCTCATCATAAATACTGGCACTTGGAAAGTGTCGAGCTTTTCAACGATGTCTTTTCACAAGAGTCTATGCCCTTTGATTTTCTTCTAGTGTTACTTCTTTATTGGGTCAAACTTCAATACCCAATGCTCCTAATTTTGGTCCTGCGAGAGGCATAGAAGGTGATATTTTATTTGTTTTGTCTGACATTCGATATTTCTCTTTTTTGCTTATGAAGGTAGGCTAGTCATCATCGATCTCATCTTCAAATTCTAAATCCGAATCCCAAACATCCAAGTCACCTGTCATAATTTTGTAAAAGGTTGGACGATTTGGTGCACGTGGTTCAACTATCTCTAGATAAACATAATTGATAGTGACTTCTTTGTCTACCTCAAATTCAGATTTATTAGCATCGTATGTAAGAGAAAATGTACTCCTCCTTTGCAATGGGAATTTGATCAAATGATCCAATGAAGCCATCGAATAGACAATTGTTAGATTTTCTCCAGTTTCAAGTTTGATCTTATTTTTTTTTTGTCCAAGCGGACAATAAAATTTTTCAAGAAGAAGCACTTCTCCATTGGTAACTGATGATTTTGTGAAATATACAGTATTTAGGATGATCAATCTTACTAGCTTCCTCCGGTCTCTTTGATGCTGGAAGATCGTTCATCTTTGTTCAAGAATTTGATCCAGAATTTTAGAAACTTCAGAATCTGAGAATGTGTACTTCTTCTCTTCAAGTTCTTTCAGAGTCACGTGACCTATGCTTTGGACTTGTCCTTTGTTATGTCTGAACTTGAGCTTCAGTTTTGGATTGAGCTCGACCTTTGGAAGGCAATTTTTGTAAAGATAGTAGAGATTGTCGTAACTTATTTAGACTTACCTGCCTCCGCATCTTTTTTTATTTTTTTCTTAGGATCTTTCTTGTCACGTGAATCACTTGGTAAATAAATTCAATGCTTTGCAATTTGAAGCTCCAGGTTTCACGGGATGCCTTTCTTCTTAGCACGGAAAGGAACACCGTGCAGCAATAGTTTGCTCCACTAGACTACCTTCCGCCTTCTCTCTATCATTTCAGGACGAAAGAAAATTTGATTACAATTTGTAAAAAGCTTGTAACATAACATTTAAATGCATTGAATGTAAATTGATCATTGATTGTTTGAATAGAAATTACAATTGCTGAAAGCAAAAAATTAAAATGGTTAGTGTACGGGGCGAACATTAGATAGTTTGAAAGATATTTGAAAGACTAATACCCCTATAATAGCATCCGGAACAAAAACCCAAGTGACAGAAGTAGACGTTTAAATGCCGTAGAATCATACTAAACTTTTTCTAATATCTAGCTATATTAAAATTAAAATAAACTCAAACTTGAACTAATATTTACAATGTGAGGCCAAAGTTGGGAAAACTGTGGCTGCGATAGGGTCAATGAGTTTAAGTAAAACTACGGTCCTTGACATTCTCCCTCATTTGTTTTGGCAACGTCCTCGGAGCCCTCAATGAATGATATACTTTAATTAATGGTTTGAAAGCTTCAAGGTCTTTTTCGCTTTCCCAAGTATTGTCTTCACTACTGCATCCTCTCCATTTTGACCAAGTACTCTTGATGATATTTTCTAGAAGCTCAAGTAGTTCGATGGTCAAGAATCTCTTCACCAACCTTCTTTCCAGCTCTTTTTAGTTCAAACATAGGTCACTTTGGTTCATTTCTGGATGCATCATCCTTGTCAACAAAGTATGGTTTGAGAACGCAAACATGAAGGACTTTGTGGATTTTGCACCATGAAGGGAGTGCAACTCTATATGCGACTTTTTCGATTCTCTTCACGATGGGTAATGGTCCAATATATTTGGCACCAATCTTGAGTATTTCCCTCTTCTCGATTTATAACAGTTTCCGTCAAGGAATTCATCTTTACCAGATTTCCAACATTAAATTCAAGGAAACGATGCTTTAGATCCGTAAACTTTTTGCACCATTTCTGAGATTTCTCAAGATAACTCCTAGCAATTTCAATGTTTCGTTTCCACTTTTGAGATAAACTTTTTGCTTGAGGGGACTTGGTACTTTGATCGATATCTACAGTATGAGGAAGTAACGGTTGCTGGCTAGTAGCAATCTCAAAAGGACTCTTACTGGTGAAAGATTTTTTTTTGTGCATTGAAACACATCTGAGCCGCATCCAAAAGTTTCACCTAATTTTTCTACGAAGTAAAGATAAAGTGCGTAAGATATTCTTCTAGTGTAGAATTGAAGCTCTCCATCTGTTCGTCAAATTATGGGTAAAAAATAGAGTTCATGCTCAAAGTTGAACCAAGAAGTTGGGAAAATTCAGTCCAAAATATGCCGGTACATCGAGGATCCCCATCACTGACGACGTCCTTAGGTAGTCCCCAATATTTAACAATATGTTTGAAGAAGAGTTAAGTTGTCTCTTCAACGGATACATACTTGGGTGCTGCGATGAAAGTTGCATACTTGGATAAATGGTCTACCACGACAATGATGGTACTACAATCTCCAACCTTTGGCAATCCAACAATGTAGTCCATCAATACATTTTTGAATGGTCTGGTTGGGACGAAAAGGAGCTCCAGCAAGCCTTCCTTTTTTCTGATGATCTGCATTATCTTGCTGACACACAAGATAAGTTTTCGCAAAAGTTACAACGTCGTCCTGCATTTCAGGCCAATAGTATGCATGTTGTAGTAGTGCACAAGTGTGTTCCTCTCCAGGATGCCCTGCCCAAATCGTGTCGTGGTATTCCGTGATTAGTGATTTCCTCAAATCTCTGCCCTTAGGAACATAAAAACGATATCCCTTAGTCTTTATTAGGCCCTCATCAAGCCAAAACTAACAAGTTCTGCCCTGCTTGATGAGGTTGACCAAATATTGAGTAGCTGGGTCCTTATCCAAAAGTGCTCGAATTTGGTCTTTTATGTTTGGGTAATTGTGCTCCCTGAAAGAACAGTCATAGAGCAAATGATGGCCAAGTCAGTCTAGCGACTAAGAGCATCAGCAACATGATTGCTAGATCCAATACAGTACTCCAGCATAAAATTGAACTATGAAAGAAGTTCCTGCCTACGAGCCTGTTTGCTTGATAGTTTCGGTTAGGACATAAAGTCACTAACCGCAGTGTTATCTATCTTCACAACAAATGGAGACCCAAGCAAATAGTGACGATATTTCCTAAGGTCATTAACTACCGCCATTAGCTTATTTTCGTGTGCCGAGTAATGACATTCTGTCGGATTCAGCTTTCGGCTCTTGTACGCTACCATATGTCATTACATAAAGACTCCACCAGTGCAAAGTCTGAAGCATCGATATGCACTTCGAAAGGTTTAGTCATATCTGGTAAGGCTAATACCGGGTTCATCCACATAGATTTCTTCAACCTTTCAAAAGCATCTTGGCATTGGGATGATTACTCCCAATCATTATCTTTCTTTGTCAGTTCGGTAAGTGGCAATGCAATTTTGAATATCTCTTCACAAATCTGCGATAGTAATTGTATAACCCAATAAATGAATACACATCATGTACATTCTTTGGTGGTTGCCAATCTTTGATGGTTGTAACCTTCTTCGCACCCATGCATTTTATGCCTTGCCCGATGATGTAACCCAATAAACTAATAGATGTCTGAGCGAAGGAGCATTTGGACGGTTTAGCATAGATTTGATTCTCTCATAGCCGATTGAAAACCTACCTCACATGTTGCACATGTTCCTCTAATGTCTCGCTATAGATGACTATGACATCCAGGTATACCACTACAAAATCGTCAAAGAACCCATGAAGTACCTGATTCATCATCATACAAAATGTTGCTGGAGCGTTTGTCAAGCTAAAATGCGTCACCTTAAATTCGAATGCTCTATATCTTGTTACCACCGTAGTTTTCGCTTTATCTCCCTCCTTGATCCTAACTTACTAGTATCTTAACCTGAGATCAATCTTTGTATAGGGAGACATGATAACTATCTTCACAATGATCTTGTTCAGGGCTCGATAGTCGCAGCACATTCTAAGAGAACCATCAGGCTTTTTTTGAAACAACATGGGAGCTCTATATGGTGATTTCATAGGCACGATAATCCCAATTTCTAGCATTTCTCCCAACTATTTCTAAAGTACTTCAAGCTTCGGTTAAGATATACGGTATGGTGTCCTGGTGGGAGGTTTGGCCCCTGAAATAAGTTCAATCTCGTGATCAATTATTAGTGGTAATTTCTTTGGTAAGTCAACTGACATGATGTCCTCAAATTCCTTAATAAGCCATTTGACAGGTTTTGAAATAGGACCAGTCGCCTCTTCAATCTTCTCTAATCGAAGAGTGCACAAAAATAAGGGTTCATTTCTTTTTGAAACCCTTACCAAATTGCATGGCCAAGATACACTTCTCGACTATTTTCCCAGCTTGTATGGTAATGATGCACGGTTTACTACCCATCATCATTAATGAATCGGCATATGGCAATACTGCTTCGTTAAGCATAAGGTTTTTCCAACGTTCGATATACTCTACGATGGACTCTTCCTTTCTCTGCTTCGTTCCAGCAAGTTTTGGAAGGATGAAAATTCTCTTGGTGCTTCAAAAGCATGTCAGGAATTCTCTTGATCCTAACTATCAACTGACCCAGTCGGTAAGTTTGTATACCATTCAAATAAAGTACATTTGAGAGAGCATACGAATTACTTTACCATGGTATCATTGTAAGTGTTTATGTTGTTACACATTTCAATGAAATGAGCAAATGTTTTTCAGATTTCCCTTCTTATTTTTGGAGGTTGGTAACCAAGTGGCATCTCATTTCATCAACTCAACGACTATAAGGCTTGGCATAAACCAATGAAGATTGGGATGAATCACCATACCGGGCACGAATGGTATCCACAATCAAATACAGAAGTTGTTGGATAGATAGAGAGCCAAGCAGAAAGTTCAGCAATGTCACGCATCACATTTTGAACAACTGTTCGATCATACATATCTTGCTTCTGTTTGCATTCTTGGGCTTCTAGATCTTTAGCTTTGGAAGATCCTGTATTTTCTTGATTGCCTTCAACCAACAAATTTTACAACTCCAGCCTGTGTATGAGTTTAGCAATCTATGAATCTTTTTCGTCTAGTGACTTTGTTAACTTTTCAATGGCTATAGTCATTTGTTGGATTCGGTCATCAGAGTCTAATGTCGCTTTCGTGACCATCATTGGCTCGAGTAATTCTTCAGATGAAGTATAGTCTCCACATTTTCACGGAGAAGTGGCATGAGAAGATCCAGACATGGATCTGCTATTGGAGATGGAACCAGAATTAGAGTTTTGGTCAAATTCTTGGTCTTTTATGTCGATCAAGATTTTAGCTTCTTGCAAGCAATTTTCATTTTATCTTTGTTAGAAAACTTCCTCAATGGTGGAACCGATTGAGTTTTCCCAATTTTTGTTTGGGTTCTAGTCGTATAGAAGAGTTCGACAAGTGTCTCTTCAATGATTCAAAGTTTTCTTTGACTTTTCATTTGCCATTGTTGATGCAGTGATTGAAATTTGAAGATTATGAGATCAAAAGATAAAAGGACACGAAGGTCCCACTAGGCATGCTAAAAATTTATTTTTGCGAAATATAAGTGGACGTTAATCTTTTTATAACTGCATAGTTGCAGAATTATATGATTAATGATCTGCATGTTTGAAGAAGAGGGGCAATATGGCTTGAATCCTAAACTTTGAGATTTGTTGAGAACTTGGACTTGACTTTGATTTGAAGAAGTCTTTGATCTTCTTGGACTTGGCTTGGACTTGCTTGGTTTGAAGAAGATTGATCTTCTTGGTGTTTGTCGGACTTAGGTTTAAGAGAGTTTATTCTCTTCCTCCAACTTTGGAATATCTTAAGCACTCCATAATTTTCTTCTACATCTTCACTTAAGAAATTATGGACCTTTAGTCCTATTTATAGGGGAATCCATAACCAATTTGGTAACCACCCAATTATTTTTAATTAAAAGGAATAATTAAGTAATTATTAATTTTGAAAAGGTGGGATGGGTCTTTGGATTTTTCTGGGCCATAATAGACTTTAATTTAATAAAATTAATTGGGCTAATTATTTAAATCGACTGAATCCATTAATTATTTTTTATGTCTATAGTCGGCGCCAACTAATCCAAAGTGGCAATCAGGATCAGAATGAAGGAAACTGTCTTTTGGAATATACAAGAGAGAATGAAGATAGAGGATAGAAGAATATTCTGCAAGTGGGGCAAATGGGATCATTTTTTGTTAACATCTATATGGTTATATGGATTTTCAGTAGCAAATCAGATTTAGTTTGTTTTGTTTAGCATGTGGCACAAATTTAGTTTGTTTTTATAGCAAGTGGTACATTTTTTTTTCTTCTAGATTTTTCTTACTAATTCTATATATAATTGATTGTACATATTTATTCATTTTATGGGTGAAAACAATTCTTTTACCATTTTTTTCTGCATATCTATTAGTTTTCTTTTGCTAGTATCATATTTCTTTTATGGTATCAGAGCCACGGCTATTGCTGATACTCAGAACGCTTCTATAAACTCAACTAGCAATCTAAACGCTCACCAAAATTCCAACACAAATCCAACCCCAAATCTCATCCTATTCCAAATCCTAATGACCTTACTCATCCCTGCAGTTCCTACTACATTGGTGGGAATTACAATTTATGTGCAATATTAGTCACTCATATTCTTGACAATATTAATTATTATGCATGGGAAAGTCCATGAAACGAGCTCTCAAAATAAAAAAAATAAGCTTTATTTGATTGATGGAAGCCTATGTGAACCAGCATATCCCAATAGCTTTTTGATGGAGTTTTGGCTCCACTGTAATGACATAGTGATTTCTTGGTTCCAGAACATAATATCCATTCATGTCAAGTCTTGCACCCTATATGCTGATACAATGAGTGAGCTCTAGGTAGACCAACAACATCAACTAGGACAATAAAATGCTCAAAGGGTTTATGAGGTAAAATGATTACGCTCAAAGAATAATGCGGTAGTTGTAGCACAGTTTTGGGGTGTCGATTCCATAGGGAAATGGAAAAAGTGCTCAAGGGATCAAAAAGGGATGAATTATCCTCTTCAATGTGTAGTAAAATTCAATGTTTGAAATGTGAAATTAGAATCAATAACTAGAGGTAGTGAAGCATCGAAATTCCCTCAATTGGATTGGATCGATCACATCAATTATTCATTTTATAACTCAATTAGAAAATTTTCGTCCCAATTCTCTAATTGGAGGACTTATCGTGAAAACCAATTTAATTCACAAACGTAATCCTAGAATCTTGACTTATGATACCATATACATCAAACATAAGGTAGTAATCAATCCCCCAATAAAGTAAAATTGAGATTAAAATTCAACAATTATTTCAATCATTCAATAGAAAGAGCACGACTAAATCTATAAAGGATTTGATAAAAGTTAAACCAAATATTGATAAATCTATAGGGATTTTGGCAGCCTCGACTTGTGTGAGACGCGCACCTTGGCCATAACTTTCTGTCTTAATATCCGATTGAGGCGATTCAAAATGTGATGCAAAACCCAAAACTCAAAGGGCTACAACTTTACTTCAGATACCATCGTCAAATTCGATTATTTTTCATATAAAAAACTGGTCTCAATATAAGGCTAAAAATCGATGCAAAACGTTTCAACTTGAAAGTTGATATGTGATAATGTTTTGGTTATATTTCATTCATTTGACTCATTTTTTCATCCAATTGACCTCTAACACTCTCGAATCAACAAAATTAGAAACAAGTTTAGAGTATTTGCACTTTAGTCTCTGAACTTTCACTTTCTTCCATTTTGGTCATTTTTCTCCATTTTCTTCTAATTTCCACCATATTCGTCCATTTGCAAATTGCAACCTAAACCAAAATATAAGTGTACCTAGAACATTTAGGCGCCAATAAATCACAACAATGCAATTATTAGTGGATGAAAAACGTGATAATTGCACCCCCCCCCAACTTACTTATTGCTAGTCTCTAGCAATTTAATAAAAATAAATGATCAAAGACTAGTCAATATTACAAGTTAAATTATCAAGTTCTAACTTAACCACAGTTCATGCTCTTTTCAAACTTAACACCACAAAAAATTAACAATGTTATGATCATTAGAATATAAAAACACATGCCAAATTTGTGAGTGTGTATCAAGCCATAGACATCTTACCGCCAACCTTAACATATACAACATCAAGTATATCTCAAATTGAAAGTTCAGCTCCATAACTCACAGGTATCAAAGTGTTTAATGTGGAGTTTCTCTCTATGGAGTTGGGAAAGATGAATACTCAAATTTGGAGGCTTAAACAATTGTGCACAAGCAACAAGCAAATATTGATTCTGTGATAGTCATACTACTAAATGAGAACTCATCAACTTCTTACCACATCCTATTTGGGATCAAAACGGTCAATACAAAGGATTGTAATGAAGTTCAGATTGGATCGTATGAAGATAACGGATATAAAAATTCAAATACTTCCAAGCACATAGTTAGATATCTTATCAAACATCTCGATCGATCACAACTTTCAATAAATACCTATTTTGGCATTTCAAACCCCAAAATCAATCAATTTTTTTTATCACTTTTTTTTTTTTTTTTGATTTTTTTCTTCTTCTTTTCGTTTTTTTTTTTCTCAAATACTTGACGCTAGCCAACTCTTGTTCTTTTCATTACTTCTATTCTTTACAAATAAACATCAAATACCTACTACATACTTGGAAGTAAAAAGGTGGGAAAATACGTGTAAAGGTTATACTTCAACATGGAGGAGTATGGATAACATAGGTGCATAAAGGAAAATGTTATGTGTGTATCGGCTCAAAATGGCTACTAGGGATTGTACTTATTGAAAAGAAAGGCTTGAAAGGCTCAAATATCGATCTTAAATTGACCTTTATCATTTCCTAAGTAATCAACCATCTTATTGTCAAAGGAGTTTCCAATTCACAAGATCAATGAACGTTTATTGTCATATTTTAGTATATTGTAGCTCTTAATCATCACCAAGTATCTCACAAGAAAAACTTCAGCAAGTGACTCCTCTAACTACATATGTTAAACTTACCACAAGGCTTGTGTGCACAAAAAGAATTCAGCAAGTGTCATGACATCTAGATTTTCACAAAGAAAATTAATTCCTAGTGGCATGTGTTGTCATTCAAGATCATAAACATGCAACAAATCAGATATTCAAATAAAAAAAATTCTCAAATTTACATGCAATTCAACAAAAATCCAAATTGACCCTTCCCCAACTAATTTTTTGCATTGTCCTCAATGCATCAACATGATGCCAAAGAAAAAGAAGGGAAATATGTCACCTGAGCATTGCAGTGAATTGACATAACTATAAAGGATGATAAGCATGAAAATAGTCAATTGGATGGTGGTGTAAAGAAAGAAAATAAAACTAAAAATAAAAATTGTGGAATGAAAATAACCCTTGAGCAAATGCAAAAATAAAAAAAGGAAATGAAAGAACTTCCATTGGGTTGTCTCCCAAATAGCGTCTTTGTTTATCGTCATTGGCTCGACACAATGTTCCCATTCTTAGCTCGTATCTAAGCAGGGAGGTCCCAATTTTCCTTACGATGTACCAAACTCATTAAACACAACCATCGGTGCGGTTCTTCCACCTCCATCTAATACATGTGTGGAATTACTAGGGAAAAGCTCAAAATCTGGAGTTGGGGCATGTTCATCGATGGCTGCGTCCACCAAACCATTTGGTTCAAGAGTTTTCTGTACTGGTCCAAGAAACATATCATCAGCTACCTCCTGAGTGAGTACATCGATCATGTAGGTTTGATGGCAATCATCATTCTCCTCCGGCTGCTTAGTGACATGGAAAATGTTAACTTCTGGGGTCATATTCCCAAAAGATAATTTCATGATACCATTCCTACAATTAATCAGAGCATTAGTAGTAGCAAGGAAATGTCTGCCATGAATGATAGGAGTCTTGGAGGTAACATTCACATCAGCTTTTATATCTACAACCAAGAAGTCAACAGGGTAGTAAAATTTGTCAATTTGAACTAATACATCCTCAACTACTCCCCTAGATCTAATAGTGGACCTATCAGCTAATTGTAAGATGACAGAGGCAGGCTTCATCTTACCTAAACCTAAGGACAAGTAAATTGCATTAGGCATGAGGTTTATACTTGTTCCCAAGTCAAGAAGAGCTTGTGCAAACTCATGATTCCCAATGACACAAGATCAGTAGGACAACCAGGGTCCTTATATTTTGGCGAGGTTCTTTGCTTAATCACGGCACTCACTTACTCAGTCAAGAAAGCAATCTTCTTGACATGATGTTCCCTTTTGACAGTGCATAAGTGTTAAGGACTTTAGGATAAGTAGGAACATGTGAAATCACATGCAAAAGTGGCAGATTGATTTTTATTAGCTTTAGGTGCTCTAAAATCTCACTATAATGGCCAGCAGATTTCGATGAAGGCTTAAAAGCTTGGGAAAATGCACCCTTACTGGATTTGCTACTACCTCCTTACTAGGGCTACTCTCTTCCCACTCATGAGACTCTTTTTTAGTTTCCCTAAGTTTGAAAGTTGGTTCTAAGACTTTCCCTGAACGTGTGGTTATGGCATTTACTTTCCTAAGATTGGTCTCATGTGGTCCTAAAGTTTGTGCCATGTACTGCCCTTTTGGATTTCATTGCGCTTGAGTAGGAAATTTTCCACATTCTACTACAGCTAAAGTATTGGTCAGTTTAGACGTGTGGTGTTTGATTTCTTTGTTTTCCTTAGCAAATTGGGTAATCATAGTCTCAAACTTTTTGTTTATTTTACTTTGTGCCTCAATGAATGCATATAGAGTATCTTCTAAAGAATTCCTAGATGATGTGGGTTGATGCGAAGGTGCGGTGTAAGCTCTATTGGATTGGGCAGGTTATTGGTTATCGAATTTCCAGCTGAAATTAGGGTAATTCTGCCACCCTGGATTATAGGTTTCAGAGAAAGGAATGTAGGGCTTGTTATATATGCCTAGGGCATTGCAGTATTCCTCATAAATCATCCTCATCTCAGCATAAGTATCACAGTCTTACACTAGATGGTCACTCTCACCACATAAAAAACAAGGATTTAGAGACTCAATACGGGATGCATTCTGTGTAGGTTTCGAACTCTTAGCACATAGGGTTTCTAATTCTCTAGTTAGAGCCTCTACCTTCGTTTTATGATTGTCTTCCTCCCTAAGATGATAGATTCCTATGCTGTTAGAATTTTTGGACTTGTGTGACCTATTAGTGCTATCAGTAGCGCTATGTCCGGTCCAAGTGTAAGCTTTCTCCACTAGGTCATCTAAATAATCTATTGTCTCATCGGGATCTTTCTGCAAGAATTCAACGTTACACATCATTTCAATGAATTGGTGCTCCCTAGGTGTTAATCCTTCGTAAAAGAAACTCACTATATGCCAACTCTCATAATCGTGGTGGGGGCAAAGGGCTTGTAAGTCTTTAAATCTTTCCCAGGGCTAATATAAGGTCTCACTATCCTTTTGACTAAACATAGAAATTTGCTTCTTAAATGCGTTAGTCTTATGGTGGGTAAAGTACTTATTGAAGAAAGCTTGCGTCATTTCAACCCAAGTACCAATCGAACGTGGTCGCAACGAATAAAGCCAGCTCTTAGCCTATTCTTTGAGTGAAAAGGGAAAAAATATGAGCCTGACTGCATCCGTTGTACCATGTTGATTATGGAAAGTTGCTACCACCTCCTCGAATTCCTTAATATGCACGTATGAATTTTTATTTTCATAATTGTGAAAAGTGGGAAGAAGTTGAATCATTCCCGGTTTAAAGTCCATACGTGGCATATTGGTGGGAACATAATGCATGAGGGCGTGGAAGTGCGTATAGGGTGAAGATAATCACTCAAAGTCCTATAAAGCGCATCGACGTGCTCACTATAAGATATTGTGTTATGTTGCATAGTGGGTGTAGCAATAGATGCAATATCAAAGATACGGTAAAAAGGATTTTCAAACACTGGAAAATGTCCTTAGGTGGAGCTTCTTTGCTCACCTTGCCTTTGTTCATAAAACCAAAAACTAAACTATATGAGAATAAAAATGATAACAATGAAGAAGATTAAATTAACTAAAAGCAAAAATTAAGGAACGAGGTCACCATTTTTAGTCGATTCCTTGGTGTTTTATACCATCTCCCAGGTAGCGGTGTTAAAATTTAATTACGTCCAAAGAATAATGTAATAGTTGTAGCACAACTTTGAGGTGTTGATTACATAGGGAGATGGAAAAAATGCTCAACGGATCAAAAAGTGATGAATTATCATCTTCAATGTATAGTAAAATTCAACGTTTGAAATGTGAAATTAGAATCAATAACTTGAGGTAGTGAAGCGTCGGAATTCCTTCAATTGGATTGGATCGATCACATCAATTATTCATTTTATAACTCAATTTTAGAGAATTTTCATCCTAACTCTCTAATCGAAGGATTTATCGTGAAAACCAATTAAATTCACAAATGTAATCCTAGAATCTAGACTTATGATATATTCGTACAATTTTATTGGAACAAGATCAAAGATCGACCATATACATCAAGCATAAGGTAGTAATCAATCTGCCAATAAAGTAATATTGAGATTAAAATCCAACAATTATTTCAATCATTCAATAGAAAGAGCACGACTAAATCTATGAAGGACTTGCTAAAAATTAAACCAATCTCAACAATAAGTAATTGAAATTGAAACTCAACAAATAGTTTAATTTAACAATTAAAAAAGCATGACTGAATCCATGGAAAATCTTGTAAATATTAAACCAATTTTAATTTAAATTAATGAAAAGTCTAAATACTAGAATTGTTCAACAATGAAAAAAGCAATTACATGAATAAATTGATGCGAAATCTCGGAATCCAACGAGTTCTTTCCTTGCTTCACTTTGATTTTTAGTTCCTCATGAGATTTTTGAGCAAGAGTCGAGAGGAAAAGTGATATAAAACCCCTTTGTGCTCAAAATACGGCTCCCCTTTCAAAGTCATGAAATTTCTCCTTTTATTACCCCTCAAAATTGCCCTAAAACATTATCAAAACAAATATAAGGAAACTAAAATTTTCTCCCCGTTTTGGCTTAAGGCGCATGCCTAGTGTAAACTAGGGTGCGTACCTTAGGGATTTTGGCAGCCTCAGTCGAGGCAGCCTGGTATGAGGCGAGCGCCTTGCCTGTAGGCAAGGGCGTGCGCCTTGTATCGTTTTGGGTCATAACTTTCTCTCCTAATGTCCAATTGAGGTGATTCAAAATCGGTGCAAAACTTTTCAACTTGAAAGTTGATATTTGATAATGTCTTGGCTATATTTCATCCTTTTGACTCCTTTCTTCGTCTAATTGACCTCTAACACTCTCAAATCTTCGTCATAAGGTTAGAAACATGTTTAGAGTATTTGCACTTAGGTCCTTGAACTTTCACTTTCTTCCATTTTGGTCATTTCTCGCCATTTTCTTCTAATTTCCACCGTATTCGTCCATTTGCAACCTAAACCAAAATATAAGTGTACTTAGAGCATTTAGGGGACAATAAATCATGACAATACAATTATTGGTGGATGAAAAACGTGATAAGTGCATTATTATCAGGTAAAACTAGTCATTATCACTTTAATGCAAAAATAAAGATATTGTAAGTGGCTACTCAAAATACAAGACTATTCTTGATGAATTAGTGAACTATAAATCCATTCTTAACTGTATCTGTGGAGAGTTAAAATTTGTTGTTGAAAACTAGCAAAAAGATTAGGTTATGAGGTTTTTTAATGGGGTTAAATGACTTGTACAAAACACTCAAAGCTCAGATTCTATTGATTAAACCCTTTCTTACTCTCAATGAGGTGTACTATATAATTCCACAAGAGGAGAAAATTTTCAACAAACCTTTCCATGCCTGATTCAATGGCACTTGTGACTAGATGGACTTTCAATGATACAATGAAGCAGAATGGAACAATACAGAAGAAGTATTATTGTACTTTCTGCAAGGCACCTAAACATTTAGTAGAGAGATGTTTTAAAGCTAACCTAATAAACTCGTTTACAGCCATTATTATATCCTTGAACATTCTGTAGATAAATGCTTTAAAATCCATAGGTATCCCCTGGGTACAAATTACATGGAAAGAAAAGCTCCTTTGCAAACTTGGCCTCCTTACTGGGATAAGAAGATGCTAGCAACAGCAATCAAGTAACGTTCACTCAAGAGTAGCATGCATAGCTTCTAGCTCTGTTCAAGTCATAAAAAGATTCAACACCTTACTACATCAACCACTACAGATATACAAATCCCAAAAATCTCATGTATCTCACTTTGTCTTCCTGTTTCTGGCACCGAACCTAGCAACATTTTGAATACACCATGGATAATAGACACTGGAGCTACAAATCACATGATCTACTCCACTTCTTTCTTCACCACTATTGAAGGAGCTACAGATCACATGATATACACTTAAGCCAAAGTTTCTTACTCAGTTTCTCTTCCAAATGGTAATTTTGTTAATGTCACACACATAGGAGCTGTACAAATCACATAGAACCTGGTTTTGCTCAATATGCTTTGTGTTCCTTCCTTTTCATTTAATCTAACCTCTGCCAAAAAAACAACACAAACATCCAAATGTTATCTTATATTATTTTCTGGAATTTGCTTTGTACAAGACCTTTTAACTTCAAAAATGACTGGAATGGGTAAAATGAGGCAAGATTTATACCATTTGCTGCAAAGTCAAGTCTCTCATTTAACCTTAATGAAAGTTCTTTTCCTTATTTCAAGTTAAAGTTCTATGTTAGCTACCATTTCTAGTAATACTATAGACTTTGAACTCTGGCATTATAGGTTGGGGCATCCGCCTTAATCTAGATTAGATTTGATGAATATCAATTATGTTCCTAGAACTATCAATCAACCTTTTTCTATTTGTCCTATTTCTAAAATGCACAAGTTACCATTTTCTGTTAGTCATCACAAATCCAAAAACAGTTTTGATCTCATACATTGTGACCTTTGGGGTCCTTGTAGTAAGAACAATTATGATGGATCCATAAATTTTTTGTCCATAGTCGATGATTTTAATAGATTCACATGGGTTTATATGTGGAAAAACAAATCAGATGCCACTGCTGCTTTGTATTTATTTGTCGCTTGATAAACACCTAATTTCAATCACAAATAAAGGTCATTAGAACTAACAAAGGAGGGGAGTTTGAAATGAAAGACTATACAACAGAAAACTTGTGTTGAAACATCCCAACAAAATATCATAGTTGAACGGAAACACCTGCATATCCTTAATGTCGCAAGAGCTTTGAAGTTTGAAAGTGCGATTCCAGTGAAATATTGGAATGATTGTATTCTTACTACAGTTTTCATTTTAAACAGGACACTCTCACCCTTGCTAGACAATAAGACCACTTTTGAACTCTTATTCAAACACAAACCAAATTATTCATATCTTAAGGTCTTCGGATGCCTTGATTTTGTCTCAATCTTAACTAATTACAAAAGTAAATTTGAACCAAGAGCCAAAAAAATGCATATATCTAGGGTACCCTTTTGGAATAGAAGGATCTAAACTTCTTGACCTTGAAACCAAAAGAGTATTCATCTTAAGAAATGTGGTGTTCTATGAAATCATTTTTCCTTAATAGTAATGAAACAACAAAACTATTACAACTTATTCCTACTAGCACCATCACAAATTTCCATACTCCTACAATCATATTTCATGAAATGGAGGTAGCCGACTAGCTAGAAACAAAAACCAACCGCATAGATTCTCCTTCACTTCACGTGTTAGAAAACTATCCTACAAAATCATCTTCCCCACCAAATTCTCAAGAGCAAGAATCAGAACCATCTCATGGTACCATCAATAGCCCTCACCTACCTTGTAGGTCTTCAAGAGCTAAGAAAACTCCTATTTATCTGGAAGACTACATCTACCAACAAGCCTTATTTTTCCCATCACAAAAGTTGGATAAGCAAAAGGAACATGTGATCTCAGGTAGTGCTTTTCATCTTGATGCTACCTTATTATATCATAGACTCTCTGGCACAAACAAAGCTTTTGTTACATCTATATCCACACACACACACACACACACATTGAGCCTACCACATACTAAAAAGCCCTCACTACACCTGACTAGTGTAAAGCCATGAATGCTGAAATTGTTGTTCTTGAATGAATAACACTTGGACCGTGATGGATTTTCCACCTATTAAAAAACATATTGGATGCAAGTGGGTATGTAAGGTAAAGTATAAGGCCGATGGAAATGTGGAAATATATAAGGTCAGATTAGCGGCAAATGGATATACACAGCAAAAGGGCCTAGATTATCATGAAACATTTTCACTCGTGGCCAAAATGGTAATTGTCAGAACCTTACTTGCAGTAGTAGCTGCGAAGGAATGGTATTTGCATCATTTTGATGTACAAACGCATTCCTACATGGATAACTGAATAAAGAAGTGTAAATGGAGCTACCTACTTATCATCCTAATGCAGGCCACTCAAAGATGTGCAAACTACTCAAAAGTTTGTATGGGCTTAAACAAGCATCTCGATAATGATACTTCAGACTCTCAACTTTTATTGTTGAGCATGGATTCACTCAATCAAAGGCTGATTACATTTTGTTCACAAAATCTACTAAGAATTCTTTCATTGTTGTTCTTGTTTATGTGGATGACATAATTGTGGATAACAATAGTATGGACAACATTGATTTTCTCAAAAGGTTACTTGATTAGAAATTCAAAATCAAGGACATACTATCAAACTCAGGAACAACTAGGTTTGCACTAGTTAGAATACCTCTAGATCAGAATGTCAAGACTTCTAAGACAACTGGGAAGATTCTTGTTAACCTTATAATCTACAGAAGGCTTGTTGGTATATTATTATACCTAACTCTCACTAGGCCAGATCTGTCATATTAACTCCAACTATTGAGTCAGTTTATGAGCATCCCTGGATTTCCCATTTTTAGTGCCACTCACAAAGTTTTAAGACATAGGATAAAGGTTATTATTTTCTGTTAATTCAGATTTGAAACTCAATGCCTACAGTGATTAGGACTGGGGAGCATGTCCGGTGCACGAAGGAATATAACAAGTTATTGTGTTTTTTGTTGAATCCTCTTTGATATCTTGGAAATCAAATAAACAAGATACAATATCTAGGTCCTTAGCAGAGGCAGAATATAGAGCCATGACAAATGTATGTTGTGAGTTAACTTGGCTCAAATATTTGTTTCAAGACAAAGGTTGATCATTCACAAGCTGCTACTTTGTTCTGTGAAAACAAATCAACTTTATACATAACAGCAAACCTAGTTTTCCATGAGAAAACAAAACACATAGAATTGGACTTCCACGTAATATGCGACAAGATTCAGGAAGTGTAATTACATAACATGTTAGTAGCAGCTCTTAAATTGAAAATGTCTTATTGTTCAGTTTTATCAGCATATGGACATGATTGAAGTTATTGACATCCACTCTCCATCTTGCGGGGATATTAATACATCAAGCTCAACTCTGCCAATTGATGCAAGATCGACAGTGCCAATGTTAGCACCAACTAATCCAAAGTGGCAATCAGGATCGGCAGGAAGGAAACCATCTTCTGGAATATACAAGGGAGAATGATGATGGAGGATGGAAGAATATTCTGCAAGTGGGGCAAATGGGATCATTTTCTGTCAGCATCTATATGGTTGGATGATTTTTCAATAGCCAATCAGATGTAGTTTGTTTTGTATAGCAGGTAACATAAATTTTTTTTTTTTCTAGATTTTTCTTGCTGATTCTATATGTGATTGATTGAAAAGATTTATTCATTCAATAAGTGAAAACAATTCTTTCACCACTTTCTTTGCCCATCTCCCAGTTATCTTTTGCAGCTATCATATTTCTTCTTGCCTATGTTTGGTATCCATTTTTACAAAAACTCATTTTAAACTACATCCTTTTTCATAAAATTATTTTACACGTAAATCGAAAAAAATTCTTTCTTTTTAAACTATACATTCTTAAAAAAAATCAATATTCGAAACTGCATTTTTCTTACCAAAATGGGTTCAAATGTGGGCTTATATGCTGACTAAATTCATCTATCATTCACATGCCGACTTCAGCATATGAAGTTTCTATTCATTGAAAATTACAGGCCGGCTTGCTTTTTATTTCAAATTTTCTACCAGCTTCTATTATTAATCATTCTGGAATTTGCTGGCTGGAGAGATTAAGCATGAAAAATCTAAAAAAAGTAAAATAAAAAATTGGTCTTTGTGTTCATAATAAATTGACAAAATTTCAATTTTGGCAGCTGGCTTCACACTGAAAAATTTATGGCCGACAATAAGATAAAAGCAAAGTAATATTGAGTGTATAATATAATAATTAATTAATGCTAAGTAGCTTTACTCAACTTGTAATTATAATCTATCCTATGGGCATAATTAATTTATTTATTTATTTTCAATATACCATCTATTTTATAATAATAGTCAAATTGCTTATGTCCCTTGTTTGACAAACGTTCAATTTAAAGCTAATTAACCGTACAGAAGAAAAGGCGACAATCTTGAGTAATTCATCGCTGATGAAATAAACTAAGAAATATATGTAGCAAACATGTCTTTATCTTATTTACAAAAATGGATGTAGCAAACATATCTTCATATATACATTTATGTGAATGACGAATTTCTTCGCCAACGCTCCAAAATTTGTCACTAAAGGAGAAAATCGAGTATATTGAAAAATAAAATACGTAGCAAACATTTTTAGACAACAATCAACCATTTAATTTCTTCTCCAAAAAAAAAAGTGTGTGTGTTCATTAATTTACCTATCTATACTTATTTATTCAACGGTGAAAAATTCATCGCTGATGCTCCAAAATCCGACGCCTAAGGTATGATCTAATTCTATAGAAGCAAACAATTTTAGACTACCTCTGCTCCTAAAGATTAAAATGCTTGTTTATATGTATTTATATACACATATTTATGGCAAAGAAATTATTTTCAAAGATATCTAATCGTATGTGTTTAATTTAATTGGAGAGGCTTAGGTTGTGCCATGGTTCTTCTCTTCCATATATTAATTTCTTTCCTTGGCTCCAAAGCCGCTCCACCACCACCACCTGCACCGCCACTGTTACTGTCACTGCCACCTCCTCCGCCTCCACCTCGCAATATTGGTGCAGAGAAAGGAATAATAATTTCCTCTTCTCCCTCTTCATCCGAATAGAATCCCCTGTTCTCTGGTGCTATCTGTGCAGTTGTCCAATCAAAATTCGCAAACGTATCCCGACTACTCGCGAATTTTTTCATCTGATTCAAACTAGGTGCTGCTTCATCACCAGGAACCCTATGCTTGTCATCATCAGATGAACCATCGGATTTTCTTCCTGCAGCCGGCTTTTTACTGCTAAAAATATTCCGAAGAGTGGCTGACGGTTTCTTCTTCGGCGGTGACACGGCGGAGTTGGTTTCAGGCCGTGAAACTTGTTTCTTTTTGCTGATCTTGTTTTTTCTGTGCTTGATTTGGCCCATGCACGAAACTTTTGGTGAAGTTGGTTCATCGAAGTTGGAGTTCTTTGATGATTTTCTTCCTCGTGCTTCTGCCGGAATAATGGATATAATCGGACCGGAAAACCCTCGGTTGTAGTTGGATTTAAGGTTGTTTGCACTAACAACATTGTCTCTACGGCCTGCGGGGCTGAAAGGAGGGTTTTGGAAAGAAAGTGCTTTTGGTAGAAATTTTAACATCTTGTTCTTTAACTTTGGTTTCTCCATTGCAATGAAGTGCGTGTCTGTGTGTGTGTATCGTGTATTTATAGATCTAGATCTAGATCAAGATCAAGATAAGAAGACAGAGCAAAGTATCGAAATGGGTTTGTGTCATTGACATTTACAAGAAACAACAACTTTTCGATGGACCATTTCACAATTTTTGGTCAAAGGGAGAAATGGCTTTGTTTTATTTTTACTTTTTCTTTTAATGTCTTTTATTTGTATTTAAAAGGTATACTCTTCAAATAGTTGGTCAATTAAATATACTTGACGAGCTTCTCAAGCATTTTGAATATGGCTAATTCAAACTCACTTTGTTTTAACTCATTTTTCATTTTCCTTCCCGTCTTCAAAATCCAATTCTCCAGCCTCAAACTCACGCTTGTCGTCTTTCTGTTGATTTGTTATTGAAAATAATCTTGAGTATTTAATGAAAGTAGATACGTAGAATTGTATTGCAAGAATAATCAATTTTTTTGAATATTTTTAAAGGAACATAAAAACGTTTGTTGGTCGATTGGTTGGTTTTGTGCATCATATGTTCTTGCTATTATCAATTAAAATTTACACTCAGAGGTTTGAACTTTCAACTAGGAACATGCTTGCCATACTTTTCTAAAATCTATTTTCTAAAAACATGGTTTATATTAGTGTTCAAATATTATCCTATGGTGGAGAAGAGAATAACAAGAAGAATCAAAAACACCAAAATGGGTAAAAAGGCACAAATACGAGACCGTTGTTAGGCGAGTGCCCAGTTTTAAGCCTGGGCACTAGCCCAGAGATAAAATTGCCCAAGCCAAAATTTCAGCTCCTCTGTTTTTCTTCTCATTTTGTTTTCGGTGTTTCCGTACTTGTTAGACACACCCATATGGATGTATTATCATTCCAATACATTCATCATTATAAATTGAACACCAAATTACAATAATCCCCCACTTGTTCAACTGTACAATGATATACATATGCAAAGTAGTAATATTTATACATATGGATTAGATATCTTTCGAATTTAATCTAACTATAGTGTAATTCTCACAAAGCATCATCGAAATTAAATGTAGAATGATGGCTTTAAACCAGTTATTCCTTGTGATAGTACCTATGAAAGCACACACAAATGTCATGTGTTTACAAATTCCTCAAACTTGCTTAGCACTAATATAGTCTTGTGCTCATCCTATTCATTGAACTTTAAAGAGAGAAATTCTAACTCTCTATTGAGGTGGCACCACCTCGAAATTCGTTTATGTGAAGTTTTTCTACTATCTTTGTTACTTTTAGATATACTTGTAATAAGTAATGAACTTCATTAAGAGTTTTAAAACTCAACCCTCATTTAAGTAACAACCAGCATTATATAATTAGAATAGAGTTCTTGCAAAAATTATAATGCTGAAACTATCCACTTATCTAATGACTTATTGTTACCATTTGAACCCGTTGATTATAGTTTTAGTAATGACAGGTAGGATTGACATCATTGGTGAATCTTTTTTAGTTTAAAAGTTTCAACATCATCCTACTCAAAGTGGATATAACTAAATCTCTATTCAGAGGTTTAGTTAAAGGATCTATTGGGTTCTAACTGATTTAACGTAATTTAGAGAAACTATTCCACTATTGATTAGTTTCTTTACGAAATCATGTCTCATACTCATATGTATAGACTTCCCATCGTATACCTCATTGTAAACATTTGCTAATGTGGCTTGATTATGATAGATATCAAAGATATATTTTTTGGCTCCCAAAGGTATCTCATATAGTAGATCCTTAAGCCACTCAACTTCTTTTACAGTATCTGATAATGTCATGAATTCAGATTACATGGTTCAATGTGTTATGCGTCTTTATTTCTTAGATTTTCAAGAAGCTACAACTCCTCCAAAAGTAAACACCCAACCTGAAATAGATTTAGCCTCCGTTTGCTTCCCATTCTTTTCTACTAATAATGAGAAATATGACCATTATACATCACATCAAACCTTCAAATTTGAATTTCTATCTCTTGTGTGGAGCCCAATAACAACTATATTTTTCATTCTCATTCTACAATAATGCCCATCAAACGGAGCCTTACTCTCACGGGTGCTAGATATGCAACTAGTATAAGTAAATCCTTCTAATATAATTGGGAATTTGGAATGTTAAAGACCCAAGTTTTTTGTTTTTTTTTTTTCAAATAATCAAGAATTCTCCCAGTGACCTTCCAATGTTTCTTGCTCGGGCTACTAGTAAACCAACTAAGTTTACTAATCACAAATGTTATGTCCGATCTTGTGCATTGAACTGCACACATAAGACTTCCTATAGCACTTGCATACTCCAATTGAACGATTGTTCTTCCATCATTCGTTATAAACTTTGGATCAAAAGGCGTACTATACTCTTTTATTTTCAAATATTTAAACTTATTTGTCATATTCTCGATATAATGTGATTGACTCAAATAGTAACATCCACTATGTTTAGTAACTTTAATACCCAATATGGTATTCATTCATCTTGAATGTGGAAGATGGAAACATATTTGTTTCTTTTTCCATTCATGTGACTCAAAATCAACATACGTGCAAATAAATATAGCATTTCTATCTCATACTTTCGAATATAAATACTTATCTACACTATTACGTAAAAACCCAAATGAAATAATAGTTAAAGTCAAGTTTTTCATGTCATTTACTAGGTGTTTGTTTTAAACATATAGTAATTTTATTAGCTTACATATCTTGTGTTCATTTTCGGGTAGAACAAACCCTCCAAGTTGTTCCATATAAACATTCTAATCGAGATCTCATTTAAGAATGTCGTCTTGACAATCATTTGATGAACATGCAAGTCATGTATGGATGCTAATGTGAAAAAATATCATAGTTGATGTTATTCTAGCTACAAATGCATACATATCAAAATAATCAATTCCTTCTTTTTGTTGATAACATTTAACTACCAATCTAGATTTAAAGGGTATTAAGAGAACTATCTATGTTATATTTTATCTAAACACCCATTTACAACCAATATGTTTAGATCTGAATAGTAAATTGACAAGTTCTCATGTATTGTTTGATATAATTGAATCCGCTTAACATAATTAGAAGATGTTTCGTCTTATGTTCCACTAGAGTTAGGAATCTCTTATAAGTTTCCTTTAATTCATTATTCGAAGAGAGTGAATTCTCAAAGAACTTCACGTCATTTGATTCGATTATCACATTGGTTTCCAAATTCAAGGAAAAATCGAAATATCTTGATATCAGGAATTTCTTTGTACCTTCTTCTTCGTCTTTGTATTTGTTCTCCAAAGCATTCCATATCTCTTTTGTCGAAAATGTGTTGGTATAGAGATCATACAACCGATTGGATAATGCATTGAGTATTCATCCTTGCTTTTTAGCAAGTACACATAGTAATATTTTGTGATGTCGTCGACAAAAGTAATGAAATACTTGTTGCCACCTCTTGTTTGTTCAAATTTTAAATCACACATATCACTGTGAATTAAATCAAGTGGTTTTGTATTCCGTTCAATTGATTTAAATGATGACCTTGTCAATTTTGCTTCAACACAAGTTTCGCACTTATGTTTGGAATCAATATGGAACGCGGGTATACAATTCAAGTTAACTAGTCTACGTAAAGAATCATAGTTAACATGTCCTAGTCTACCATGCCACACATTGGAAGACTCAAGCAAGTAAACGGAAGAATTCACTTTATTCATTTTTGGTTTAACAACCATTACATTCAACTTAAACATACCATCGGAAACATAGCCTTTTCCGACAAACATCCCACTCTTAGACAAAATAACTTTGTCCGACTCAAATACAGTACGAAAATCATGCTTATTTAAAAGTGACCCGGACACAAGGTTCTTGTGAATTTTCGGCACATACAACACATTGTTAAGAGTTAGCTCTTTCCTCGAAGTCATCTTCAGAACCACTTTGTCTTGTCCCTTGATTTCAGAAGTTGCTGAATTTCCCATGAACAACTTCTCTCCATTTTCAATTGCTTCGAAAGCAGCAAAAATCAGAACACACATGTCTCGTAGCTCCGGTATCAATCCACCATTCTTTTGGATTAGAGCCCACCACGTTCACTTCAAAAATGATGGCTTCTAGATTCATCTCGCCACATCATGCGCCATGTAGTCAACCACATTTGCTTCTTTCTTCTTCTTTGGCAATCTGCACTCCGAAAACTTGTGACCCACTTTGTCACAATTGAAGCATTTTCCTTAAAACTTCATTTTAGAGGTTCCACCTTTAGGTCCTAACTTGGTCCCTTTACCACAGGATGACCCAACCTTACTTTTGTAGGCCTTACTTCTTTGACCATGCTCCACAACGTTGGCTTTAGCAACACTAGGATTGAACTTCTTCTCGGAACTTTTGTTGCCTTCTTCAATTCGAAGTCTAACAATCAGTTCTTCAACGTTCATTTCCTTTCGTTTGTGCTTTAGGTAATTCTTGAAATCTTTCCATGCGGGGGGCAATTTTTTAATAATTGCAGCCACTTGGAAAGTCTCACTTAACATCATCCATTCGGCATGAATTTCGTGAAGAATTACTTGGAGTTCTTGCACTTGACTGATTATAGTTTTGGAGTCCACCATTTTATAATCTAAGAATTTGCCGACAATGAACTTTTTAGCCCCGACATCTTCAGTTTTATATTTACGGTCCAAAGACTCCTACAACTCCTTAACAGTTTTCATAGTGCTATACACATTGTACAGCGAATATGCTACATTGTTCATAATGTAATTTCGGCATAGAAAATCCGAATGGTTCCAAGCATCAAGTGCACTGATCCCTTGAACATCTCTCTCACCCTCATTGAGTTTTGGAGCAGTTTCAGTCAAGAACCTCACAAGATTCAAGGTGGTCAAATAAAACAGCATTTTCTGCTGCCATCTCTTGAAATTCAAGCCATTGAATTTCTCCGGGTTTTCATTATGATTAACCGGAACAGTAGCCACAGGTTGGCTCACAACATGACTTGGCAATCTAGCCACAGTCTAGCCACACCAGAACTAGAGCCCACAGCCTGTTTTCCAGTAGCCACAGTTTGGGTCACATCCATGTTAGTTTGTTCGGTTGCCATTTTTGAAAATGAAACAAAAATATTAGTTTTGAATAAACTAATATTAATCCAATAAACCAAATGAAACAATAACCGAGTCTGTTTTAAGCTTGTAAGAAAATTGTTTCAACTATGATACCGGATTTAAACACTGGATACCGTATATGCAGAATTGATATCGAATTTACATATAAATACCGTATTTACAACTTGATACCAATTTTTGATGAATAGCTTAAACACTATTTTTACAAATACAGTTTGCGCATATTATAACAGATTGTAAAATATGTAAATTACAGTAAACAATCAAAAGATAATTGCAGAACAACAATACGCAAAATCGAGCAACCAGAATCTATTAAAACTGTATAAAACTTTTAACCCGAGGCTTGTGCCAAACATAGTTTCCTTAAAAAAATTCGCCCCCTCACCGTACGTGCTTGAGGATTGATATGAACGTCTGCTTTCCAGGATACAACGGTAGAACCAGTAGTTTCTGAGCACCACAAAGACTACTCCGGCGAACTGACTATGTGCCTGAATTATATCATCACCGGACTCGAACAAAATCGAAAAATGCAAAAATGGAGACTGTATGTAGAGAAACAGAAACTGTAGGCAGATGAATATGCAGATGAATTCGTGTACTGCATACTGAAAAACGAGATGACTATATAGACTAACTGTAGGATAATTGATCAATAACTTCATAGCAATTAACATTGGAGTTTTTGGAGTTTCAACAGTTTTGGAAAACTAAAAGTCTATTGAAAAAATTAAAAAAATGTAGCAAAACGTGGACACTCCTAAGGGGCCAATTTTACTCTTTTCGATCCGACATTCGTGTACGCAGGTCGCGCTCGCACACAAGTTCAAAGTCTGAAGCCAATTTCGGTCCAAGATTTGCACCCCCTGCGCGCGCACGTGGAGAGAGCCTCTATGCTACACATGATTACACCATTCTAAAGTGCAATCCTTTATAAAGTGGTTTTAACTTTCATCTACTTCCTATGTGGGACAAAGCTTAAATTTTTCCTTTCCCACCAACATAAACTTCTTTCACATGGCATACTTTGAGTTTTAATTTCTCATTCACCCGAGCATCATTTTTGACAAGTAAGTATATGATTTCTATGCACTTACGGAGGATAACACAAATCAACTTTCATCTTTCAAAATAGCCAAACGGGTCCCGCTCAAAACTAGTGCTAAAGTCAGCCCAAAACTTAGTTATCTTTTCAGTTTTCCAACAAGTACATAAGGAACTACCTAATAACTAGTTCACAGATGAACTTGAACAATTCATGAAAATCCTGACAAAAATCCAATAACGTAAATAATATTATGTAATCTGAAAATTTTCAAATAACTTCCTGTTTCATTCTTCATTTTTTCTCCTTTCTCCACAATTAGACAAAAGGGATGGGTTTCAAATCACAAGTCAACCACATTTAAACAAACCCATCAATTTTCAGCTTTGCCTCGGGCACATATGACTGCACCTCCATTTTCAGATAAAATGAGGCAAAAAATAATTTTAAAAAAATTAATAATAATAATAATAAATTATAAAATAAATGGAAACTAAAAGTACTAAAAAAAATTGAAATTTAATTCATTTATTACCATAAAAGTCAGCGACGATTTGATTCATTTCTTTCCTTCTAAATTTGCCGCGTTGCTTCTCGACAAGCTTATCAAGAGCCGATTGCACAGCATCCCACCCTCCAATCAACAGCCTAGTAACAATTTTCGGATCTTTCTCGAACTGGGCCTCTTCGAGCTCCTTTCGAGCATTCTCTCTCAATACATCGCACCAGAGGACGCCTCGAGAATCTAGCCACATGAAGAAGCGGGTAGATCGTATAATGTCTCGATACAGACTCAGCACCTCTCGGCGAGTACTGGTGAGTCGCTGTCGAGTTAGCAACTCATTCTCTTCATAGTCCTTTTTATCGTTTTTGACAAGGTGTCTGTCAAGAAGTTCTTCCACATTGTCCGACCGTTGTGTAAAAATTGACGAAAGAGGAGCTGGCAGTGGCGGCGGAGGCTATTTAATGAGGTGGCGATGGGTCGACATTATTGGATTTTGGGAATGGTAGGGGGCAGAAATTAAAATCAGATTAAAATTGAAAAATTAGTTGTTATTGTTGACTTTTATTATACGAGTTTGACCCAATAACGATTATACTTTAAATTTTAATTAAATTTTGAACTGTACAAAACGAGCTCTAAAAGGGGAAATTCGGAACAACGGTAAAGTCTGCGATGCATGTACATCATGACACAACGTGATGATATATGATTAGATAATTTAAAAAAAATAAAATATTTTTTCATCCACAATTTTCGAAATACAATGAAATATACACAATGATATCAATCCCACGATATACACTTAGCATATTCTAATCATTTACCCCCACTAACAATCCAACTTTCCTCTCCGAAGAGCAATTTTAATAAATAACCAAATATAATACTGGGATTAAGGTTCAAGTTGGTAATTTTTCCTCCCGGAGCTCAAGTATCATACACCCCCAAAATAGATGAAATAATAGTTTAGGTATTAGAGCATCTCCAAGAGGCTCTCTATTTTTAAAGAGTATATTCTATCATTTGGAGAGTATCTATAAATTTAAAGAGTTAAAATTTTGCAACACTCCAACAAACTCTTTATATTTAACACTTAATTTTACTACTTCCAATAAATATTTATTATTTTTCTTTATTTTTTATTTTAACCAGCTTTATTTTATTTTATTTTATTTTATTGATTTCCTACATTAAAAATTAAAACTTTTTGAATGCATTTAATTATAGAGAGTGAGTTTGACTCTCCAAATTTGAAGAGTTAAACTCACTCTTAAATAAAAATATTAATTTAAAGAGTCTTTTGAACATGCTTTTGAGTGTGAACAAACAGTGATGAATTTTTTTTTTGAAGAAATTATGACCCGATATCATTTTGTACATGCAGCACGGTGGAAAGAAAGCAGTAAAGAAGCTTACAATTCCAATGGCTCTCACCAAACTGAAGCCGTGCTTAATCTTCACTCTCCATTTCCTTTTTTCCTCTCTCCAAACGCGCCCTAAAGCCCTTCTCTGCCTCCTCAGACGCACTCCACCTACAAAACGATGTTGAAGAAACCGACATCGTCACCGCCAACTTATCCCCGGAGGAAACTTTAATCGCCAATAAATTGTACTCCTTGATTAAAGACCATTATCGGGAAAACCCCTTAGCCCTTAAACCCTAGCAGTAGCACTTTAAACCCTACCGTAACATTCCCTACTCTTTCTCCAAAATCTCCGTAGTCAATTCTCTATCCCCTTCCTTAATCCGCTGTGTAATTCAGAAATCCTCCGCCCCCGCCACGGCATTCCCTTTATTTAAGCATTTGCTTTCTTCAATTGGGCCACGTCATCATCGAAATTGTCTGAAGTTTCACCTTTATTGGTGGAAGCCTACAACAAAATGATCGGCCTTTCTGGAAAGGTGCTGCAATTTAATGTCTCCTGGCACTTGATCGACTTAATGAAATTAAAAAGTGTAGAAATCCCAATTGATACTTTCTCGATTTTAATTCGGCGTTATGTTCGTACTGGGCTGGATGCAGGCTACACATGCTTTTAATAGATTGGAGGATTATGGTTGCAAACCTGATTGCAATGCTTTTTCTACAGTGATTGGTATACTGTGTAAGAAAAGGAGCGGTGGAAGTGCATGCCTTTTTTTTTTGGACCATGCTACAAGTACTTAAAGCTTTACTACATGATTTACTACAAGGCCAAGTGGCGGCCCCCTATTGGAGGGCGGCTGGCCTACCAGCCGCCCCTCCAATAGGGGGCCGCCACTTGGCTATTTTGTCAACCATGTAGTAAAACTTTAAGTACATATAGTTTAATCCTTTTTTTTATAGTTTGAAGGATAGGTTTAAGCTGGACATTGTGTTGTATACGAGTTTAGTGTTGGAATCTTATTGTTCAAAATTCATGGATGGATGAATCATGGACGAATGAAAAAGGAAAATGACGCCTTGAGCCATTTATGCATGCGGTCGCATAGACGCTATCAGGAAATTTAGAGACAGCCAATGTTATATCTATGCAACCGCATAGTTATAGCCTATGCGGTTGCATAGTTATAAAATGTGACCATTGGCTGGGTTGTTTCGAATTTTCTGGTGGTTGATTGATGAAGTATTGCACCTCTTGATTTGAGTTTGGAACCATTTCGTTTGGGATGGTTGAAACCTATAAATATTTGTTGTACACATCAAATTTTATATTGATTATTCATTCAATTTTTTGAGAGAAATTTTTGTCCATTTATATAATCATTATTCTTTTTTCACTTGTTTATTTGAAGATTCACTTTGCTTTTGGTGATCTTCATAAGGCTTGTTTAGTCCTACAAACTATTTGCCATTAAATCCTTAAAAGCATTGTAGATGAGGCAAATATCGTTTGAGGACAACGATATAATTTTCGTGTTCAAGCTTTTACCAGATTCATATTCGTCATTTTCTTCTTATTTGTTTTTCTCCATTCCTGTATTTCTTTTTTAATAACATTTAGTGCACGGGAGATGTCGGGCTGGGAATACTTACGAGGCTGAGAGGGTGTTTCGGGAAATGAAGATAGCTGGTATTCAACCCAATGTGTATACCTATGGCATAAGATAGACGCTTCTTGTAGGTGTGTTCAAATTACAAGGGCACACACCGTTTTCTCAGAGATGATTGATGTGGGATGTGTACCAAACACGATTACATTTAACAACTTGATGCGGGTTCATGTAAAGTTTGGGAGGACTGAGACAGTGCTGCAAGTGTATAATCAGATGAAGAGGCTTTCATGTGAACCGGATGTACCACGTATAATTTTTTTAATTGATAGTCTTTGAAGGGCAAGGATCGAGAGGAGGCAATTAAGGTGCTTAATACAATGGTTAAGAAAGGATGTGAGCCAAATCCCTCTAGTTTCAATCCAGTTTTAAGGTGCATTGCAGAAGCCCAGGATGGGAATGCTGCACATCGATTATTTGCCAAGATGGAGGAGTTAGATTGTAAGCCAAACAATGTGACGTATAATATATTGCTGCGGACGTTTGCTGAGTCTAAATCATCTGATATGGCTATTAAAATTAAAAAAGAAATGGACGAGAGTGAAGTTGAGCCTCTTGTGAATACTTTCAATTTCAGTGTACTGCAAAATGGGCCAATGGTACAACGCATACAAGTATCTCAAAGAGAAGGTTGAGGAAAAGAGATTGAGACTGGGTGTGCCAGCCTGTAAAATGGTTTTGGAGCAGTTAAGGAAAGCAGTGCAGATAAAGAAGCATGAGGAATTGGTAGAAAAAATGTTGGGTTTGAGGTTTATAACTCGTCCCTTCTAGGAACACAGTGCTCTTGCGTTGATCCAATGGCTAAGTTTACTTTTGATAATTCATCATTATATATTCTATTATTCGAAATCTTGTGAGTTTTGTAAAAACCATTTTTACTTTGATATAGGAAATTGTAGTATTGAAGTATTTTTAGCTTGGCCAGTTGCCATGCCAGTTTTGGAATTCCTTCACCGTTCAAGATGTTATAATTTATTTTATCAGATACATTATGGTACTTCTCTTGATTATTGAAGTTTTAACATTATATCAGGCATCATGGTTCTTGTGTCTATAATTATATGGATTGCATGTCTTAAAATTTAATTGAAGATAGTATGATTGATGTTTATAGCAGTGTTCTAAAATGCGGAATGCGTTGCGATGCGTCGAGATCGAGAATCAAGAATCACAAGTTTAAGCGTGTAAATGCGGAGAACATGCGTCATAATGCGTTTCGTACTTTTAATATTATTTTAAGTATAATAAATAGATTTTTATATTAAAAAAAACAAATTTTTTATATAAAAATAAACATACACATTTACTATTAAATATTACTTATATTGTTAATGGATTGGACACTAAGTAGATGATTTTCTTGAGACCTTGCACAATTAAACTCATTGAGGAACCAATTCTAGACAAACAAACTTTGATAATATATTAATATATCATAGATTCATAATAGTAAAATGCCTTCATGATATTGATAAGTTGATAACTAACAAAATAAGATAAAAGTTATCAAGTTATCAACATACAATATGATAACTAACAAAATATGATAAAAGTTAGAACACTTCTACATTAAGTCACATAGCCTAACTTCTGTGTAACTCCTTATCGGATTCTAACTCAATCTCTTCTTTTTCATCTAACTCATCTTCCGTGCCATTCGATTCAAAATCATTTTCGTCGGGCTCCATTATTTCATCTTCATCATTTGGAAAACCTCTTGTATGTTGTAAGATATCATTCTCTACCTCCACCACCACCACCACCTCCTCATCATCATCATCACAACAACCCTCAACAATCCAAGATTGTGCATTACTAGCATCACTTGCTAGTAGAGTTTCTACTTTATCTTTCCTCCTCTTCTTTTTGTTCATCAATCTTGCATTGAATTGGACATAAACTAAATTGTTCATCCTTGTAACATCTAGGCGATTTCTCTTCTTAGTGTGCACCTACATGAAAGAAGTTGAAAATTTTTAGTAAACTTTAAATCATCAAACCACTACCAAAGTAATAACTAAAATATAGCAACATAATTAAGTATTTAGTACTTACACTTTCAAAGACACTCCAATTTCTCTCACAACCCGATGAACTCGTAGTCAAACCAAGGATCCTCTTTGCCATGAATTTCAAATTTGGCGTTTGATTGCCATAAAAGTCCCACCAACTAGCTAGTATATACAAAAAAGAGAGATAAATATAATATATTATATATCCATGTGGTACACTAATTTAACTATTAACAAAAAATGAAAATAAAATAATTTAAACATACCCGGATTGTAATTTGAAGTATTGTTCTCACATCCACTTATAGCTAATTTTTTTCCAAATGCACCTTCTTTTTGAGTGTATCTTTGCAACTCGACATTTATCACATGATGTTACATTTGAACATCGAGAAAGAACTTCTCAACACAAATAATCACATTATTTGTTATCAATTCATCGTCTTTGATACTTGGATTCTTGAAGTAATAAAATGGATTCAAAAGATATGCCGGTGTATGAAGTGGACTATCAAGTCGATCTTTGAATTTTGCATCAATAATGTTCAAGATTGGCATATAATCACTTTCCTTCTTCACTGTCTTTCTAATGTCATCTTTTGCCTTTTGTAGCTCTCCATAAACAAAGCCCATTGAAGGCTTCTCCTCCCCATCAACTAGTCTAAGCACTTCACTAATGGAGTGAACACCCTCAAACACAACTCTATCAAGTTCCAAAAATGGTTGGGAACAACAACATCGAATGCCTCTTTTCCACTTTTGCTCTTAGACCATTTAGTATTATCACATTCATTGCTAGTCATCATATTTCTTAACTCTTGTTTTTTATCGAGCAAACTTTGTAATGTCAAGAAAGAGGATGCAAATCTAGTAACTTCTGGCCGAACTATCTCCCTTTTTGTAAACTTCCTCATCAATGCCAAAGTTTTGTGATGTGCATAGATGAAAATTGTGAATGATTTTGCCTTCTTAATCACTCCCTTGAAGGTAGGAAGTTTAGAGATTCCTTCAAGCATAAGGTTCAATGTGTGAGTTGCACACGATGTCCAAAAGATGGTAAGACGATGTAATTTTAACAAATTTGCAGCGGCCATATTATTGGAAGCATTGTCGATTACAATTTGAACCACATTTTCATCTCCAACCTCTTTAATACATTCATTGACATAGTCAAATATGTATTGAGCAGTGTGAGCATTATCATTAGTTTCATTTGAAGAAAGAAATGTGGTTCCCAATTTACAATTCACACACAAATTCATAATTCTTCTTCTTTTTCTATCACTCTAAGCATCGGTCATTATAGAACACCCATTACTCTTCCACTCTTCTTCTTGCTTCTTAAGAGTTTCCTTTGTTCTCTCTACCTCTCCCTTCAAAAGTGGCTCTCTTAGTTGGTATTGTGAAGGAGGGGTGTAACCTGGGCCATATTGACCAAGAGCTTCAACAAAGCATTTAAAGCTATCATTATCAATGTAATTAAAAGGAATTTCAACTTCATATACCTATCTTGCCAAATATTGATGAACTTCTAATGCCCTTTTCTTAGCAATTGCATCATCTTTTCTTAGCAATTGCATCATAGATAATTTGTTGTTTCGTTATTTTACTTGCATTAACACTATCTACATTGATTGGCCTTGAAAAAGAATCCATGGGACCAACACGAATAGGCCTCTTCCTAGACCCTCCTTAAATGATAGAAATTTCATCATCTTATTCCTCACGTGTAGAAGAAGACATAACTACATCATCCCTCAATTTAGCCTCATTCAATGCTTTCTCTAACCTTTTAGACATATTCTCTTCAATTGCTTCAAGGCACTTGGTCTTTTGCCCTTTGCTAGCTTTAGGACATGGTCTCACACCCTTTCCTTTAATTCCCGCTATGTGAATTTTATGCCTATTAATTCCCGCCTCTGTAACTTTACCACACAATGTGCATTTCACATTATTAGGTTTAGTAGGATCTTCAAGAATTCCAGTTTCCCATCCAATGTCCCCAGAACCTTTTTTCAAATCACTATCTTCAAAACTAGGATTAGAGGCCACTGAAGAATCATTTCGCTCCATTACTTCCTAGACAAATGCACACTAATTACAATATAAAAGTGTATAGAAAATGCAACAGAATTGGTCCAGAACAGAATCAACAGATATACAATGAAATGAACACTAATTTAAGGCTGTGTTTGTTTCTCAATTTTCCCCAAGAAGAATGAGATTTTCAACCGTTACATTCGACTGATTTGCTGCCTGATTGATTTGCAACGGCACAAAAAATTCTGAAAATGAAAAAAAAGGTGGAACAAACAGCCCCTAAAAGTCTACGACACCCAACTGTGAAAGAAAGTTTTCAAATTTTCACTTCTTTCAGTACATTATTTGAGAAACCCAAGTGTGAAAGAAAAGTCTACGAAAGAATCAAAGAAGGGAAAAATCGAAAACTAACATTTTCGAGTTCCGAACCGGTTGGAGAAGACCTCAAATGGAATTCCTTTGGGCAGCCATGGATTCTGATAATATAAACCTTTTGTGGAATGATAACACGAGAGATGGAGAGAGTCACATTTCACAAGTACTTGGTTGGGCAGCCATGGATTCTGATGAATGGCTGAAGGCGAAGCAGATGGGGAGAACGGATGAGGAGTTGGGAGAGTTTTAAGTTCTAACAGGGAATGAAAAGGGCAAAAGGGGACGTTTCTACTTTCTTGAAATTTGTAGGCGATGGGCCGGGTCTTGGGATGTTGGGTTTGCTAAGGTTGGGCTTATTATTTAGAATTATAATGATATTGACTTATTGAGTATTGTTAGCAATCCATTAATGATGGGTGCCTAATCCAGAATGAACGCGCATTGATTCGCCTATTCGCGCCTAGGCGGTTAACAAAAAGTTTGACCGCATTTTTACCCGCATACCCCAAATTCGACGCGTTTTCTCTGCGCTTCGCGCCTAGGCGGCGCATTTTCCCTCATTTTAGAACACTGGTTTATAGTGACATGACATCGATATTTAAAATGTTCACCGACTTCATCTTTATTTTCAGTTTTCTTGCTTTGACATAATAGTGCACTTCATTCATCTTATGGAAAAAAAAATAGTTTGTTTGCCCTCGCTGAGCTCGGCTTAGTTCCCCTACCTTGATTTATCCTTCCTTTGTTGGCTGATCAGGGGGCACGGTCATCACAGCCAACCATCTTGTCTGTTTTGTGAACATCCTTCAGAATGCCAGATCTGCTAGGTGTTGGAATTTTGTATCGGAAATTGGTTGTGACCAATTTAAGTGGAATTCGTTGTTTGGTGAATGAGAAATTAAGCCAAACTTAAACCGTTTAATACTTGGAATTGTTGGAAAATCGTGTAGAATACTGTGGAATATTCTAGAGATGATGTAGATGAAAAGATGTGTCTTTTCATATGGATCATGACTCTTGGAAATCATGAATTTTGATTAGTTTTTAATAATTGTCTCTTTATGTAGAGATGTAATTGTGTGTCTTTATGGAGAGAGATAAATTTCAAAAGATGTGTCTCTTGGCATGGATGTTCCAACTACTATATAAGAGATCCCACATGTTTGAATTATATGAAGGTGAACAAACTCAATTGATAGTTCCATATCATTCCATTTCATATTTTACTTAGTTTTGCATAAAACACTTTGTAGAAGTGATTATTTCTAGCGTCAAAATCATGATTATGGTAGAAAGGGAACTCCGTTCGAGTTCGTTGGTCTAAGTCATTTGGAGTGCTCCTATGACTAAATGTGGTCATTGTATTTTGGGAGATGATTGTCAAGAAACCGTTAGCACCGATGTGGGGCAAATTCATTTTAAGGACAAAGTGTCAAACACTTGCCTCGACCGACCGCATCACTTGCATTTCATCTTTCTCATTTGTAATTATATTGATGCTTGATTTCAGAATATGGTTAATTTGTTTATGTGTTTTTATTGAAATGACTGTTTGAATTAAAGAGAGGTGCGTTCAAGACTGGGAAGTGACGAATCCATATTCATATATTCGAAGTCAGTAATTTACTAATTTGTCTTCTCAAATAAGATTTCGGTAAGTCGAATGATATTTCGATTTCATGCATATTAACGGCACGTTCTTGATTAATATAATATGCACATTATCGGTGTAATATCTCCAACAATCTTAAGATGAATTTTGGTATTTGTTGTGGGTATGAATTAGGAATTATATGTCAAGAAAATAAATTGCATATTATATTCCTACGTGTATGCATAATTTCGGCTTGGAATTGAGTTTAAAAATTATGTCACTGCTTGAGATTGAGTTTTGAAATAAGAATCATGAGAATTCATTTATGCTTAAATGGTTGCATGTGTGAGATATGGAAAAAGGCAGAAACAATTCAAACAGGTA
Organism: Fraxinus excelsior; assembly: GCA_019097785.1. Lineage (NCBI taxonomy): Eukaryota > Viridiplantae > Streptophyta > Magnoliopsida > Lamiales > Oleaceae > Fraxinus > Fraxinus excelsior. The sequence continues at coordinate 14,630,436 of CM032628.1, forward strand.
GACTTTATGTTTGGTGCCTTTTCATTTACAATCAATTTAGTTCGACAGTTATGTGTGTCGAGTTCTTGGTTATAATTATGTGATTCTATTCCAATTAATACTGTCATGCATGATAATTAAATTTTGCATTGAAGACAGTTAGTGGGTGATGCCTAGATTTAATTTACTTTAAATTAATTTTCTTCACGTCACTTAATGGCAGAATTCTGTTTTTTTTCTCCGGTTAAATGCGTCCATCAGTTTTATGATTTGAATATGGTGGCTGTTCAAATTTATGTAAAGGAAATATATAAATTACATGATTTACATATCTATACTCCTGTGTGCATGATGAAAGGAAAGAAAAATGTCAAATGGTTTAGAGAACTTCTTGAGATTATTCCAACGGCCTTAACTATCATTATCAGTTAATATGCATGAATAGATTCTTCAACCATTGTCTATTTAATTATATATCATATCAATGATAGTGTCAATGTGAAAGGGTGGATATTCATGCATGACTTTGGTCCTAATTTGCATGGTCTGGTCTCTGTTTAAATCAGTTTATTTAATTAAAGATTATGACAATTTAAGTAAACTGCTTACTGCTTGAGAAGCACGTGATGTGGTTTTCGGTTTCACTATTAATTGGATTTTTATGTTTATGGTAAATAAACTAGAGGCATAGTACGCCATTCTAAAGTAAAAGAACGTGAAAAAGTAACTTTGGTTGATGATAGTCTCAAATAATTTGATGAAATTAATTGAGATGACTTATGCAAATTATGGTTGCATTCTAGCATGACGAAATATGATCTTGTCAAAATGGATATTAAGCCGCCTAATCACGTGGTGGAAAATCAAGACTCTTAGTCTGATTATTTTTCCAAGGAAGTATCTCTTCATAGAGATTAATTCGAAGATGTGCGTCCTCTCGTTGGGTTGTTATTTGAAAACACAACTGATGGATGATTCGTTCATTAAATTTGAATATGGTAAATAAGTATTATTTAACATGAAATAATACTATCTCGTGAAATGTCACAAATGTGATATATGTTGGAAAAAGTAGCAATTCTTGTGAATCAAGTTGCTTAGTCTTCTTCATTGTCGAATTCGATTTCAATAGTGGAACCAATTAAATTGGTATATGTTTTGAGAACATTGTTGGTCTATGTGATAATCTTAATTTAATTTGGATGATCAAATTAAAAGATAGTTGGATTGAAGTACATTGTATACTATTTCAATTGAAATAATTTGTGGGTTGACGACCACTATTTTGAAAGTCCTTAAACTTTCACGAAGCATTCGATATGGACATTATCTATTCGATAATGAATTGAATTATGAAAGAGTTTATGAACTCTAAGTTCAAGTACAACCCAAAAGTGTGGGGGTTAGCATCAATACTTACGAACTTATATGAAAAGTTCAAGATTTGTGGATGCAATATTACTAGTTGCACATGCTTTCCTAATTGAGAAATTGTGGGGGTAACTTATGTTAAAAGTTATATTTTTCTATACCTTATAATCATAGAAATATATCTATGAAGGTGAAAAGGAAGAAAACCCTTATATTAATTATAAGGATGATATACACTAAGTCTAAAGTGGATGAAATGGGATAAAAGTCGATTACGGCGTTTGTTTGGATATGCAAGATCAATTAGAATATTTGAAGAATATTCATAAAGTTGAAATGCATTGTAATATTTCAATAATGATATTGAATACCCATGTTTCTGAAATCCACTAGTAAAAATGATTGACTAGTGTAGTGCGTGATAGAAATCCTCTAACATTGTTGTTTGGAATTTATAAAACTTTAGATAAAATTAGTTAGAAGCATGTAGCTTCATGAGAGGATTTCTTGGTGGTGACATGTTGTATCTATTAAATCAATCAATCGTTGATTAGCTATATTTGATGAGATACTAAGTCACATATAATGGTAAGTCTAAACGTATAAGTCGTAGACATAATACCATTAAGTAGTCGATCTCAATGGTGTAAACTCCTGGTACCTTTAGAGATTTACCGAGAGATCAAGAATACTGCATATCGAGGGAATAAGCTTAAAGCCTACGACGTAAGAGTCTTTGTAATGGTAACCCTACCTTGTTGACTGTAGATCCCAAGATCTTGGTTCAAAGGGAAAACTAAGTTATGAAGATTCCATGAAGCACTTAGGAAATTATTACTACTCATTCATATGATAATTAAAATGCTTTCTGAAGCACTTAGGGAATTATTCCTACTCATTCCTATGATAAATAAAGTGCTTTCTGCAGAGTGATTGAAGGTTAAGATACTCTTTTAATGATTCCTATATCTTGATTAAGTCAAGTAGAGTATGACAAAATACTCTTAATAGGAGGTCACCTATATAAGTGTGAAGTGTGGCCGCTTCTATGAGAATGTTTCAAAGGCTTGAATTCTCTAAAGCACTTATGAAATCCAAGAGTTGTTCAGGGCCAAAATGAACACAACAGTGAGAACCATGAACGGTTTAGGGAAGACATTGTGTGAGTACTGTTGTCTTGACTTACACCAACGGCTGAATGGTTCAAGACATCACGTTCACCAATTAGCCAGTAAGTCCGATAGTATTTCACTAAGCGAGGTTCAAGGCCAGAAGCTACCTTCTTTGATGCAGTGTTTTTTCCGCCCTCTCTCTACTAGTGTCTGCATAGTTATTTGCATTAATTTTGATTCATGTGGGGGATTGTTGGAATTTTGTATCGGAAATTGGTTGTAACCAATTTAAGTGGAATTCGTTGTTTGATGAATGAGAAATTAAGCCAAACTTAAACCGTTTAATACTTGAAATTGTTGAAAAATCGTGTAGAATATTGTGGAATATTCTAGAGATGACGTAGATGAAAAGATGTGTCTTTTTATATGGATCATGACTCTTGGAAATCATGACTTTTGATATTATTTTTCAATAGTTGTCTCTTCATGTAGAGATGTAATTATATGTCTTTATGGAGAGAGATAAATTTCAAGAGATGTGTCTCTTGGCATGGATGTTCGAACTACTATATAAGAGATCCCACATGTTTGAATTATATGAAGGGGAACAAACTCAATTGATAGTTCCATATCATTCCATTTCATATTTTACTTTAGTTTTGCATAAAACACTTTGTAGAAGTGATTATTTCTAGCGTCAAAATCATGATTATGGTAGAGAGGGAACTCCGTTCGAGTTCGTTGGTCTAAGTCATTTGGAGTGCTCCTATGATTAGACGTGATCGTTGTATTTTGGGAGATGATTGTCAAGAAACCGTTAGCACCGATGCGGGGCAAATTCATCTTAAGGACAAAGTGTCAAACACTTGCCTCGACCGATCGCATCACTTGCATTTCATCTTTCTCATTTGTAATTATATTGATGCTTGATTTCAGAATATGGTTAATTTGTTTATGTGTTTTTATTGAAAGGACTGTTTGAATTAAAGAGAGGTGCGTTCAAGACTGGGAAGTGATGAATCCATATTCATATATTCGAAGTCGGTAATTTACTAATTTGTCTTCTCAAATAAGGTTTCTTTTAGTCGAATGATATTTCGATTTCACGCATATTAACGGCACGTTCTTGATTAATATAATATGCACATTATCGGTGTAATATCTCCAACACTAGGAACATGGATCGCCTCCAAATATGGTCTAAGCCCAACTACAGACAGCCTTTGTTACCGAATTGTGGACAGGAGATCAATGTTTTGAATGCTCAAATGCATGTTGAGATCGGCCTCTCAATATTGTCTTCTTCCGTCATTGCCATGGAAATGCAGTTGAAGATTTTTAGGAGTGAATGAATTTTGAAGTGGGAGAATGTTCTTGTTCTTATTTTCATAAATAAGACAAAGGCTGATTATTCAATTGATATATCTGCTTCATTTTGACCTGCAGGTGTCGTCGAAGTAAATTCAGAAGGCGGGACTTTATGAGCATTCCTGATGCTGGAAGCATTGGGTAGCTTTTGGGAAATGATAGGAATGTGGGAACTAAGATGTAAGTACATTTCCGAAGCTCCATAACATGTGTGATATGAGCCTTACAATATTGAAATGTAAGCTCTAGGTACAAAGTCTCATTTCTTCTTTTGGGATTATATTTATGTTACAGAAGTCATCCTTGTGGGAAAGAAAAGTTCAATAGTTCATTTTTAAGTCAATAAATTGCTACTTACCTATTCTGATGGATCTTTTTGAGTTGATGTAATCGGATTGCCTACTAATATACTTCTCGGTAGGCAATAGACTATACGTTTGGATCTAGTTGCTTTGTATGTTCTATAAAGACATCTCAAAGAATTAAACAAATTGAAATCAAAAGATTTACATAGATTATCCCAAAATTATTGGAGTAGACTTAATTTATTATCACTTTACAGATAAAATATTGAGACCTGCATACAACTCTTTTTCCTATAGAATTCTGTGGATGTATTTGATTAATATATTACTAATTTCCAGGATTAATCTTTATTTAAAGTTGTGTGCTTTGACTTGTTCATAACGTGAGTATTGCCCAAAGATGAAAACAATGCCAAATTGATGTCCTTTTCTTCATTTATCATGCATTATGAAGTAAGGTTCATGTGTCTGTTCCTCTTGTTAATAGCCCGGTCTTTAGGGACGTTTGATTAAAAATAAATTTTACCTACATACGAAATGAATATAGAAAATAAAATATAAGTAAATAACCAAACATTGTGCTTTGTGGGAGTTAGAAATTGGGGTTGGGGGTCAAGATGCATGGAGGATACATTTGAAGTGGCTATTTTGGAACATTATTCAAGGGTTTCTTTATTTTTGGTAAGGGGACAAAATCAAAATTCAAAAGGTCAATTAGGAAATCATTGTCAATTTTTCTTGACCCTTTACATAATTTTACCAATTCTACTTTATACATTTCAAACTCTTGTCACTAAAACACTAATTTACCCTTTTTTTTTTTTATATCTTATCAGTCCACGTTTTAATTTTTATCAGTTTCTTTTGGGGTTTGCTTTTTTGGCACCTTTTCATGAAAAATGCATCTTTTCTGAACCTTTGAATTCTTTTCGTGGTGTATGAATGAAAATCTATATATATGAGGTATACTTCATTCCTCAAAACAATAATTAACCACTAACAATTGAGATCATTTCATATTGAAAAAGATCCATCAAGGTATCTTTACATATTAAAACATCCTTTTGTGTTATACAAGTTTTGGAAGTAAAACACTAGTGTTTAAGGGTTTTCTTCTTCAAGGCTTAAATCAATCATACAAACCATTTTTCAAGAGCTCCTTTAAGCATAAAAAACAATTCTAAAGGGATAAATATCATTTGAGGACAACGATCTTGTGTTTGAGCCTTTCTACCTATTTTGGTGTTCTTGAGTCTTCTTTTTGTTCTCTCTCCACTTACCTTGAAGGATAATAGTTCAACAATTTCAAATGATATTTTGTGGAAAATGAAACTACCATGGCCACTATCAAACTCATAATCAAGACCTTGTTCGCTTGAATAGATTCGATGGAACAAATTTCACTTGATGGCAACAATCTAAAGTTCCTTCTCAAAGCGTTGAAGATTTTCTACATCCTTGATCCGGAGTTGGCACCACTACCATAACCAACAAATGGAGATACCGATGCTGTAAGAGTCGAAAGATAAAAGCGTGAAGATGATGAATTGATGTGCCACAGTCGATAGAGAAATTCATTCTCTACAAGAATGAAGTTGAGAACCAACTTAACAAGAAAATTAAGGTGATAAGAAGCGATCGAGGTGGTGAGTATGAAGCACCATTCGCTGAATTATGTGCACAACACGGAATCATACATGAAACCATCGCACCTTATTCCCCGCAACAAAATGGTGTTGTTGAAAGAAAAAATCGCACCTTAAAAGAAATGATGGATGCGATGTTGGTAAGTTCTGGGTTACCTCAGAACATATGGGGGGAGACTGTGTTATCAGCAAATTACCTTTTAAATAAGGTGCCCCGAAAGAAAATGGAGAAGACCCATTATAAGTTATGGAAAAGAAGAAAGTCTTCCTATAAATACTTATGAGTGTGGGGTGTCTTGCTAAAGTGGTTGTCCCAACACCAAAGAAGGGGAAGATAGGCCCGAAAACTGTAGATTGTATCTTCATTGGATATGCTCAAAACAGTAGTGTCTATCGATTTCTTGTGTATGAATCTAAAATTCCAGATATACACAAAAATACGATAATGGAATCGAGAAATGTTTCGTTCTTTGAACATATATTTCCATGCAAGTCCAAAGAAGAGGCAAGCTCTTCTAAACGGACATATGAGACTATGACTGAAAATAGTCAGGACCAAGAATTAGAAGATGAGGTTGAGGTTGAACCAAGACGTAGCAAAAGGGAAATGACAGAAAAATCTTATGGTCCAGATTTTCTGACCTATATGCTAGAAAGTGAACCTCAAAGCTATCAAGAAACTGTGAACTCATCAGAAGGACCTCAATGGAAAGAGGCTATTCAAAGTGAAATAGATTCCATTTTGCAAAATCATGCATGGGAGCTAGTGGATCTTCCTCCAGGAAGTAAACCACTAGGATATAGATGGATTTTCAAACGTAAAATGAAAGCAGATGGATCTATTGAAAAGTATAAGGCTAGATTAATAATAAAAGGTTATAGACAACGGAAAGGCCTTGATTACTTTGATACATATTCTCCAGTAACAAGAATAACATGTATTAGGATGATACTTGCGATTGCTGCCCTACGAAATCTTGAAGTACATCAAATGGATGTTAAGACTGCATTCTTGAATGGAGATTTAGATGAATAAATCTATATGGAACAACCCGGGGGGTTTTCATCTCCAGGGCAAGAAAAGAATGTTTGTAAATTGGTGAAGTCATTATATGGCTTGAAACAAGCACCAAAACAATGGCACGAAAAATTTGACAATGTCATGATGAAGAGTGGATTTAAAATCAACAAGTGTGACAAATGTGTTTACGTTAAAGACACTGAAAATGGTTATGTCATTTTATGTCTTTACGTTGATGACATGCTTATTATTGGTAGTGACAATAAGATGATTAAATCCACTAAAGATATGTTAAATTCGAGATTTGACATGAAGGATATGGGTTTAGCTGATGTTATACTTGGAGTCAAAATCTCAAAAACATCAGATGGGCTTGCTCTAAGTCAGTCACATTATGTGGATAGAATTTTAGAGAAGTTCAGTAAGGATGATACTGAAATGGTTAGAACACCGATAGATACAAGTCAACATCTATCCAAAAATAAAGGTGTTAGTGTATCTCAAGTAGAATACTCGAGAGTTATTGGGAGTCTGATGTACTTGATGAGTTGTACAAGACCAGACATAGCCTACACAGTGAGTAAACTGAGTAGATATACGAGTAATCCAGGTGCTGATCACTGGAAAGGAATAGTAAGAGTACTAAGGTACTTGAGATGTACACGTAATTTTGGATTGCACTATACTAGATATCCGCGGTCATTGAAGGATATACTGATTCAAATTGGATATCTGATATAAAAGACTCAAAATCCACGAGTGGATTTGTGTTCACATTGGCAGGTGCAGCTATATCCTGGAAATCCTCTAAACAAACTGCGATAACCAGATCCACTATGGAATCTGAGTTTATAGCTTTAAATAAAAGTGGTGAAGAGGCTGAGTGGTTGCGCAACTTCTTAGAGGATATTCCAAGATGATCAAAACTTGTGCCAACAATTTGCATATATTGTGATAGTCAATCAGCAATTGGAAGGGCACAGAGTAACATGTATAATGGTAAGTCTAGACATATACGTCGTAGACACAATACCATAAGACAATTACTCTCAACTGGAGTTATCACTGTTGATTATGTAAAATCAAAGGATAACATTGCGGATCCGCTAACTAAAGGGTTAAATAGAGAGTTAGTTGAAAAATCATCGAGAGGAATGGGACTTAAGCCCTTGAATGGATACGTTAATACAAAGGAAAACTCAACCTAGTTGACTGGAGATCCCAAGATCTAAGTTCAAAGGGACAACCTAATTGTAAAGACTTGATAGAATCACTGTGGGGGATATTACCTCATGTCCATTCCTATGATGCACAGTGATGCTCGAAAGATAAAGGATAAGCAATAGGCTTTTAATGATTCTTATGCGTCGAAAATTCGAGCCAAGTAACGTGGATTACTTGTAATGAGAAATCACCTACGTGAGAGAGAAGTGGGGCCGCTTCTAAGGGAATTGTGTGATGTGCAATTCTTGTGAACTCTCACAGAACCAGGCGTATGTTCATGGCCAAAATGAACATAATAATGAGAACGGAAATGTGTTAGGAAGAATCTTGTGTGGAGTATATTATCGTTTACATAAACGGCAGAACAGTTCAAGGACATCGCGTCTACTGGTCAGCCAGTAAAGTAAATATGCTTTCACAAGGGAAGGTTCAAAGGGTAACACATACCTATCCTATGCAGGTTTCAACTGTTGAACTATATCACCTAGTCGTCCATGTGTCACATTCATGTGTCGCTCCCAATTTTCATTCATGTGGGGATTATTGGAAAACTGAAAAGAAAATTGAGTTTTGGGCTGACTTTGGCACTAGTTTTGAGCGGGACCCGCTTGGCTATTTTGAAATATGAAAGTTGATTTGTGTTATCCTCCGTGAGTACATCGAAATCATATACTTACTTGTCAAAAATGATGCTCGGGTGAATGAGAAATTAAAACTCAAAGTATGCCATGTGAAAGAAGTTTATGTTGGTGGGAAAGGAAAAATTTAAGCTTTGTCCCACATAGGAAGTAGATGAAAGTTAAAACCACTTTATAAAAGATTGCACTTTAGAATGGTGTAATCATGTGTAGCATAGAGGCTCTCTACACGTGCGCGCGCAGGGGGTGCAAATCTTGGACCGAAATTGGCTTCAGACTTTGAACTTGTGTGCGAGCGCGACCTGCGTACACGAATGTCGGATCGAAAAGAGTAAAATTGGCCCCTTAGGAGTGTCCACGTTTTGCTACATTTTTTTAATTTTTTCAATAGACTTTTAGTTTTCCAAAACTGTTGAAACTCATAAAACTCCAATGTTAATTGCTATGAAGTTATTGAGCAATTATCCTACAGTTAGTCTATATAGTCATCTCGTTTTTCAGTCTGCAGTACATGAATTCATCTACATATTCATCTGCCTGCAGTTTCTGTTTCTCTACATACAGTCTCCGTTTTTGCATTTTTCGGTTTTGTTCGAGTCCGGTGGTGATATATATCAGGCACATAGTCAGTTCGCCGAAGTAATCTCTGTGGTGCTCAGAAACTACTGGTTCTACCGTTGTATTCTGGGAAGTAGACGTTCATATCAATCCTCAAGCACGTACGGTGAGGGGACGAATCTGTTTTAAGGAAACTGTGTTTGGCACAGGCATCGGGTTAAAAGTTTTATACAGTTTTAATAGATTCTGGTTGCTCGATTTTGCGTATTTTTGTTCTGCAATTATCTTTTGATTGTTTACTGCAATTTACATATTTTACAATATGTTATATTATACGCAAACTGTATTTGTAAATACAGTGTTTAAGCTATTCATCAAAAATTGGTATCAAGTTGTAAATTCGGTATTTATATGTAAATCTGATATCAATTCTGCATATGCGGTATCCTGTGTTTAAATCCGGTATCATAGTTGAAACAATTTTCTTACACACATACTCCTGATTGCATACACAAAGAATAGATTTTAGAATCAATTTTAGCTTAATCCTTAAGGGTTTGGTCCTATGGAATCTCAAATCCGTTGCATTTGCTTCATAGTTCTAGCCAACGGGGATTTGAAATTCTTGGCCAAATAGAATGAGCATTTTATAATTGTTTATGATGAATACGAAACTCAACCATTTGCATTCCTCTATTCTCATCTGTTTTTCGTTCTTTCCTTCCAAGAAAGCACGGATTTTAATTCCTTAACCGGAGCTTTTTGTTATCTAGTCAATGATTATTAAAGAGATTAATCTAAAATTCCTGAATTCTTTAGTTCATCCTATACCAAATGCATCCTGAAATCTGAATTTATCAACCCAAACACAACTTTTGAGTATGTGGTTTCAATCTAGGTTGGAGGAATATTAATTGCAATTTTTTCTATAAATGAAAATTCTTGGTTGGGATACTGCAAGTGGTCGAAACCTAATCCAATTTGTTGTTAATAGATTTAGTATTTGCTTCACTGTCTATTGGAGGAAGCCTAGTGGGAGTTATTTCTGCAAATGATGGAAGATAGTTGGTCAGTATACTGCTATTGAATACTGAGTGCAGTGGCTTGTCAATGCTGGGTGAGAAGTGGCGACTTTTGGGGACTAAATTACCAATGATCATCCGTATGGCATCAATGTGGAAAATCCTAAGTTGTCTGCAAAAGCTTATAGTTTTTAATGAGATAGGGATAATAGATACTGCAGAACTTGAGATGCTGGACTCTTTTTTGGTTGAATTGCTGAAACCATAAATCATCCTCCGGATTTGGAGGGTATGCAAACGCTATGTTTCTTAAACTCCCCATTTTAACGAAGAGTCAATGTCGAACAAAAATGACAAGGATAAGGTTATGGTATCCTTCTCGAGTCTTTTATTTTGTTTTTTGTATTTCACATTTTTAGACTTGAACTGAAATTCGAAGTATCACAATTTACAATTTAATTTGTTATAGATTTACAATTAAATGTATAATATATATCCCTACAAAGCATCTAAATTTATCGGTATATAAATTTCTATAGTAATTTTTAGTTTATAAGACGTATCCACGTATCAATTTTAGATTCTTATTGGCCATGTCTGCATATCCTATTTTTTAGAAGAAAAAGAGAGAGAGAGAGAGAGAGAGAGAGAGAGAGAGAGAGAGAGAGAGAGATCCAGCTTCTAGATACATACTTGTATCGGATACTTACACCCTAGTCCAAGCAACGTAGTAAAAAAGTGTAATAGTTATGCACCTTGGATACAGAATATGAGGAGTGCTTGGTGTACAGAAAGTGTAATAGCTATGCACCTTGGTCTTTTTTCTCATAGGTGGAAAGAAATAGAAGAATAAATGTTAAATGAATACAAGTACGGAGGCATATTAAAGACACTACTGCAAAAGAACTTTGTAAGCAATCGGAATATTAGGGAACACTGGAGACAGGTGCTGTTTCTCTGTATATTAGCGAAGTTATGTTTTAATCCAATTTGGTGAAATTGTTGATAATTAACCGACTGCAACCAGGATTATGTTTTCATTTTTGGTTGGACTTTTATTCCTAGTTTATTAATCTAATGTATTTGTTTATTGAGCGACATCATCAAATATCACATTTGTGAACTGAGCAGATGGCCTGAAAGCTCATCAGAAGTCATTGGCATTGGTTGATGTTGAATATATGGATTTAATGAGTTTTTTAGTTTCAGAAATACAGTAATGTGAATGTCCTGAATGTTATTTATATTTGGAATATATAGACTTGGTATGTGTGGATGTTCTCGCTTCATTCATATGATTGCTTGTTGGTTGAGATGAAAATTTGGAAGGTCGGATGTGGTCAATGTTCAAAGAATTCGATCGATCAAGTGTGCGCTGACCATAGTTCAAATGATTTTGGTGACATCTGATGTAAGTTTGCACGATGTGCACGATTGTGTAGCACTCGAGCCTCTTTGGGTGGTTTCATGTTAGCTCTCTTCTGCTCCTTGTTAGTTTGATGATAATGAAAATCTTGATTGTGTTTACTACCTTGCATAATGCTTGGCATAATAAGTTAATTAGCAATATTTATGCAGATTTTGGTTGTAGTTTTGTGGATTAAGAAATTTGATGGCAAACGAAAGTTCCTACATCCATTGATATTGATCCATTGCCTCAGTGATAAAAATTTCTCATTGCTAACCATACTGCCCAAGTGGGCAGGAGATGAGGCTTGCTACATCCATGGTTCGAGGTAAAGAAGTTTCTCGTGCAGTTGATCTTGCAAGAATGTGAAGAAACATTTGCCATTTCCCTTACTGATGGTTCAAAATGGATGCCTAAAATTCTGAATTGGGCCTTCTATTGTAAGATACACAAATTGTCCATCAATACCCACTCTTCCCTTTCGCTCAAACAAAATGGGAAGGACTGCTATTGTCAAGTTGTTGCAAATTTTCATTCTGGCCTGGTCGAGATATTGAAATTGCACAAATTTCGGAGAATACTACCAGCCTGGTCGAGATATTCAAATGCCTTGCACAAATTTCTCTCGAGTCGAAGCCTTGTCAACATCATCCTGGGAACAGAAATAAATGTTATCTGTAACTTATGGTTTCAAATTAGACAGAACAATCTCGCGAAATTTTAACTTCATTCGAGATCATTGAGCATCTAATGATAATTCAAGCAAGAAAATACTTATGAAAAAGGATACAAATTCAGATTGGAAACGTATGGAGTCTCTCACTACAGTCACAAATTCGTATTACAGCATTCAGATAGCAAGATCATTGGCAATGTGCAAACTGGTGTGCACGACACCAGGTTTATTCACGCAGAAACTCTGAATTTTGCCACAAATCACCATTTTGCAATATGACTGAGGTTCTGCTTACCTGGATAACCACATTTTGTGATGTAAAAATACAAACGCCTTTATCAGAAGCGAAATACACAGGAGAAAACTTCAATTGAATTTGCAAGATGGACAAAAACGAGAAAAAACTGGCCGGTGAATTTAAAACTACAACAGAAAGAAACAAAACATCTATAATTTAAAGCTAGGAAAACTCAAATATACTGGGACAACTTACAAATCATTTGATAATTCGAAGCCAGATGATCTGGGATCAGAAGTCCTTGGTAACAAGCTCAACAGATAGAGTGGACTCTGTTTATCTGGCAAAGAAACCCCAAATGAATTTTCTGGATGGACAATAACTTGAAAAGGTTGGTGAGATTAAAGTTTTAACAAAAAAGAAACAAATATCAACAAATTAAAACTATGAAAGCTCAAATATGTTGGGATATCTTACAAATCATTTAAAGATTCAAAGAAAGTTGTTCTGGGTTCACACGTCCTTGATAACAAGCTCAACAGAGAGTCTCTTTCATCAGGCGAAGAAGCTCCAAGTAAGAAGGGGTACTACAATCCAAGCACCAGATGTACTAGGTGCTCCTGAAATCACCAATAATCCCCACAGGAGCATTCACCATCTTTGAAGTGGTGAAAGCGATTTGTGTCTCTAACATAAATTTCTCTCTTTTCAAATCTAGATATAAATTTTATAACAGCATGGCAGTCTCCACAAATTCTAAGATTCTTTATAACTCTGAGAGGAGACCCTTCATTAGTGTTTAAAATTCCAAAAACTACGGCCAACTTCTCACTGTGCCCACATAAGATATGCTCTTTCTCTTGTTCCTCCACATCTTGCAGCACAAAATCGGTATGTGGCAAATAACCTGATTTCTTCATTTCCATGCTCAGTTCATTTAACTTGTTCATAATTTGGGCCATTTGAGGAAGTGATTTATCCCCTGCTAAAAGCATGTGCACCTTGTTTTTTACCTCAATCCAACTGCAGCCAGGGTTCTTCCTCAGCCCCATGCCTCTCATAATATTCCTAACTTTATCCATTTCATTCCATTTCCCTTTAGAAGCATAAATATTGGATAATAGAATGTAATTCCCGGGATTATGTGGTTCTAACTCAAATAATTTCTTGGCAGCAACCTCCCCCAAACTCATATTGTGGTGAACTCTACAAGAACTTAATAAAGCACCCCAGACACAAGCATCAGGCTCAAATGGCATTTTCCTGATTATGGAATAAGCTTCTTCGAGCTTTCCAGCACGTCCAAGAAGGCTTACAATGCAAGCATAATGCTCCACTCTAGCTTCAATACCATAATCCCTAGACATGCTTTCAAAGTAACGATGCCCTTCATCTATAAGGCCACTTTGGCTACATGCAGATAAGAGGCTAGTGAAACTAACAAGGTCAGGTTTCTGCCCACTCTGCTGCATCTCGTAAAAGATTTCAATGGCTTCCTTTGCCATTCCATGCATTGCATATCCACCCATCATTGCATTCCAAGAAACCACATTGTGCACAGGCATCCTATCAAAACAGCACCGAGCTATTTGGATCCGTCCACAATTGGCATACATATCAATCATTGCACTGCCCACATACACATCATTAGAAAACTCCCTTCTGAGAGAGAAGCAGTGTGCAGCCTTCCCATGTGTTAATGCTGCTACATTGCCACAAGCGGGTAGCACACAAGGAATGGTTACAGAATTTGGTTTTACCCCTGCCACCTGCATTGATCTGAAAAGCTCCAAAGCCTCAATATCTTTACCATGCTGTGAGCAACAAGCAATCACGGAAGTCCATGAAACAACATTCAGTTCCATCATCTGGCCCTGAAATTCTTTAAATGACTTCAATGCTTCATCAACGAGACCATTTCGTGAAAGCCCAGAAATCAACGCATTGCAAGCACCCAAGTCAACTAGATCCATTTCTTCGAACACTTGTGACATCTCTGGAGCACATTCGCACTTGCTGTACATATCAATAAGTGCGCTAACAATACACTTATCCACTCCAAACCCCATCTTGATCACATGCCCATGAACCTGAATGCCCATATTTAAATCCCTCAAGTCACCTATTGCAGGAAGAACACTAGATATACTAGTGCCATCAGACTTAAAACCACCTAAATGCATCCCATGAAACATGAAAACTGCATCCACAAAACAGCCGCTCTGATTAAACCCGGCAATCATACCATTCCACGACACTGAATTAGGCTCAAACCCCAGTTTCTTCCCCTCCTCAAACACTTTTATCGCATTAACCACATCCCCTTTTCTCGCATACCCAGCAGCCAACGCACTCCAAGAAACCATATCCCTCTCAACCATGTTATCAAACACTTTATGAGCATCAACCAGTTCATTACACTTCACATAAAAGTGTATAAGAGATGACTCGACAAAAGAATCTAAAGTAAGTCCAGATGTCAAACCAAACCCATGAACTTGTTTCCCTATTTCAAGAACCGACAATCCAGAACAAGCCTTAATGACACTGGGCAAAATGTGGGCATCAGGAAAGAGCCCATTACAAAACATTTCAGAAAACAATCTCAACGTCCGATTAAATTCGTTGAATTTCGTATAAGCATAAATAAGAGTACTGAAAGCGAAGAGATCGGGTCCTGAAAACGAATTGAGTAGACTTTCTGCGTCGGAAAAGCATTGGTGATTGGCGTAGAGTGAGAGGAGCTTAGTGCTGTGACGAGGGACATTGGAAATGCCTGTTTTGAGGAGCTGGGCGTGGGCTTGATGCGCTTGGGAGAGTGATGCTGTGGTTGTTTTGTTCAATATATGCAATAGTTGTAGAGCTTGCCTCGGCACGGGCATGGCAGCTATTTCGCCTACGTAGTCAACTGTTCAAGGTTTAGCAGTATTTATAGCGTTTGAATGTTTCTTAGGAATTCGTCTGTAATTTTACCTAAACATCAGAGTTTTAACAAATTTTGAAAAAAAATGGATTAAATATTTGATTTAAAATTTCATAAATTTCATAAAATAGGCGGTTGAAAATGAGTTTTAAAAAATGGATATCAGATGAAATTTTGTTATTGGATTTTTCCCTTCGTACTGGTAAAAATGCACAAGCTCGTTAGAGGTGTTGTATGGTTGCTTTTTTTGTTTTTTGGGCGAACAATAAATTAAAAATTGTCAAGTGTACTTACTACCTGTGAAAAAAAAAAATTGTGAAGGAGCCCGGTACCGCTACACGTGTAGCATCTCTCTTTGTCATTACTGAAAAAATTCATTCACAATTCCAAATTTGTAGTTGTAGTAAATAGCTAATTACGATTTATTCGGAATATTGAATTTTCGATAATTTTCATGTGACTAATTACGATTAAAAAAATTATATTGCTTGTTGTAGCTCTATTTGACGAGGATTAAAATCAATTTTTTTTAGACTTTCATAAATTTAAATGAAATGTGTTGTTGAAAAGTTGTTGATCCAATGTAATGCATGGTTAAAATTAATTTATTGAGTAGAAAATATTGTTTGCATTATTGTGAAATAATCTTCCAATCAAAATAATATTTTTTCCCGATCAAAAACTTTGTTGAGTATGTCCAAAATATTTATTTGTTACCAAACTTTTAAAATGTGTCATTTCAATCCCCAAACTTACAAAGTCAGTGTGAATTAAGTCATTGATCACATATCTGATAGTCGTCTTAACGCATTTGGCAATGGGTACGTTGGATAGAAAGATTTGTGCGACAAACAGAAATGACGAAAAGG
Organism: Fraxinus excelsior; assembly: GCA_019097785.1. Classification (NCBI taxonomy): domain Eukaryota; kingdom Viridiplantae; phylum Streptophyta; class Magnoliopsida; order Lamiales; family Oleaceae; genus Fraxinus; species Fraxinus excelsior. The sequence continues at coordinate 14,646,794 of CM032628.1, forward strand.
TCAAAAATCAACATTCAAGACCATATTGATATATTTCGTTGAGTGAATAAATTGATGGGTCAAAATAAAAGATAAAAAATGTTTGTTCATTAAATATCTTTTATTAATGTTATATTACCATGATCACTAACCACGTAAGAACCATCGTTTAACATCTCAACAAGTTTGTTCAATTTACTAACACATAAATGAAGAGTGACTTCAATTATGAAAGTTTAGTGACCATCACCTTTTTTTTTTTTTTTTAAAAAAAAAAAAAAGTTTGATCATTAAAGTGACGCGTATTATAAAAATTGTTGACTAACTAAGCTCATATTTATTGATACATACTCATTTTCAACTTCAAGGCCAGTCCTGTGATTTTAGGGGCCCGAGACGAACTCCATAAATTAGGTCCCTCAAAATCAATATAAATGCAAAATTCAACGGTGTATTATGAACATATTGCTAACTTAAAATAGTGTATTATGCAACATATTGTATCATCTACTTCGTTGAATCACTACTTCATCCTTATTCAACATATTCACATTGTTACTTTTAAAATGGGTAATTGGCGCAAAACGTCCCTACCTATGATGGTTATTGTGGAAAACGTCCCTACGTTCGATTTTTTGGTGCAGAACGTCCATACCTTTGCATTTTCTTGCGCAAAACGTCCTTTTGACCAATTTTTAACATAAAATGACCATTATACCCTCTTATATAAATAAAACAAAAAAGAAAAGAAAAATAAAGAATAAATTGCAATCTAGTCCAAAACATTTTTAAAAGTGCAAATCAATTCAAATAAATTATAAAAATAATCAAAAATAAAAAAAAAAACTTTTCCATCGAGGTGGGAAAGGAGACGGGGAAAGAAAGGGCGAGACAAGAAATGGGGATAGGAGAGAAAAGTTTTTATTTTTATTTTGATTATTTTAATAATTTATTTGGATTGATTTGCACTTTTAAAAATGTTTTGGACTAGATTGCAATTTATTCTTTATTTTTCTTTTCTTTTCTTTTTTGTTTATTTATATAAGAGGGTATAATGGTCATTTTATGTTAAAAATTGGTCAAAAGGACGTTTTGCGCAAGAAAATGCAAAGGTAGGGACGTTCTGCACCAAAAAATCGAACGTAGGGACATTTTCCACAACAACCGTCATAGGTAGGGACGTTTTGCGCCAATTACCCTTTTAAAATACTTGTCAATATACCCTGACTTTGAGTTAATACAATTTCATGTCGTTTCATTTTTCTCTTTAGAGTTTCAAACTAATATTTAGGAAGTATGGTGTATGAGTCTATATCTAATGCCCAATGATTATCCTAGAAGACAATTACAAAATATCTCAATCATCTCATCGTTAAAGTTTTCAATATAGTTACTACGTGCGCCTGTACAATTAATCATATAATAACCAATCATATAAACCAACCAGACCGCAATTATATAAGCAGACAAAGCTTCATACGTTTCCAATATATTCAATAACAAGTTAGGACAAGTCATTGCTTATCTGAAAAGTAGAATTTTGATTAAATTTTGATTATCCTACAAGACAATTACAAAATATCTCAATCATCTCACTATTAAAGTTTTCAATACAGTTACTACGTGCATCTGTACAATTAATTAATCATATAATAACCAATCATATAAGCCTACCAGGCCGCAATTATATAAGCCGACAAAGCTTCATACGTTTCCAATATATTCAATAACAAGTTAGGACAAGTCATTGCTTATCTGAAAAGTAGAATTTTGATTAAATTTTGATTATCCTACAAGACAATTACAAAATATCTCAATCATCTCACTGTTAAAGTTTTCAATACAATTAATTAATCATATAATAACCAATCATATAAGCCGATCAGGCCGCAATTATATAAGCCGACAAAGCTTCATACGTTTCCAATATATTCAATAACAAGTTAGGACAAGTCATTGCTTATCTGAAAAGTAGAATTTTGATTAAATTTTGATTATCCTACAAGACAATTACAAAATATCTCAATCATCTCACTATTAAAGTTTTCAATACAGTTACTACGTGCATCTGTACAATTAATTAATCATATAATAACCAATCATATAAGCCTACCAGGCCGCAATTATATAAGCCGACAAAGCTTCATACGTTTCCAATATATTCAATAACAAGTTAGGACAAGTCATTGCTTATCTGAAAAGTAGAATTTTGATTAAATTTTGATTATCCTACAAGACAATTACAAAATATCTCAATCATCTCACTGTTAAAGTTTTCAATACAATTAATTAATCATATAATAACCAATCATATAAGCCGATCAGGCCGCAATTATATAAGCCGACAAAGCTTCATACGTTTCCAATATATTCAATAACAAGTTAGGACAAGTCATTGCTTATCTGAAAAGTAGAATTTTGATTAAATTTTGATTATCCTACAAGACAATTACAAAATATCTCAATCATCTCACTATTAAAGTTTTCAATACAGTTACTACGTGCATCTGTACAATTAATTAATCATATAATAACCAATCATATAAGCCTACCAGGCCGCAATTATATAAGCCGACAAAGCTTCATACGTTTCCAATATATTCAATAACAAGTTAGGACAAGTCATTGCTTATCTGAAAAGTAGAATTTTGATTAAATTTTGATTATCCTACCAGACAATTACAAAATATCTCAATCATCTCACTGTTAAAGTTTTCAATACAATTAATTAATCATATAATAACCAATCATATAAGCCGATCAGGCCGCAATTATATAAGCCGACAAAGCTTCATACGTTTCCAATATATTCAATAACAAGTTAGGACAAGTCATTGCTTATCTGAAAAGTAGAATTTTGATTAAATTTTGGAATCACGCCCTTTAAAACTCACAAGCTTGAAATAAAAATTTTACATCAATCATCCATACAAATATACAATTCTATTGCATTAATCTATTCCATTTAAATTCAGAATCCTATTGCAAATTGCAATTTCATCATAAATCCTATGAAATCGGAAATTGGAAATCCTATTTAACTAAAAAAAAAAGGTGGAAACCAAACCATAGATAAGATCATAGGAACCCAAAATTAAAAAGAAAGACAATTAAAAACGAATTACAATTTCAAATTGCACAACTCACAAATACAATTTGCACAGGTCCACACAGACTGCATTGCAGGACCTCTCGCGTCCGGTCTGGCCCCCTCTTGATGGTTCTATAGCTGTTAATGGTTGGCTGGAGGTGGCGACTGGGGGAGGACTGAAGACTCCTCACAGCGTCGCGCGGTTAAGGTTGAAAAAAGGGGGTCGTCTCGTTGCTATTTGTTCTCTTGTTGTAATTTGTGAAAGAGTGAAGGAAAGAAGAAGGAAAAGAAAAGAAGAACCCACCTAAGAAAATGAGGATGTCGCCTACTCGCTGATCCTATTGGATTTGGAGGCGGAGCAGTCGTGGCATGTAGGCGCCGAGCAGAGATGGAGGAAGGAATGAAACTAGGTTTTCCATTTTCTTCATATAATAATTAAATAAAAAAAGATAATTGGGCCAAAAGTAGGCCACTCCGATTTTGGGCCTGATGCGTAGCCTCATTTGCCTCACCACAAGGCTGGCCCTGTTGCAAATCACTCCATAAAATATTCTACACGTAAATTGAAAAAAAAAAATTATATTTTTTAACAACGCATTTTCTTAAAAATCATTATTCAAAACGTTGATTTTTTTTTTTTTTTTTTTTTTTCAAATAATCGCCATCAAATTGGGGCCAAGTATTTAACCCTTTTTTCTGTAATGGTCAACTATCACATGAAAAAACTCACCTAACATAACTACATTTACAAGTTGGAAACTGCCATCTGCAAATTGGAAATAGCAGCAACAGATTCACGACACTCTATGCTTTTTCGATGGAGCATCCATCAATTGGGGAAATTTCATTCGAGGCGTCCAATTTATAAGTTTGTTTCTTGATGATTATCAAATTAGTCTCGACTTCAAATTTTATTTTCAATTTGATCATATTGTATACAACTAACTGTTAACAAAACTAACAAAATTCGTAATCTGGTCAACGGGATATGTTAATTTGGTCAATGGAATATGTTGCTCGACTTGTATTTTTCGGGTGATTTGGTAGAGAATGTGTAGTTAAAAAAAAAGAAAAAAAATTGGATTTACGTATAATATTATTTTATTAAAAAATATGTGATTGAAAATAAAAGAGAGAAAAATATATTTTAAAAATAAAGGAGACCAAACAATGACCATTGGGTGATACGAATCAAATTTACAAGCGAGGTGATCAGATTGAAATAATTAAAGTTTAGAGACTAACATTGAAATAATATATAACATGGGTGACTTCTAGTGAAATATTTCTTTAAAAGGATTGCCAGGTTATTACAACAATTTTTTTCTTCAAAGAAAATTCATTAATTAAAATCCTCGTTACAAACGTTAATGCGTTGGCTCCCTGTTTACTAAAATTGAAATTCAACGAAATATCAATAAGTAAACATTTTAATAATTAAATTTTTGCTTAATTAGATTTGCCCCCTAAAAATACAACTCATTTAGTCCATGTTTGGTCCGGTTTAAAAGTTGATTTTAATCCAAGTCAAAGTCAAACCATCAATATTAACCACATCTCTCATGGGTTCCACAACTTTTCAATCACATATTTTAAATTTTTTTTATCACAATCTACTAAAAATTTAATTTTAATCCCACCAAACACCATACGTAATGACCTTTGATCATATTATCACGGCACTCACTACTAGTATTTTCACACTATGAGGGTGTGTGGTAGAGATTAAAATTGAAAATATAGTCGTTATTGTTGACTTTTATTAGACGGGTGGGATCCAATAACGGTCATATTTTCAATTTTAATTGGATTTTAAGCCGTACCAAACAGGCTCTATGTAGAAAATATCCCACCCTACCCTATCCTACCCTACACTACCCAACCCTAAATAAATTTATATTTTTAGAAAGTGCAACACAATGAGTATGGAGTCGTGACTCTTTCTAACACTCTATTTGGTGTAGTTTAAGAAGTTGACAAAAATCTAAATTAAGTAAACAATTAATTTCTGATACACATTTCATGAAATTCACAACTTTTTGTTAACTTTTCAATTACACATTTTATCAATTTTTATTTAAAATCTTTTAGAAAAATATGATTTTTAGATGCACCAAACAAAGGCAAATACTATTTTCACTTCAAGTTTTGACAAGATGTATATAAAAATTGAATTTCTATCCATTCACTCATTCTAAGACTATTTTAATTCTTGTTTGGAAGAGATTTTTTAAACATTATTTTTTTTTAATCACACATTCTATGGGATCTATAAATTTTCTTACTTTTAAATCAAACATTTTCCCAAAAAAAAAAAAAAAAAAAAAAAAATCATTTTCATTCAAAAACTCTCAAACGAACTTTTAGTGCATAAGGTGTATGATGCATCCAGAAATAAAATAAATAAATAAAAATTCTTTAATAGTCATAAGTAGGAATGACAACGAGACGAACTTATTTGAAGTCGTTCGAGGTAGGGATGGAGTACTCCCAATTTCAATTTGAATAATGTAAATTATTAATAGATTGTTGTACAAATTGATGACATAGCATTATATTAAAAATTAAAATTTGATAATTATATACAAATAACATTATTTTATGATAAATAATAATAATAATAATAATTTTTTTATCCCTTTCCCGCTCATTAGGGCACTGCTAATCGTGCAAGAATCGAGAAAATACATGAAAGGAAGCAAACACAAGAATGGAATAATTAACACTGTAAAATTTGTTCTATTACAAGAACCTTGTGATTAAATTAAAACCCCAGAACTTAACACAAAAATAAAGTAATTGATACCCTAATGGACTTTCAAAGCCAAAAAAAAAAGTAGAGAGAATGGAACAATCAACAGGGATTGCTCTCAGGAGTATTGAGGAGTTCGGGCCCAATCTTGGCCCGACAAACAGGACAAACCGGGTTCTTAGATAGCCAAGAATCGGCACACACTAGATGGAACCCATGGTTGCAACCGGGAAGCATTCTAGCCGGTTGATCACTCTCGATGTCATCCAAACACACCGCACAATCAGTGCCCAGAACCAAATCCTTGCCGATGACCTTTGGGAGTTTTTCAAGATCGGCGGCGGAGAGCCCCGTTCCTTGTCTGGGCTTTACCGGAGTCTGGAACTCCGGGTTGTTGGAACTGGCAGCGTACCATAGCAAACAGATGTAGACCATGAACACTGCACTCATGCCGACGCATGGTAGAAAGAGTGCTAGAAACACTGAAACTAGCATGTTCTTCTTCTCTCTCTACAAGGGTATTCAATTCATTCAAGAAATTGAAAAGTGCTGTAAATTTAGGGGGGCTGGAGCGTGATGCACACCATGGTTCAGATACACGGTATGATTCTTGTGTGGAAAATGGAGGGGTTTATATATGTAGTAGTTCCGTGATGGGGAAGGGTTTAAGCCTTAACGCGTCGTTTGGTTGCATGCAATTAATGGGCGCAGGGTGGGTTAGTGTGATGTGCGTGGGGGTGGGGTAGGGGTAGGGGGTGGGGTAGGGGGAATAACTAGAGGTCACCCCACTTATAATCTTTTACATATTAGTCAACAAACTTCGTTTTGTTTCAAAGTCCCCCTACTTTTAAAATGAATGGCTCGTCCCATGCGTGCAACTAGGGGTGGGCATGGGTTAGGTTGGGTTGGTTTTTCCCCCAACCCATACCCAACCCAACATGGTCGGTTTGGCATAAATTCAACCCAACCCCCAACCCATGTAAAAATTGAAACCCAACCCAACCCAACCAAATGTCGGTCGGGTTGGGTTGGGTTGGTCGGGTTAGGTTGGGAGTTGAGACAACCTATCAACAAACATTAAAGTCATCAAAGTACTAAATTTAAAGCAACATTAATATATTGCGTTAAAGAGAGATGTATTGGAAGAGAGATCTCATCCAAAATCACAACCAATGTTGATTTGATGAGATGACGCCCGCCACGTGAGAGGTGATGGAAGATATGTTATGGTTTTTTTTTTTGTCTTTCACTTTTTTTTTTAACTTGGTCTCTCACTTTTATTCTGTTTTAGTTTAGCAAAGTTTTTTAATTTTTTAATTAGCGGTTCGAGTTGGGTGGTTTTTGTCGGGTTGGATGGGTTAACCCACAACCCGACCCAACCCGACCAACTTAACCTTGCAAACCAACCCAACCTAAGAAAAAAATGGCAAAAACCGACCCAACCCGGTCGGGTTGAGTTGGGACGGGCGGGTTGATCGGGTTGGGCGGGTTTTGGCCCACCCCTACGTGCAACAAAATATTAAAATCTTATGACATTATTTTCAATATCAATTTCATGTACTTTCGTTTTTCATCATTGCATAGGAAATGAAAAAAGTCAACGTTTTAAAAATCAGTTCAAGCAACGATATAAAAGAGAAAGGATCAATAAATTGACTAGAATCAAACTAGTAGAACAAAATTAAAGATATAATAAAAATAAAAATTAGGGAGTGAACTAATCGGACCAGTTTTAAGTGAATTGGCTTGTTAAGCGGTCAATTTTAGGTGGAGAAAATGATAAAATGTGCCCCATGTCACGCGTTTTATTTAATACATAGGACGCAGTATCAACTTCGGTCACGAAGAGGTGAAAATAGTTGGTCAAGAAAAAAAAAAACTTGGAGTCGAGTGATTATTTTGAAACTAAAAGTATGGGGACTAATAAGAAATAAATTTACAAATTGAGTGGCTTCTAATGGGAATCTTTCAATGGGACCGGGCTAGGAAATGCAAGTGTGTAACGGGTACAAATGGGGAAGGGAAGAAAGCAAAACTGAAATTGTTGGCTTGCACTTTCTGGGAAGCTGACGCGTTTCTTGATGGTAAAGCAAGGATACGCAAACGCGACAGTTGTCGCTCATTCATTTGGTACGATAGATTTGAAATAATTGAACGGACGTAATTAATAAATTTAAAGCATGTTTGGTAACAATTAAAATCTAATTAAAATTGAAAATATAACCGTTATTGGGTCCCACTCGTCTAATAAAAGTCAACAATAACGGTTAATTTTTCAATTTTAATATTTACCAAACGAGCTCTTACTATGCTTCTTTTAATTTTCTTTTTTAAATGAATATTATTTAATGCTTGCGAATGTGAGAGTGAACTTTTGAATGGTGTGTTAAATGCGTGTTCAAATATTGCATACACAATGTTTGTCAGGGGTAGAGATGTGAAACGAGTCGAGCGGCCACTCGACTCATAAAAATACGAGCAACGAGTCGCTCGGGCTCGTCAAATGACGATCCCGAGCTCGAGCTAAGCCGCTCGCGAGCTCAACGAGTCGGCTCGGCTTGTTGAGCTCGCCAGCTGCTCGTGGGCTCGTGAAAAAAAAGTGAAAAAGTAAAAAAAAAATAATAATAATAATTCAAAAAAGCTCGTGGGCCGAGCTCACGAGCAAACAAGCCACGAGCTGAGCTCGTGGGTTAAAGGGCCGAGCCGGCTCAGCTCAGTCGATTGACATCTCTAGTCAGGGGAAGTTCAGCACAGGCGGCCGACGATCATTGACTGTTGATCGAAATGATGGGAATGATGATATTGATTATTAATTTTTAATTAAATAATATTAAAAAAATCGATTAATATATAAATACACTAAAACGTATGAATGATATAATATAAAAATATAATCCAATACAACTCAAAAGAAAAATAAGTAATACAACTTCATTTCGTAATCGTATACTCAAATAATTGGAATCTACGTCTCATATTTTGAAAGCGCCGCAAGATTGTCTCATTATCAATTTTAAAAAAAAAACTTATTGCTCATTGTAAACTACTAAATTGTCATTCAACTAGTCATCCCCCATTTTGTTGCGCAAAAACAAATTCCCAAAATTTTCAATTCACAAATTCCTCAATTAACAAATTTTCAAATCCCTAAATTTACCAATTAATTAATTCACAATTTCCCTAATTCAGAAATTCACAAAACTTTCCACTTCATAAATTAGTCAAAGAAAAATATTGAAATAAAATAAAAAAGCAATAAATTAAAGTAAGCTAACTAATTAAATATATTAAACATATATAATTCTGCTAGAGAAAAAATAGTGTTTACCAAATGATATTGTGACCAAGTTTTTATAATTCAAAGGAAAGATCATGAGTTTGAATATTTACAATTACAATTGCATTAAATCGGGCCCAATCTAACATATATTATTTTGCTAAATTTAGTGTCATAATGATCATGTCTTCTCTTACCTAGCACAAGGTTCCAAGTTCGAATCTCATCCAACCCCCTCCCTATTGCATTAATTTTAGTAAAAATAGTAGAACTAACAATATTTTTCAAACAAATGGTTGGAAGGGATTCGAAGGATTCAAACCTGGGACCTAAAACGTAAAAACACGACATATTACCAACTGAGCTACAAAGTATATTTAAAAAAGAAATGAATTCCAGTAATATAACCTTAAAAGTTTATCAATTGTCAAAAAAAATGAACAATTTGCTTTGACGGATCCAGCACGGGCGGCAATAAGGGCTGGCCAGATGCTGGATCCGCCCTTGATGTTTGTCCACTTACTCATGCTTAGTTGTTTGCAGCAAAATCTTGTGTCATTTACGTGGATAACATCTATGAACAACCTCATTTATGCATGGGCGAACCCATTAAGGTTTAGTGTAGGCAACTTTTGGGCCCAACCCAAATACCCAATCAAATTTTTTTCATTTTTTTTAATCTAGCCCAAGAGAAACCCAAATCCAATCCAATTCAATACCCTTCAATTCTCAATGTCAAGGATCGTAGCTTTACTTAGCCCCTTGATCCAATCGCAGCCGCAGTTTGCTTAACTTCAACTGCACATTGTATATATCAATTCAGTTTGAGTTGTAATTTCCTTTACATTGTAATAATTTATTTCAATTGTAAAATAACTCTGATATTGATAAACGTTTAGTATGATTCCTTGCCATTTAAATGTCCACTCCTATCGCTTAGATTTTTGTTCCACAAGCTATTATATGGAATATTAGTCATTCAAAAATCTTTTAAGCATACCGGTGTTTGCCCCTACATCAGTCATTGTAATTTTCTGCTTTCATCAATCAATGATCAATTTGCTTTCAATGGTAGTTTTCTACAAATTGTAATCAAATTTTCTTTCTTCTCGAAACGACCGAGAAAATGTGGAAGGTAATCTAGCGGAGTAAACTATTACTGCACGGTGTCCCTTTCTGTACCAAAAAAGAAGGCACCCCGTGAAACTTAGTCATTCCATTCCTTTCGCCATTCAACTTTGAATCTCTCTCTCTCTCTCTCTCTCATAGGCATAGACGAACCACCATTGTGAGAATCTCACTCGAGCGATTCTTGTTTGGAAGAAGGTGAAGAAGCAAGTTTCTAGAAAGTCTCGTTTCTCGGCCTCTAACTATATCAAAATCTCTTGCGATTCCTTTTCTTTTTCAAGCCCTAGAAGGTAGATGCCTTCAATTCCAGCAGCAATTCGATAGACGACAAGACAACAGAAGAATAAGGTGAAGCCCTCGAAGCCATCTCGTTTATCATTTTTTTTTTTTTTTGATTTGTTTAGTATTTCAATCTTTTCTTTTTAACATACGTTGAACTTAAAATCAAGATGTGTTAGATGATATATTAATATTTTTTTGAGTCTTGCATTTGATTTAAAATCATTTATTAGTTTTGTATTGTATATTAAATTAGCTTTGTGAATTGTTTTCTGTATTTGTGAATTGAATTGCTCCCAGCAATTGGATGTTGTGAATTGTTGAGGGGGATTATATTAGATCATTAGAGATTGGTGAATTTAATTGAGTTTTCGGTTTGATTTTACTTGATACTTGATTTGGGCTTAACTTGAAAATATTCTTAATATCAATAGTGTTTAAATCTATAGATTAAATGAAGAGATTCGTAATACAAAATGAGAAATCTATAGATATCAAGTAGTGTGCAGTTAATGTTATATTTATTAAATGGACTAGCATTTCATTTTAGTCATTTTTAGCTGGAAAATTTGGCTGAATGGTTTGGTTGGGCAATGAGTTTGGACAAATGTCCTTTGACCACCAACATTAAAACAAGATAAATTTTTTTTAAAATGTTTTGATTGGTAAAATGACAAAGTTGCCCTTCAATTTATATCAAAATATTCACCCAATTTCTTTCATTTCACCTTATTTTTTCTTCTTCATTTTCACTATGAAACCCTATTCCCCAAATTTGAATTCTAACATCGTCTTCTTCACTTTAGTTTTCACTACATTTCAAGATTACCAAAATCTTTTTCTTTTATTCAAGTTTAATTTACATTACTTCATCTCTCTTTGGTAAGAGCTAGTACAACAACAAAATATAATTATTTCCTTCAGTTTTTTATTTTTTATTTTTCATTTTGAAAGGTGATTTTGTGCATCCCATTGGTGTAGGATTAGAATAAAAAAGTGTAAAAGGGCATCTTTTATTATTTCACAGTTCCCTTGTATATTTAATTTAGTTTTAGTTGAGTTTTTTCATGTGGATGAATTTTTTATACATTTAGGGTTTTGAAGATGATGGGTTAAAAAGAAATTCATTTATTAGCATTATTATAAATGGAAATTGTGATATGCAAATCTGCTTGTTCTTTTATATTCCTTGGGACTTAGAGAGCTACACCATGAGAAATTTAATTTAAATAATTCTGTGTTTTTTAGTAAAATTCTTCATATTATGCTTTGCTGTATTTCGTGATTTCTTGTGAATCCCATTATTGAACTTTACACTTGTTGATTTCAAAATCTCTAGACAAAAATGCATCGTATAATGTGCTCTCATGATTCCAGATTGAATGAAATTCTTTAAAATAGCGTTATTAGGTAGCAATACAACTCTTAGTATTGATGCCATCGACATAATTTTTGCATGTTTTGCTATGTGGATCCTTGTCTATTATATGCCATATTTGGTTTATTTAAAAAACAGATTGTTAATAGATTTTGATAAAAGTTAATGAAATATGTAGTTGAAAAATTAATAAAAGTTATGGATCTCATAAAATGTGTGATTGAAAATGAATTTTAAAAAATGAGAATCAAACAACGGCTATGTTTCGCTATTTTTACTACAATACCCTTATTTATAGAATTGATCTTAACCTACTAAACAATGTATATAGTTGGCAACTTGAAATGTTGTGTATCCCCTTGACTTTATTGAATCCTTTTATTATTTAGTTGTGTTATTGTTGTTTCATTACGTCTACATTGATTATTACTTGATTTGGCTTTGATCAAGTTGTTGTTCCAAGAAAAAGAATTAGCATTGAAATCATTTAAAAGTGGAAACACACTGATTTTGGTTGCAACGGACGTGGTAGCTCATGGTCTTGATATTACTTACGTTTCTCACGTTATCAACTTTGATCTCTCTAATGATATTAATGATTATGTATACCAAATTAAACATACATGTCGTGCTAGGAAAACAGGACTAGTTACCATTTTCTTTAACAAAGAACAATTCACCACTAACGAAGTCACTAGTTGATTTGATCCAGGAAGCCAATCAAGGGGTACCCATTGGTTGATTAGATTTGCAAGTCCAGGTCCATACGGAGGTAAAAGTATGCATGGTGGTGGGTATTTTGGTTGTCGTGATTTTAGAAGAGAAAACTCTTATAATTGAAATGGGGGAAGCACATATTAGTATGGTGGTGGCGGTGGAAATAATGGTAATTATATGGTTCTATGGTGACCAGAGGATAAGATTAGTGTTTTATAGTACCTCAAAATTATTTTGTTTCAAGGTATATATGGTTTTCACTAGAATTTGAGGATTTTGATGTTTTGCACAATGCAAAAAAGTTGTAGACTACATTTGAAAATGTGCATATCTGTAGGATGACTTTATTCTAGGAGATGTATTTTTTCTATTGTACATCGTCTTTAGTTAAATATTATTGTGTATCTTTACGATTTTATGTCATAAGAAAATAGCATAAGTGTCATTATTGGACTTATAAGCGTCCATGAGAATGACAAAAGTGATCTTATATGAATTCTAAGTGTCCATGAGAATGAAACAAATGCTGTTACAGGACTTAAAAGCTTCCACGAAAATGTTACAAGTGCAATTACCGAGTTGAAGATTTCCATAGAACAACATAAATATCGTTATTGACTTATAAATGTCCATTATAATCTATGTCATTTCAAACGTTCTCTATCACATGGTCAACCTTTATGTCTTAGATATGTTAAGGGGTCTATTGCTTGAGGTCGTAAAAACAAATCAAACTATAAGAGAAAATAACATAACATCATAAGTCCTTTTATTGATGTGTTGTTATGTTTGCAAAAAAATAAAAAATAAAAATAAAAAAGTGTCCATGAAAATAGCACTTGTATCGTTATTGAGATAAGAACGTCTATGAGAACGACACAACTATCGTTATGTTTGTAAATATAATTGTCTAAGAGAACGATACTTCTGTCGTTACTGAGATGAAAATGTTGATATCATATAATCTTTGTCAATTCAACTGTTTGTATCATGTGATCAACTTTTTTTACTTTCTTAAATTAGAGGATCTAATGTTTGAGGTCGTTACGTTAGAAAAGAAACAAAATACATGACAAATCAACGGAATGACACAAGAGCTGTTGCTAAATGAAAACAATCATTAGGCCATTCTATCTATAAACACGAGTATAAGTATCCACGACTCGTCCGTGCTCCGAAAACCAATAAGTTGAACTCATTTCAGTTGGCTATAATCGAATTTATTATATGAATGTCAAATTTCATGTATTGTTAAGCTAATAAGATGGAGACTTATGATTGTATCCACCACATGATAATTTATCTATTTATATAATTTTTTGTGAAATTAATTATGTAAAGAGTCATATATATCATACTACGAATTTATTTTTTTTCACTTTCACTTTGAAATAAGTATATATGTTTAAATTTTCGAAATACTGGTCCAGAAACTTCAAGTTTCTCTATTAAATTCTTATATTAAGATCGTGTCATTATAATTGGTCAATCATTACTTTGATCGATGACGAATTTATTTCGATATCTTCGCTACTCATAATATGAATTGATACATTATATACAAAAATATTGTCGACAGCCTTTTATTTCCAATTCTATTTATTTTCTTATAATGATATAATTTATTGAAATATCTCAATTTTCAATATATCACGTTCTTGAATCTCTTCTAGAGTTTTATAATTTGTTAGGTCTAAATATTCATCAAGAGTGTATGCCTTCTTGATATGACCATCTTTTCTAATTGCTCCATTTTCTTGTGAAAATTTTTATATTAGAATCAAATACATCATGCTTTAAGCGTGCCATAAATTTATCAAATATATCAACTAACCGTCCTCCATGACGTTAATTCAAGTTGGAGCATTTAATGATTGTGTGTGAAATATTGTTGATCTCATTGGTCTGAAAACGTATCTAAATAAATTATCTTTTAAACTTCTATTTCGAATTATCTTTTGTGAGGATGTATAAAATGATGCATTTGTACATTTTTTTCATTTTTTTTTTAATTCATCCCCTTAATGCTATGCCAAAGTGATAATAAGCAAACCGCTTTATAAAATATCACTCGATATGGCTTGAGATATTGTATAAGAATTCAAACTATTCATTTATTCTCAGCATTCTTTACTTTCTATCTCAATGCATTGTGTTTTATTAATTTTACATTTAATGCACTATCAAAACAATTAGATGAAAAATTAGACTTTGATCATAAGCCTATTATAAGAAGGAGAATTATGATGTTAACATGATGCATAATAGCATTCCTTAAACAGAAATGAGAAATACTTTGTTCTCAATTATTTGGAGGCATTTAACAAATAATAATATTAAACTATTTATCGACATCCCAACTCACATTTATTAAAGAAATTGAGATTTATGCCTACTATCATTAACAAGACAGCGTCTTGATTGTATAATCTGAATTACGAACACCATGCAATCATCTAATATATGTATTAAATTTATTATATTCAAATAATATCTAGATGTTCATCGTGGAAGGTGATGAGGCCACATTTATTACCCTAATTAATTTTCAGAAATATAGGGAATTCAAACCATATTTTAACTAGTAATGTTTAATGATCAATTGTCGATAAGAAGAACAAATATTATATAAGAATTTATTGGATTGGAGAATCTTCTGATTCTTCGTTGAATGTCCATTTGAATTTTTAATTTCACATCATTATTGATCTAATGATGGTCCTATTGATCATGTCAATCAATAAAATCAAATTGAACTTTTGGTTCAATAAACCATTTATCAAAATGATCATTAAAGTTTAGTATAGTGTACCAATTAAGAAATATTATTAAAAAATTTGTAAATTTCTCTTTTATTTAGTGGAGAATAAATTATTAGCAATAGTAATTTTATCCCTTCTTTTATAAAATATTGACTCTTATGAAATCTCAAACCCATATTTTTCAAAAATATTAATATAAATAAACTATTGCTTCTTTAGAACCAATCTAATTAAATTTTCAATTTTTCATGATCAATACAATATTTATATTGAAATATCTTAACTGTGATTCTTCAAAAATAACTACATAATAATCTTCAAGAACATAAATAAAATTGTATTTTTTTAAGAGAAAAAGAATATTCTTCAAGAATACTAATATGGATTATTTTTTATTTTTCTAAAGCAATAAGTCACTATTCTTTTGAAATATTGAACCTATAATATCATATTTTTTTGAAATATTAAAATTTTAATGTCATGCTCTTCGAGAGCAATAATATATTATTATTTAAAGCATAAATAATATAAAAAATTACTTTTCGAGAGTAAAAACATAATTTATGTTAGATTTCATTTAATTACACTCTTCAGGAGCAAGTAAAATCTAACTAGAACGTCAATATATAAATATGTACACAGAAGAATAGATACGTAAAGAAATGGGATAATTTAATTCGTGAATTTACATTAAAATTGATCAATATTCTAGAATATTGAAATTGTAATATCATACTCTTCTGGAGTAATTAATATTCAGAATAAAAATATTATTGTGTTACTCCAGGAACACCAATAATCTATCGTTTAGAAACATTAGCTACTCGAGAGCCATTTATTATTTATAGAGTCGTCCTTCTTCATGAGCAAAAATGAAATATATTTTCAATTTAAATTTTATAAAAGAACATCTAAAAATATTTATGTTAAAGATACAAATAATTTTCAATAATCATCATAAAAGTATACATAACGCAAACATAATAATATAATTGATGAAGAGAGTTTAATTAGAATATGCATATGTTACCATCTACTTCAAATAAATAATAAAGACAATTGAGCAACTATAGCAATCGAGTCCACAAATTTTTTGCTGCATGCAACAAAATTAATATAAATACAATTACACAATATATATATATATATATATATATATATATATATATATATATATATACGGATTTGATCTCCTAAGCACCGTGCTTAGTTTATGCTAAGTACCATGCTTAGGTGGCAAAAAAACTACCCACTAATGTAGTGTGCCACATAAGCACGGTGCTTAACATAAACTAAGCACGGTGCTTAGGAGATCATTACTCTATATATATAAGGAAACTAATACACACAATTAGATCATTACTCTATATATATTAGAAAGCCTTGGTCTTCAATGTGTATTCACAATTAAGGAAACTAATACACACAATTACGAATTACGAATTACGAAGTCGAGAACAGAATTCGAGCAGAATCATAAATTGGGCCACTATGTGTGCATCTAACTTGACGGGGTCATGCATTATGTATATATATAAAAAATTATTACCTTTCGTCAAGTTCATTTGTGATATGAAGATGAATAAGATTTGAATTTTCTTTTGGAACACAGATAAAATATTTTCACTTTTTTTCTTAAAAAGAATACTGAACTTTGAATTTAAAAAATAAAATAAAGCTAGTGTTATAAATTAGAGAGAAAAAGAGAGAACACATGAGATAAGACAATAGATTTGTGCGTAGTTTAATGAAAACCAAAGCCTCATATTCATATGTAAGGATTAGTGATACAATGGTAATAATTTTTAGGACCGCAGGAGTACAATTGTCATTCACTAATAAACTTACCATTTACAACAAAATATATAATTTATTGAGTCTAAAAAGTTTAAAAGCAAAAATACTCAATAATGACTATTTAACTTCTATATTTATAAGAGGAGGAAAGTGGAAAGAAATAAAGTTCTTGCGTTCATAAAAAGTAAAATTAAAATATATTATTGAGTTTTGTCCAAAAAAAAAAAAAAAGGTTTACATTCAATTAGGCCCTGTTTGATGCACTCTAATTTCTTTTTCAAGTTCCAACTTTCTAGTGTTTGATAGCCAATTTTTTCTCTATAATTGATATTCCATACCCCCCCCCCCACCCGGGTGGCAAATTGTAAAAAAAAAAAAAAAAAATCCCTTTAATGGACAATTTCCATGTAAAACAAAATCAATCAAATGGTATTCAGTATGGTAAAAAAAAATAATTTTTTTTTGGCAATTGGAACAAATTCTAAACACAATGGTAGAAAAATTATCACTTTCATGGACATTTTTTTTTATAAAAAAACAAAGTCAAATGGATACTAAAATTTTCAATATTTTCCATGTGAAAATTATATCAATGAAACACAATTAATTATAATTTCCAGTAAAACGATTTCTAAGCAATTCAATCCCCTATAATTTATTTATTTTTCCACCAACTTTCTACATTTGCAATCAAACGGACCCTTATTGTAGCATTGACAAGTAGTTTGCTCTATGTTTATCCTTCAAACTCAAGATATCAAAACGGTAAATTAGCCTAATTTTATGATATTATTCCTATCAATGTATGATTCAATTTGGAATATATGTGAAATAATTTTTAAATAGAATCCCAAATTAAAATTATTTCTTTAAGTGTCTACCATGTAATTCTCAATTTAAAATTGGCAATTCTTTATCAGTCTAACTTGGTTGACCATGAAATGAATTCATTTATTTCGTGATGGATTCTATTTAATGATTAGAGCTTCTTAATTTCCCTTGCTAATTAATGATCTAAATTAGTAAATGATTTATCAAATAATCTTGTTATATAGAAAAAAGTCATTATCATGCCATTTTATGATGAATCGTAGAGTTTTATGATTTCAGCGACTAAACTGATTATCAAATGAATTATAATTACAATTGAAATGATCAAAAAATAATATGAGTTAATATATGCTCTAAGATTGAAAATATCATAAAAATCTTAAGAAAAGAGGAGTTCTTTAATTACAAGAAATCAGGAATTGAATTCATTAATCATTATAGTATCTATAATGCATTGGACCATTATTAATTGAGTGTGTTATTTAGCAAGTGTTAATTGTTAAAACACAAATTTAGGTGTCACTGATGTGACATTAAATTAGAGGTACAATCAAATGACTCATTTAATTGCAATTTTGACTGAGTTTATAACATCACGCCATCTAAATTGGTGTAGTAACATCACTGATGCTAGATAACATTATTCTTATTATTTGGACCCGTTAAATTTATCGATAGTAATGCAAAGCAATTAACATTAAACATTTAAGACTTAGTTGAGTGTATCGGTACCCTGCGCCCTATTTTTCACTCACACATTTCATTGTATAGACACACATTTCTTAAAAATTTGAAATACGTCGTATTGTTTGAAAAAAAAAAAAAACTTTATTTGACACATTATCATTTAAAAACTTTTCAATTCTTGAAACTTTACTTCATACATGTTTACGAATGTATTGACATACTGTAAGGTCCAGACCACACACAATATAAGAATCAAATGGAGACTTTAAGCTAAACAGTATAATAAAATGCAGAAATTAAAATCTGAACACGAGAATTGTTTTTGGCCTAAGCCCCGGAGGTTCGGCGACCACAACTAACGCCTACATCTCCCGTTGAGCATCCACAAAAGGAAAATGCTCAGATGCACTAATCAGCCACAAAAATGGCAACCAATGTTTACAGAGTACACAAGAAAGAGATATGGACTTATCTCTCAGTATTACAACAGTAGATAGCCCTGGATTCAACAGGAATCACCAAGAACACCTTCGAACACACACTCAGAAGAATCACTAAAAATCTCACAAATATTCACATAGAATATTACAAACCGAAGGTAGATCTAACTATTACACAACTTTAAATCAGAGATTTAAAGCAAGAACCATAGCAGAAATCAACCCCTCTCTCTTTTCTCTCTTATCTCTCTTTTTCGAAGAAACCCTAGATGATTCTAGAGAGAGCCAAGTAAAAATGAATCGACTGCCCTTCAAACGTCTTCAGCCAGGTATATAGATAGGCTAGAATCCAACGATCAATCACAAGCCACGCGTCAGTCATCAAAAGAAAGTCGCTTCAAGTAAGAGAAGCGTGTTTCATCATAATGCGACTTCTCCAAAATGCTGGGAGCAGATAATGGGCCGGGTAAGGGAGTCCAACAATCTCCACCTTGCTACCAGATTTTGGACTGTTAGTGCATCCAGGAACATAGATCCCTTTCTGTTTCATTTGCTCAAGTATTCACTGCAAGATCACAGAGAGTCAACAGAAAGATACTTAAGGCAATTTAAAAATCTGTTTAAAGGTATCACTTTTGTTCCCATATCAGAAGGGTTATGCTGAGTAGAAATCTTTTCAATCTTTATAATGCCTTTTGCAATAACATCTCTAATAAAATGATATTTATCATCAATGTGTTTAGTTCTATCATGAAACATTGGGTTCTTACTAAGATGTATAACACTTTGATTGTCAGAAAATAGAACAGTTTGAGTATCAATAAAACCAAGTTCAGATAGAAGGCCAGTTAACCACATTCCTTCCTTAATAGCATCAGTTGCAGAGATGTACTCTGCTTCAGTAGATGACAAAGCAACAATCTTTTGCAATTGAGATTTCCAACTAATGACAGTACCACATAAGGTATAAAAATAGGATGAAGTTGATTTCCTATTATCTCTATCACCAGCAAAGTCTGAATCAGTATATCCTTTTAACAAAACACCATCTTTGTTAGGTTTAAACACTAAGCCTAAACCTGTAGTACCCTTTAGGTACCTCAGTAACCATTTTAAAGCATTTCAATGATCTTCACCAGGGTTACTCATGAATCTACTTAATATGCTTATGCAATGTGCAAGATCAGGTCTAG
>CM032628.1:14667114-14891639 GCA_019097785.1 Fraxinus excelsior
ATTTCCCATTTTAAGTGCCACTCACAAAGTTTTAAGACATAGGATAAAGGTTATTATTTTCTGTTAATTCAGATTTGAAACTCAATGCCTACAGTGATTAGGACTGGGGAGCATGTCCGGTGCACGAAGGAATATAACAAGTTATTGTGTTTTTTGTTGAATCCTCTTTGATATCTTGGAAATCAAATAAACAAGATACAATATCTAGGTCCTTAGCAGAGGTAGAATATAGAGCCATGACAAATGTATGTTGTGAGTTAACTTGGCTCAAATATTTGTTTCAAGACAAAGGTTGATCATTCACAAGCTGCTACTTTGTTCTGTGAAAACAAATCAACTTTATACATAACAGCAAACCTAGTTTTCCATGAGAAAACAAAACACATAGAATTGGACTTCCACGTAATATGCGACAAGATTCAGGAAGTGTAATTACATAACATGTTAGTAGCAGCTCTTAAATTGAAAATGTCTTATTGTTCAGTTTTATCAGCATATGGACATGATTGAAGTTATTGACATCCACTCTCCATCTTGCGGGGATATTAATACATCAAGCTCAACTCTGCCAATTGATGCAAGATCGACAGTGCCAATGTTAGCACCAACTAATCCAAAGTGGCAATCAGGATCGGCAGGAAGGAAACCATCTTCTGGAATATACAAGGGAGAATGATGATGGAGGATGGAAGAATATTCTGCAAGTGGGGCAAATGGGATCATTTTCTGTCAGCATCTATATGGTTGGATGATTTTTCAATAGCCAATCAGATGTAGTTTGTTTTGTATAGCAGGTAACATAAATTTTTTTTTTTTCTAGATTTTTCTTGCTGATTCTATATGTGATTGATTGAAAAGATTTATTCATTCAATAAGTGAAAACAATTCTTTCACCACTTTCTTTGCCCATCTCCCAGTTATCTTTTGCAGCTATCATATTTCTTCTTGCCTATGTTTGGTATCCATTTTTACAAAAACTCATTTTAAACTACATCCTTTTTCATAAAATTATTTTACACGTAAATCGAAAAAAATTCTTTCTTTTTAAACTATACATTCTTAAAAAAAATCAATATTCGAAACTGCATTTTTCTTACCAAAATGGGTTCAAATGTGGGCTTATATGCTGACTAAATTCATCTATCATTCACATGCCGACTTCAGCATGTGAAGTTTCTATTCATTGAAAATTACAGGCCGGCTTGCTTTTTATTTCAAATTTTCTACCAGCTTCTATTATTAATCATTCTGGAATTTGCTGGCTGGAGAGATTAAGCATGAAAAATCTAAAAAAGTAAAATAAAAAATTGGTCTTTGTGTTCATAATAAATTGACAAAATTTCAATTTTGGCAGCTGGCTTCACACTGAAAAATTGATGGCCGACAATAAGATAAAAGCAAAGTAATATTGAGTGTATAATATAATAATTAATTAATGCTAAGTAGCTTTACTCAACTTGTAATTATAATCTATCCTATGGGCATAATTAATTTATTTATTTATTTTCAATATACCATCTATTTTATAATAATAGTCAAATTGCTTATGTCCCTTGTTTGACAAACGTTCAATTTAAAGCTAATTAACCGTACAGAAGAAAAGGCGACAATCTTGAGTAATTCATCGCTGATGAAATAAACTAAGAAATATATGTAGCAAACATGTCTTTATCTTATTTACAAAAATGGATGTAGCAAACATATCTTCATATATACATTTATGTGAATGACGAATTTCTTCGCCAACGCTCCAAAATTTGTCACTAAAGGAGAAAATCGAGTATATTGAAAAATAAAATACGTAGCAAACATTTTTAGACAACAATCAACCATTTAATTTCTTCTCCAAAAAAAAAAGTGTGTGTGTTCATTAATTTACCTATCTATACTTATTTATTCAACGATGAAAAATTCATCGCTGATGCTCCAAAATCCGACGCCTAAGGTATGATCTAATTCTATAGAAGCAAACAATTTTAGACTACCTCTGCTCCTAAAGATTAAAATGCTTGTTTATATGTATTTATATACACATATTTATGGCAAAGAAATTATTTTCAAAGATATCTAATCGTATGTGTTTAATTTAATTGGAGAGGCTTAGGTTGTGCCATGGTTCTTCTCTTCCATATATTAATTTCTTTCCTTGGCTCCAAAGCCGCTCCACCACCACCACCTGCACCGCCACTGTTACTGTCACTGCCACCTCCTCCGCCTCCACCTCGCAATATTGGTGCAGAGAAAGGAATAATAATTTCCTCTTCTCCCTCTTCATCCGAATAGAATCCCCTGTTCTCTGGTGCTATCTGTGCAGTTGTCCAATCAAAATTCGCAAACGTATCCCGACTACTCGCGAATTTTTTCATCTGATTCAAACTAGGTGCTGCTTCATCACCAGGAACCCTATGCTTGTCATCATCAGATGAACCATCGGATTTTCTTCCTGCAGCCGGCTTTTTACTGCTAAAAATATTCCGAAGAGTGGCTGACGGTTTCTTCTTCGGCGGTGATACGGCGGAGTTGGTTTCAGGCCGTGAAACTTGTTTCTTTTTGCTGATCTTGTTTTTTCTGTGCTTGATTTGGCCCATGCACGAAACTTTTGGTGAAGTTGGTTCATCGAAGTTGGAGTTCTTTGATGATTTTCTTCCTCGTGCTTCTGCCGGAATAATGGATATAATCGGACCGGAAAACCCTCGGTTGTAGTTGGATTTAAGGTTGTTTGCACTAACAACATTGTCTCTACGGCCTGCGGGGCTGAAAGGAGGGTTTTGGAAAGAAAGTGCTTTTGGTAGAAATTTTAACATCTTGTTCTTTAACTTTGGTTTCTCCATTGCAATGAAGTGCGTGTCTGTGTGTGTGTATCGTGTATTTATAGATCTAGATCTAGATCAAGATCAAGATAAGAAGACAGAGCAAAGTATCGAAATGGGTTTGTGTCATTGACATTTACAAGAAACAACAACTTTTCGATGGACCATTTCACAATTTTTGGTCAAAGGGAGAAATGGCTTTGTTTTATTTTTACTTTTTCTTTTAATGTCTTTTATTTGTATTTAAAAGGTATACTCTTCAAATAGTTGGTCAATTAAATATACTTGACGAGCTTCTCAAGCATTTTGAATATGGCTAATTCAAACTCACTTTGTTTTAACTCATTTTTCATTTTTCCTTCCCGTCTTCAAAATCCAATTCTCCAGCCTCAAACTCACGCTTGTCGTCTTTCTGTTGATTTGTTATTGAAAATAATCTTGAGTATTTAATGAAAGTAGATACGTAGAATTGTATTGCAAGAATAATCAATTTTTTGAATATTTTTAAAGGAACATAAAAACGTTTGTTGGTCGATTGGTTGGTTTTGTGCATCATATGCTCTTGCTATTATCAATTAAAATTTACACTCAGAGGTTTGAACTTTCAACTAGGAACATGCTTGCCATACTTTTCTAAAATCTATTTTCTAAAAACATGGTTTATATTAGTGTTCATATATTATCCTTCGATGGAGAAGAGAATAAAAAGAAGAATCAAAAACACCAAAATGGGTAAAAAGGCTCAAATACGAGACCGTTGTTAGGCGAGTGCCCAGCTTTAAGCTTGGGCACTAACCCAGAGATAAAATTGCCCAAGCCAAAATTTTAGCTCTGTTTTTCTTCTCATTTTGTTTTCGGTGTTTCCGTACTTGGTAGACACACATACGGATGTATTATCATTCCAATATATTCTTCATTATAAATTGAACAAGAAATTACAATAATCCCCACTTGTTCAACTGTACAATGATATACATATGCAAAAGTAGTAATATTTATACATATGGATTAGATATCTTTCGAATTTAATCTAACTATAGTGTAATTCTCACAAAGCATCATCGAAATTAAATGTAGGATGATGGCTTTAAACCAGTTATTCCTTGTGATAGTACCTATGAAAGCACACACAAATGTCATGTGTTTACAAATTCCTCAAACTTGCTTAGCACTAATATAGTCTTTTGCTCATCCTATTCATTGAACTTTAAAGAGAGAAACTCTAACTCTCTATTAAGGTGGCACCACCTCGAAATTCGTTTATGTGAAGTTTTTCTACTATCTTTGTTTCTTTTAGATATACTTGTAATAAGTAATGAACTTCATTAAGAGTTTTAAAACGCAACCCTCATTTAAGTAACAACCAGCATTATATAATTAGAATAGAGTTCTTGCAAAAATTATAATGCTGAAACTATCCACTTATCTAATGACTTATTGTTACCATTTGAACCCGTTGATTATAGTTTTAGTAATGACAGGTAGGATTGACATCATTGGTGAATCTTTTTTAGTTTAAAAGTTTCAACATCATCTTACTCAAAGTGGATATAACTAAATCTCTATTCAGAGGTTTAGTTAAAGGATCTATTGGGTTCTAACTGACTTAACGTAATTTAGAGAAACTATTCCACTATTGATTAGTTTCTTTACGAAATCATGTCTCATACTCATATGTATAGACTTCCCATCGTATACCTCATTGTAAACATTTGCTAATGTTGCTTGACTATGATAGATATCAAAGATATATTGTTTGGCTCCCAAAGGTATCTCATATAGTAGATCCTTAAGCCACTCAACTTCTTTTACAGTATCTGATAATGTCATGAATTCAGATTACATGGTTCAATGTGTTATGCGTCTTTATTTCTTAGATTTTAAAGAAGCTACAACTCCTCCAAAAGTAAACACCCAACCTGAAATAGATTTAGCCTCCGTTTGCTTCCCATTCTTTTCTACTAATAATGAGAAATATGACCATTATACATCACATCAAACCTTCAAATTTGAATTTCTATCTCTTGTGTGGGGCCCAATAACAATTATATTTTTCATTCTCATTCTACAATAATGCCCATCAAACGGAGCCTTACTCTCACTGGTGCTAGATATGCAACTAGTATAAGTAAATCCTTCTTATATAATTGGGAGTTTGGAATATTAAAGACCTAAGTTTTTTGTTTTTTTTTTTCAAAGAATCAAGAATTCTCCCAGTGACCTTCCAATGTTTCTTGCTCGGGCTACTAGTAAACCAACTAAGTTTACTAATCACAAATGCTATGTCCGATCTTGTGCATTGAACTGCAAACATAAGACTTCCTATAGCACTTGCATACTCCAATTGAACGATTGTTCTTCCATCATTCGTTATAAACTTAGAACTTAGATCAAAAGGCGTACTATACTCTTTTATTTTCAAATATTTAAACTTATTTGTCATATTCTCGATATAATGTGATTGACTCAAATAGTAACATCCACTATGTTTAGTAACTTTAATACCCAATATGGTATTCACTTGTCGAAAATCATTCATCTTGAACGTGGAAGATGGAAACATATTTGTTTCTTTTTCCATTCATGTGACTCAAAATCAACATACGTGCAAATAAATATAGCATTTCTATCTCATACTTTCGAATATAAATACTTATCTACACTATTACGTAAGAACCCAAATGAAATAATAGTTAAAGTCAAGTTTTTCATGTCATTTACTAGGTGTTTGTTTTAAACATATAGTAATTTTATTAGCTTACATATCTTGTGTTCATTTTCGGGTAGAACAAACCCTCCAAGTTGTTCCATATAAACATTCTAATCGAGATCTCATTTAAGAATGTTGTCTTCACAATCATTTGATGAACATGCAAGTCATGTATGGATGCTAATGTGAAAAAATATCATAGTTGATGTTATTTTAGCTACAAATGCATACATATCAAAATAATCAATTCCTTCTTTTTGTTGATAACATTTAACTACCAATCTAGATTTAAAGGGTATTAAGAGAACTATCTATGTTATATTTTATCTAAACACCCATTTACAACCAATATGTTTAGATCTGAATAGTAAATTGACAAGTTCTCACGTATTGTTTGATATAATTGAATCCGCCTCACTTTTAATTGCATCTTTTCAAAAAATACTATCACGAGAAGCTATAGCTTCTCTATAGGTTATAGGATCAATTTCCACTTGTAAAACAAAAGGTATTGGTCTTAAAACATTCTTCTCATTTTCCTCTGCTAAGTAAAGTGAAATAAGTTGATAATCAATTTCATCCAATCCAAAAGTCTTTTCTATTCGAGTTATTTTGCTTCATCGAAACTCACTAGATTGATTAACATAATTAGAAGATGTTTCGTCTTATGTTCCACTAGAGTTAGGAATCTCTTATAAGTTTCCTTTAATTCATTATTCGAAGAGAGTGAATTCTCAAAGAACTTCACGTCATTTGATTCGATTATCACATTGGTTTCCAAATTCAAGGAACTTGAAATCGAAATATCTTGATATCAGGAATTTCTTTGTACCTTCTTCTTCTTCTTCGTCTTTGTATTTGTTCTCCAAAGCATTCCATATCTCTTTTGTCGAAAATGTGTTGGTATAGAGATCATACAACCGATTGGATAATGCATTGAGTATGTGACTGTGGCACATCAATTCATCATCTTCACGCTTTTATCTTTCGACTCTTACAGCATCAGTATCTCCATTTGTTGGTTATGGTAGTGGTGCCAACTCCGGATCAAGGATGTAGAAAATCTTCAACGCTTTGAGAAGGAACTTTAGATTGTTGCCATCAAGTGAAATTTGTTCCATCGAATCTATTCAAGCGAACAAGGTCTTGATTATGAGTTTGATAGTGGCCATGGTAGTTTCATTTTCCACAAAATATCATTTGAAATTGCTGAACTATTATCCTTCAAGGTGAGTGGAGAGAGAACAAAAAGAAGACTCAAGAACACCAAAATAGGTAGAAAGGTTCAAACACAAGATCGTTGTCCTCAAATGATATTTATCCCTTTAGAATTGTTTTTTATGCTTAAAGGAGCTCTTGAAAAATGGTTTGTATGATTGATTTAAGCCTTGAAGAAGAAAACCCTTAAACACTAGTGTTTTACTTCCAAAACTTGTATAACACAAAGGATGTTTTAATATGTAAAGATACCTTGATGGATCTTTTTCAATATGAAATGATCTCAATTGTTAGTGGTTAATTATTGTTTTGAGGAATGAAGTATACCTCATATATATAGATTTTCATTCATACACCACGAAAAGAATTCAAAGGTTCAGAAAAGATGCATTTTTCATGAAAAGGTGCCAAAAAAGCAAACCCCAAAAGAAACTGATAAAAAGTAAAACGAGGACTGATGAGATATAAAAAAAAAATAGGGTAAATTAGTGTTTTAGTGACAAGAGTTTGAAATGTATAAAGTAGAATTGGTAAAATTATGTAAAGGGTCAAGAAAAATTGACAATGATTTCCTAATTGACCTTTTGAATTTTGATTTTGTCCCCTTACCAAAAATAAAAATAAAGAAACCCTTGAATAATGTTTCAAAATAGCCACTTCAAATGTATCCTCCATGCATCTTGACCCCCAACCCCAATTTCTAACTCCCACAAAGCACAATGTTTGGTTATTTACTTATATTTTATTTTATATATTCATCTTGTATGTAGGTAAAATTTATTTTTAATCAAACGTCCCTAAAGACCGGGCTATTAACAAGAGGAACAGACACATGAACCTTACTTCATAATGCATGATAAATGAAGAAAAGGACATCAATTTGGCATTGTTTTCATCTTTGGGCTATACTCACGTTATGAACAAGTCAAAGCACACAACTTTAAATAAAGATTAATCCTGGAAATTAGTAATATATTAATCAAATACATCCACAGAATTCTATAGGAAAAAGAGTTGTATGCAGGTCTCAATATTTTATCTGTAAAGTGATAATAAATTAAGTCTACTCCAATAATTTTGGGATAATCTATGTAAATCTTTTGATTTCAATTTGTTTAATTCATTGAGATGTCTTTATAGAACATACAAAGCAACTAGATCCAAACGTATAGTCTATTGCCTACCGAGAAGTATATTAGTAGGCAATCCGATTACATCAACTCAAAAAGATCCATCAGAATAGGTAAGTAGCAATTTATTGACTTAAAAATGAACTATTGAACTTTTCTTTCCCACAAGGATGACTTCTGTAACGTAAATATAATCCCAAAAGAAGAAATGAGACTTTGTACCTAGAGCTTACATTTCAATATTGTAAGGCTCATATCACACATGTTATGGAGCTTCAGAAATGTACTTACATCTTAGTTCCCACATTCCTATCATTTCCCAAAAGCTACCCAAT
Source organism: Fraxinus excelsior (assembly GCA_019097785.1). NCBI lineage: Eukaryota > Viridiplantae > Streptophyta > Magnoliopsida > Lamiales > Oleaceae > Fraxinus > Fraxinus excelsior. The sequence continues at coordinate 14,675,318 of CM032628.1, forward strand.
GCTTCCAGCATCAGGAATGCTCATAAAGTCCCGCCTTCTGAATTTACTTCGACGACACCTGCAGGTCAAAATGAAGCAGATATATCAATTGAATAATCAGCCTTTGTCTTATTTATGAAAATAAGAACAAGAACATTCTCCCACTTCAAAATTCATTCACTCCTAAAAATCTTCAACTGCATTTCCATGGCAATGACGGAAGAAGACAATATTGAGAGGCCGATCTCAACATGCATTTGAGCATTCAAAACATTGATCTCCTGTCCACAATTCGGTAACAAAGGCTGTCTGTAGTTGGGCTTAGACCATATTTGGAGGCGATCCATGTTCCTAGTGTTCGAGATATTACACCGATAATGTGCATATTATATTAATCAAGAACGTGCCGTTAATATGCGTGAAATCGAAATATCATTCGACTTACCGAAATCTTATTTGAGAAGACAAATTAGTAAATTACCGACTTCGAATATATGAATATGGATTCGTCGCTTCCCAGTCTTGAACGCACCTCTCTTTAATTCAAACAGTCCTTTCAATAAAAACACATAAACAAATTAACCATATTCTGAAATCAGGCATCAATATAATTACAAATGAGAAAGATGAAATGCAAGTGATGCGATCGGTCGAGACAAGTGTTTGACACTTTGTCCTTAAGATGAATTTGCCACGCATCGGTGCTAACGATTTCTTGACAATCATCTCCCAAAATACAACGACCACGTCTAGTCATAGGAGCACTCCAAATGACTTAGACCAACGAACTCGAACGGAGTTCCCTTTCTACCATAATCATGATTTTGACGCTAGAAATAATCACTTCTACAAAGTGTTTTATGCAAAACTAAAGTAAAATATGAAATGGAATGATATGGAACTATCAATTGAGTTTGTTCCTCTTCATATAATTCAAACATGTGGGATCTCTTATATAGTAGTTCGAACATCCATGCCAAGAGACACATCTCTTGAAATTTATCTCTCTCCATAAAGACACACAATTACATCTCTACATGAAGAGACAATTATTGAAAAATAATATCAAAAGTCATGATTTCCAAGAGTCATGATCCATATGAAAAGACACATCTTTTTATCTACGTCATCTCTAGAATATTCCACAATATTCTACACGATTTTCCAACAATTTCAAGTATTAAACGGTTTAAGTTTGGCTTAATTTCTCATTCATCAAACAACGAATTCCACTTAAATTGGTCACAACCAATTTCCAATACAAAATTCCAACAATCCCCCACATGAATCAAAATTAATGCAAATAACTATGCAGACACTAGTAGAGAGAGGGCGAAAAAAACACTGCATCAAAGAAGGTAGCTTCTGGCCTTGAACCTCGCTTAGTGAAATACTATCGGAAATACTGGCTAATTGGTGAACGTGATGTCTTGAACCATTCAGCCGTTGGTGTAAGTCAAGACAACAGTACTTACACAATGTCTTCCCTAAACCGTTCATGGTTCTCACTGTTGTGTTCATTTTGGCCCTGAACAACTCTTGGATTTCATAAGTGCTTTAGAGAATTCAAGCCTTTGAAACATTCTCATAGAAGCGGCCTCACTTCACACTTATATAGGTGACCTCCTATTAAGAGTATTATGTCATACTCTACTTGACTTAATCAAGATATAGGAATCATTAAAAGAGTATCTTAACCTTCAATCACTCTGCAGAAAGCACTTTATTTATCATAGGAATGAGTAGGAATAATTTCCTAAGTGCTTCAGAAAGCATTTTAATTATCATATGAATGAGTAGGAATAATTTCCTAAGTGCTTCAGGGAATCTTCATAACTTAGTTTTCCCTTTGAACCAAGATCTTGGGATCTACAGTCAACAAGGTAGGGTTACCATTACAAAGACTCTTACGTCGTAAGCTTTAAGCGTATTCCCTCGATATGCAGTATTCTTGATCTCTCGGTAAATCTCTAAAGGTACCAGGAGTTTACACCATTGAGATCGACTGCTTAATGGTATTATGTCTACGGCTTATACGTTTAGACTTACCATTATATGTGACTTAGTATCTCATCAAATATAGCTAATCAACGATTGATTGATTTAATAGATACAACATGTCACCACCAAGAAATCCTCTCATGAAGCTACATGCTTCTAACTAATTTTATCTAAAGCTTTATAAATTCCAAACAACAATGTTAGAGGATTTCTATCACGCACTACACTAGTCAATCACTTTTACTAGTGGATTTCATAAACATGGGTATTCAATATCATTATTGAAATATTACAATGCATTTCAACTTTATGAATATTCTTCAAATATTCTAATTGATCTTGCATATCCAAACAAACGCCGTAATCGACTTTTATCACATTTCATCCACTTTAGACTTAGTGTATATCATCCTTATAATTAATATAAGGGTTTTCTTCCTTTTCACCTTCATAGATATATTTCTATGATTATAAGGTATAGAAAAATATAACTTTTAACATAAGTTACCCCCACAATTTCTCAATTAGGAATGCATGTGCAACTAGTAATATTGCATCCACAAATCTTAGACTTTTCATATAAGTTCGTAAGTATTGATGCTAACCCCCACACTTTTGGGTTGTACTTGAACTTAGAGTTCATAAACTCTTTCATAATTCAATTCATTATCGAATAGATAATGTCCATATCGAATGCTTCGTGAAAGTTTAAAGACTTTCAAAATAGTGGTCGTCAACCCACAAATTATTTCAATTGAAATAGTATACAATATACTTCAATCCAACTATCTTTTAATTTGATCATCCAAATTAAATTAAGATCATCACATAGACCAACAATGTTCTCAAAACATATACCAATTTAATTGGTTCCACTATTGAAATCGAATTCGACAATGAAGAAGACTAAGCAACTTGATTCACAAGAATTGACACAGGAGTATAGATATGTAAATCATGTAATTTATATATTTCCTTTACATAAATTTGAACAGCCACCATATTCAAATCATAAAACTGATGGACGCATTTAACCGAAAAAAAAAAACAGAATTCTGCCATTAAGTGACGTGAAGAAAATTAATTTAAAGTAAATTAAATCTAGGCATCACCCACTAATTGTCTTCAATGCAAAATTTAATTATCATGCATGACAGTATTAATTGGAATAGAATCACATAATTATAACCAAGAACTCGACACACATAACTGTCGAACTAAATTGATTGTAAATGAAAAGGCACCAAACATAAAGTCTACATGTTTGAATTGTTTCTGCCTTTTTCCATATCTCACACATGCAACCATTTAAGCATAAATGAATTCTCATGATTCTTATTTCAAAACTCAATCTCAAGCAGTGACATAATTTTTAAACTCAATTCCAAGCCGAAATTATGCATACACGTGCCAATCATAGGAATATAATATGCAATTTATTTTCTTGACATATAATTCCTAATTCATACCCACAACAAATACCAAAATTCATCTTAAGATTGTTGGAGATATTACACCGATAATGTGCATATTATATTAATCAAGAACGTGCCGTTAATATGCGTGAAATCGAAATATCATTCGACTTACCAAAATCTTATTTGAGAAGACAAATTAGTAAATTACTGACTCCGAATATATGAATATGGATTCGTCACTTCCCAGTCTTGAACGCACCTCTCTTTAATTCAAACAGTCCTTTCAATAAAAACACATAAACAAATTAACCATATTCTGAAATCAGGCATCAATATAATTACAAATGAGAAAGATGAAATGCAAGTGATGCGATCGGTCGAGACAAGTGTTTGACACTTTGTCCTTAAGATGAATTTGCCACGCATCGGTGCTAACGATTTCTTGACAATCATCTCCCAAAATACAACGACCACGTCTAGTCATAGGAGCACTCCAAATGACTTAGACCAACGAACTCGAACGGAGTTCCCTTTCTACCATAATCATGATTTTGACGCTAGAAATAATCACTTCTACAAAGTGTTTTATGCAAAACTAAAGTAAAATATGAAATAGAATGATATGAAACTATCAATTGAGTTTGTTCCCCTTCATATAATTCAAACATGTGGGATCTCTTATATAGTAGTTGGAACATCCATGCCAAGAGACACATCTTTTGAAATTTATCTCTCTCCATAAAGACACACAATTACATCTCTACATAAAGAGACAATTATTAAAAACTAATATCAAAAGTCATGATTTCCAAGAGTCATGATCCATATGAAAAGACACATATTTTCATCTACATCATCTCTAGAATATTCCACAGTATTCTACACGATTTTCCAATAATTCCAAGTATTAAGCGGTTTAAGTTTGGCCTAATTTCTCATTCACCAAACAACGAATTCCACTTAAATTGGTCACAACCAATTTCCGATACAAAATTCCAACACCTAGCAGATCTGGCATTCTGAAGGATGTTCACAAAACAGACAAGATGGTTGGCTGTGATGACCGTGCCCCCTGATCAGCCAACAAAGGAAGGATAAATCAAGGTAGGGGAACGAAGCCGAGCTCAGCGAGAGCAAACAAACTATTTCTTTTTTTTTCCATAAGATGAATGAAGTGCACTATTATGTCAAGCAAGAAAACTGAAAATAAAGATGAAGTCGGTGAACATTTTAAATATCGATGTCATGTCACTATAAACCAGTGTTCTAAAATGAGGGAAAATGCGCCGCCTAGGCGCGAAGCGCAGAGAAAACGCGTCGAATTTGGGGTATGCGGGTAAAAATGCGGTCAAACTTTTTGTTAACCGCCTAGGCGCGAATAGGCGAATCAATGCGCGTTCATTCTGGATTAGGCGCCCATCATTAATGGATTGCTAACAATACTCAATAAGTCAATAACATTATAATTCTAAATAATAAGCCCAACCTTAGCAAACCCAACATCCCAAGACCCGGCCCATCGCCTACAAATTTCAAGAAAGTAGAAACGTCCCCTTTTGCCCTTTTCATTCCCTGTTAGAATTTAAAACTCTCCCAACTCCTCCTCCGTTCTCCCCATCTGCTTCGCCTTCAGCCATTCATCAGAATCCATGGCTGCCCAACCAAGTACTTGTGAAATGTGACTCTCTCCATCTCTCGTGTTATCATTCCACAAAAGGTTTATATTATCAGAATCCATGGCTGCCCAAAGGAATTCCATTTGAGGTCTTCTCCAACCGGTTCGGAACTCGAAAGGTTAGTTTTCGATTTTTCCCTTCTTTGATTATTTCGTAGACTTTTCTTTCACACTTGGGTTTCTCAAATAATGTACTGAAAGAAGTGAAAATTTGAAAACTTTCTTTCACAGTTGGGTTTCGTAGACTTTTAGGGGCTGTTTGTTCCACCTTTTTTTTTTCATTTTCAGAATTTTTTGTGCCGTTGCAAATCAATCAGGCAGCAAATCAGTCGAATGTAACGGTTGAAAATCTCATTCTTCTTGGGGAAAATTGAGAAACAAACACAACCTTAAATTAGTGTTCATTTCATTGTATATCTGTTGATTATGTTCTGGACCAATTCTGTTGCATTTTCTATACACTTTTATATTGTAATTAGTGTTCATTTGTCTAGGAAGTAATGGAGCGAAATGATTCTTCAGTGGCCTCTAATCCTAGTTTTGAAGATAGTGGTTTGAAAAAAGGTTCTGGGGACATTGGATGGGAAACTGGAATTCTTGAAGATCCTACTAAACCTAATAATGTGAAATGCACATTGTGTGGTAAAGTTACAGAGGCGGGAATTAATAGGCATAAAATTCACATAGCGGAAATTAAATGAAAGGGTGTGAGACCATGTCCTAAAGCTAGCAAAGGGCAAAAGACCAAGTGCCTTGAAGCAATTGAAGAGAATATGTCTAAAAGGTTAGAGAAAGCATTGAATGAGGCTAAATTGAGGGATGATGTAGTTATGTCTTCTTCTACACGTGAGGAATAAGATGATGAAATTTCTATCATTGAAGGAGGGTCTAGGAAGAGGCCTATTCGTGTTGGTCCCATGGATTCTTTTTCAAGGCCAATCAAGGTAGATAGTGTTAATGCAAGTAAAATAACGAAACAACAAATTATCTATGATGCAACTGCTAAGAAAAGGGCATTAGAAGTTCATCAATATTTGGCAAGATAGGTATATGAAGTTGAAATTCCTTTTAATTACATTGATAATGATAGCTTTAAATGCTTTGTTGAAGCTCTTGGTCAATATGGCCCAGGTTACACCCCTCCTTCACAATACCAACTAAGAGAGCCACTTTTGAAGGGAGAGGTAGAGAGAACAAAGGAAACTCTTAAGAAGCAAGAAGAAGAGTGGAAGAGTAATGGGTGTTCTATAATGACCGATGCTTGGAGTGATAGAAAAAGAAGAAGAATTATGAATTTGTGTGTGAATTGTAAATTGGGAACCACATTTTTTTCTTCAAATGAAACTAATGATAATGCTCACACTGCTCAATACATATTTGACTATGTCCATGAATGTATTAAAGAGGTTGGAGATGAAAACGTGGTTCAAATTGTAATCGACAATGCTTCCAATAATATGGCCGCTGCAAATTTGTTAAAATTACATCGTCTTACCATCTTTTGGACATCGTGTGCAACTCACACATTGAACCTTATGCTTGAAGGAATCTCTAAACTTCCTACCTTCAAGGGAGTGATTAAGAAGGCAAAATCATTCACAATTTTCATCTATGCACATCACAAAACTTTGGCATTGATGAGGAAGTTTACAAAAAGGGATATAGTTCGGCCAGAAGTTACTAGATTTGCATCATCTTTCTTGACATTACAAAGTTTGCTCGATAAAAAACAAGAGTTAAGAAATATGATGACTAGCAATGAATGTGATAATACTAAATGGTCTAAGAGCAAAAATGGAAAAGAGGCATTCGATGTTGTTGTTCCCAACCATTTTTGGAACTTGATAGAATTGTGTTTGAGGGTGTTCACTCCATTAGTGAAAGTGCTTAGACTAGTTGATGGGGAGGAGAAGCCTTCAATGACCTTTGTTTATGCAGAGCTACAAAAGGCAAAAGATGACATTAGAAAGACATTGAAGAAGGAAAGTGATTATATGCCATTCTTGAACATTATTGATGCAAAATCCAAAGATCGACTTGATAGTCCACTTCATACAACGGCATATCTTTTGAATCCATTTTATTACTTCAAGAATCCAAGTATCAAAGATGATGAATTGATAACAAATAATGTGATTATTTGTGTTGAGAAGTTCTTTCTCGATGTTCAAATGTAACATCATGTGATAAATGTCGAGTTGCAAAGATACACTCAAAAAGAAGGTGCATTTGGAAAAAAATTAGCTATAAGTGGATGTGAGAACAATACTTCAAATTACAATCCGGGTATGTTTAAATTATTTTATTTTCATTTTTTGTTAATAGTTAAATACTTAAATTAGTATACCATATGGATATATAATATATTATATTTATCTCTCTTTTTTGTATATACTAGCTAGTTGGTGGGACTTTTATGACAATCAAACGCCAAATTTGAAATTCATGGCAAAAAGGATCCTTGGTTTGACTACGAGTTCATCGGGTTGTGAGAGAAATTAGAGTGTCTTTGAAAGTGTAAATATTAAATACTTAATTATGTTGCTATATTTTAGTTATTACTTTGGTGGTGGTTTGATGATTTAAAGTTTACTAAAAAATTTCAACTTCTTTCATGTAGGTGCACACTAAGAAGAGAAATCGCCTAGATGTTACAAGGATAAACAATTTAGTTTATGTCCAATTCAATGCAAGATTGATGAACAAAAAGAGGAGGAAAGATAAAGTAGAAACTCTACTAGTAAGTGATGCTAGTAATGCACAATCTTGGATTGTTGAGGGTTGTTGTGATGATGATGATGAGGAGGAGGAGGTGGTGGTGGTGGTGGTGGTGGAAGTAGAGAATGATATCTTACAACATACAAGAGGTTTTCCAAATGATGAAGATGAAATAAGGGAGCCCGACGAAAATGATTTTGTATCGAATGGCACGGAAGATGAGTTAGATCGAGTTAGAATCCGATAAGGAGTTACACAGAAGTTAGGCTATGTGACTTAATGTAGAAGTGTTCTAACTTTTATCATATTTTGTTAGTTATCATATTGTATGTTGATAACTTGATAACTTTTATCTTATTTTGTTAGTTATCAACTTATCAATATCATGAAGGCATTTTACTATTATGAATCTATGATACATTAATATATTATCAAAGTTTGCTTGTCTAGAATTGGTTCCTCAATGAGTTTAATTGTGCAAGGCCTCAAGAAAATCATCTACTTAGTGTCCAATACATTAACAATATAAGTAATATTTAATAGTAAATGTGTATGTTTATTTTTATATAAAAAAAAATTTTTAATATAAAAATCTATTTATTATACGTAAAATAATATTAAAAGTACGAAACGCATTATGACGCATATTCTTCGCATTTACACGCTTAAACTTGTGATTTTTGATTCTCGATCTCGACGCATCGCAACGCATTCCGCATTTTAGAACACTGCTATAAACATCAATCATACTATCTTCAATTAAATTTTAAGACATGCAATCCATATAATTATAGACACAAGAACCATGATGCCTGATATAATGTTAAAACTTCAATAATCAAGAGAAGTACCATAATGTATCTGATAAAATAAATTATAACATCTTGAACGGTGAAGGAATTCCAAAACTGGCATGGCAACTGGCCAAGCTAAAAATATTTCAATACTACAATTTCCTATATCAAAGTAAAAATGGTTTTTACAAAACTCACAAGATTTCGAATAATAGAATATATAATGATGAATTATCAAAAGTAAACTTAGCCATTGGATCAACGCAGGAGCACTGTGTTCCTAGAAGGGACGAGTTATAAACCTCAAACCCAACATTTTTTCTACCAATTCATCATGCTTCTTTATCTGCACTGCTTTCCTTAACTGCTCCAAAACCATTTTACAGGCTGGCACACCCGGTCTCAATCTCTTTTCCTCAACCTTCTCTTTGAGATACTTGTATGCGTTGTACCATTGGCCCATTTTGCAGTACACTGAAATTGAAAGTATTCACAAGAGGCTCAACTTCACTCTCGTCCATTTCTTTTTAAATTTTAATAGCCATATCAGATGATTTAGACTCAGCAAACGTCCGCAGCAATATATTATACGTCACATTGTTTGGCTTACAATCTAACTCCTCCATCTTGGCAAATAATCGATGTGCAGCATTCCCATCCTGGGCTTCTGCAATGCACCTTAAAACTAGATTGAAACTAGAGGGATTTAGCTCACATCCTTTCTTAACCATTCTATTAAGCACCTTAATTTCCTCCTCTCGATCCTTGCCCTTCAAAGACTATCAATCAAAAAAATTATACGTGGTACATCCGGTTCACATGAAAGCCTCTTCATCTGATTATACACTTGCAGCATTGTCTCAGTCCTCCTAGACTTTACATGAACCCGCATCAAGTTGTTAAATGTAATCGTGTTTGGTACACATCCCACATCAATCATCTCTGAGAAAACGGTGTGTGCCCTTGTAATTTGAACACACCTACAAGAAGCGTCTATCTTATGCCATAGGTATACACATTGGGTTGAATACCAGCTATCTTCATTTCCCGAAACACCCTCTCAGCCTCATAAGTATTCCCAATCCGACATCTCCCACGCACTAAATGTTATTAAAAAAGAAATACAGGAATGGAGAAAAACAAATAAGAAGAAAATGACGAATATGAATCTGGTAAAAGCTTGAACACGAAAATTATATCGTTGTCCTCAAACGATATTTGCCTCATCTACAATGCTTTTAAGGATTTAATGGCAAATAGTTTGTAGGACTAAACAAGCCTTATGAAGATCACCAAAAGCAAAGTGAATCTTCAAATAAACAAGTGAAAAAAGAATAATGATTATATAAATGGACAAAAATTTCTCTCAAAAAATTGAATGAATAATCAATATAAAATTTGATGTGTACAACAAATATTTATAGGTTTCAACCATCCCAAACGAAATGGTTCCAAGCTCAAATCAAGAGGTGCAATACTTCATCAATCAAACACCAGAAAATTCGAAAAAACCCAGCCAATGGTCACATTTTATAACTATGCAACCGCATAGGCTATAACTATGCGGTTGCATAGATATAACCTTGGCTGTATCTGAATTTCCTGATAGCGTCTATGCGACCGCATGCATAAATGGCTCAAGGCGTCATTTTCCTTTTTCATTCGTCCATGATTCATCCATCCATGAATTTTGAACAAGAAGATTCCAACACTAAACTCGTATACAACACAATGTCCAGCTTAAACCTATCCTTCAAACTATAAAAAAAGGATTAAACTATATGTACTTAAAGCTTTACTATATGGTTGACAAAATAGTCAAGTGGCGGCCCCCTATTGGAGGGGCGGCTGGTGGGCCAGCCGCCCCTCCAATAGGGGGCGCCACTTGACCTTGTAGTAAATCATGTAGTAAAGCTTTAAATACTTGTAGCATGGTCCAAAAAAAAAGGCATGCACTTCCACTGCTCCTTTTCTTACACAGTATACCAATCACTATAGAAAAAGCATTGCAATCAGGTTTGCAAACCATAATCCTCCAATCTATTAAAAGCATGTGTAGCCTGCATCCAACCCAGTACGAACATAATGCCGAATTAAAATCGAGAAAGTATCAATTGGGATTTCTACACTTTTCAATTTCATTAAGTCGATCAAGTGCCAGGAGACATTAAATTGCAGCACCTTTCCAGAAAGGCCGATCATTTTTAGGGGTGGGCGCGGGTCGATTCGGTTCGGTTCGGTTCGGTTTTTTCGGTTCCAGAAATTTTCGGGTATTTAGTAAATGGAACCGTCGGTTCCAGATATAATTCTAGAACCGTTCGGGTTCGGGTTCGGTTCAGTTCGGTTCGGTTCCATTCGGTTCTGTTCGGTTCCTACTATAATTAATTTTTTTAACATTTATAATAACACTATATAAATATATTTAGAAAACTTTGTCAGTGCGTCTTGAATAATTAATCCATAATATATTAGAAAGTTTTCACAAAATGCTAACACTTTAGTACTAGACAATATAGATCACAAATTTTTTTTGTTGCTTCCCTCAAACAGTTACTACTCCACTGCTTACCTACCAAAATGTAACATATAAAAATATCTAACTATGTTCTCAATTTTGAGAAGTGGTACCAAAATCATTCCTATTTTCTGAAAACATTGTGAGAAGTGAGGCAATCCCAACGTGCTCAGTACTTTCACCGAGTGAATCTGCGTGTGAATATTGACCAGGTTCAATCTTAGCTTTTACAAATGAACGTAATATTTTAAAGTATTAAAAATACTTACCAACTATGTAATGTAATCATCGATTGCTTGACTTGCCATGTACCATTAAAATGTTAACAATTTCTTAAATACCATGTAAAGAAAAAGAATCCAGTAACTAGAGCTGGAAATCTCTGTGCAAAGCTCTTGGAAGGTTTAAAAAATTTGTCATTGTAAACACGATAAAAGAACGAAAGCACTGTTAGCGTTAAGAGGGTAAAATCTCACGTCTCTTAAATATGAAAAAAAAAAATTACGAGAGTACTCCATCTTAGTGTGGGAACTAGAAGGAGGAGGACTTCTTCAAGTTGAGAGAAAATGACTCATGACTAGACGAGAAACATGTTGTGCGGCAGGAATGGACTGGAGAGAGAAGAAGAAGAGAAGATCGAAAATTCTAGGGCTCTTTCCCTTTTATATTTAGTGGCTTTTTTTTGCAATTTTTTTTATGTTGGTCGGTTTGTATTATATTCAATATACTTAAAGCCCAAATGCTCAATTGTAAAAAAAAAAATTCGGTTCTTCGATTCTTGGTCTAGAACCGAGAACCGAACCGAACCCGTCGGTTCTCGATTCGGATACCCGTTCGGGTTTTTAATTTAAGAAAACCCGTTCGGTTCGGTCGGTTCGGTTCCGGTTCGGTCGGTTCGGTTCGGACATTTTGCCCAGCCCTAATCATTTTGTTGTAGGCTTCCACCAATAAAGGTGAAACTTCAGACAATTCCGATGGTGACGTGGCCCAATTGAAGAAAGCAAGTGCTTAAATAAAGGGAATGCCGTGGCGGGGACGGAGGATTTCTGAATTACACAGCGGATTAAGGAAGGGGATAGAGAATTGACTACGGAGATTTTGGAGAAAGAGTAGGGAATGTTACGGTAGGGTTTAAAGTGTTACTGCTAGGGTTTAAGGGCTAAGGGGTTTTCCCAATAATGGTCTTTGATCAAGGAGTACAATTTATCGGCGATTAAAGTTTCCTCCGGGGATAAGTTGGCGGTGACGATGTCGATTTCTTCAACATCGTTTTGTAGGTGGAGTGCGTCTGAGGAGGCAGAGAAGGGCTTTAGGGCGCGTTTGGAGAGAGGAAAAAAAGAAATGGAGAGTAAAGATTAAGCACGACTTCAGTTTGGTGAGAGCCATTGGAATTGTAAGCTTCTTTACTGCTTTCTTTCCACCGTGCTGCATGTACAAAATGATATTGGGTCATAATTTCTTCAAAAAAAAATTCATCACTGTTTGTTCACACTCAAAAGCATGTTCAAAAGACTCTCTAAATTAATATTTTTATTTAAGAGTGAGTTTAACTCTTCAAATTTGGAGAGTCAAACTCACTCTCTATAATTAAATGCATTCAAAAAATTTTAATTTTTAATGTAGGAAATCAATAAAATAATATAAAATAAAGCTGGTTAAAATAAGAAATAAAGAAAAATAATAAATATTTATTGGGAGTAGTAAAATTAAGTGTTAAATATAAAGAGTTTGTTGGAGTGTTGCAAAATTTGAACTCTTTAAATTTATAGATACTCTCCAAATGATAGAATATACTCTTTAAAAATAGAGAGCCTCTTGGAGATGCTCTAATACCTAAACTATTATTTCATCTATTTTGGGGGTGTATGATACTTGAGCTCCGGGAGGAAAAATTACCAACTTGAACCTTAATCCCAGTATTATATTTGGTTATTTATTAAAATTGCTCTTCGGAGAGGAAAGTTGGATTGTTAGTGGGGTAAATGATTAGAATATGCTAAGTGTATATCGTGGGATTGATATCATTGTGTATATTTCATTGTATTTCGAAAATTGTGGATGAAAAAATATTTTATTTTTTTTAAATTATCTAATCATATATCATCACGATGTGTCATGATGTACATGCATCGCAGACTTTACCGTTGTTCCGAGTTTCCCCTTTTAGAGCTTGTTTTGTACAGTTCAAAATTTAATTAAAATTTAAAGTATAATCGTTATTGGGTCAAACTCGTATAATAAAAGTCAACAATAACAACTAATTTTTCAATTTTAATCTGATTTTAATTTCTGCCCCCTACCATTCCCAAAATCCAATAATGTCGACCCATCGCCACCTCATTAAATAGCCTCCGCCGCCACCTCCTCTTTCGTCAATTTTTACACAACGGTCGGACAATGTGGAAGAACTTCTTGATAGACACCTTGTCAAAAAAGATAAAAAGGACTATGAAGAGAATGAGTTGCTGACTCGACAGCGACTCACCAGTACTCGCCGAGAGGTGCTGAGTCTGTATCGAGACATTATACGATCTACCCGCTTCTTCATGTGGCTAGATTCTCGAAGCGTCCTCTGGTGCGATGTATTGAGAGAGAATGCTCGAAAGGATCTCGAAGAGGCCCAGTTCGAGAAAGATCCGAAAATTGTTACTAGGCTGTTGATTGGAGGGTGGGATGATGTGCAATCGGCTCTTGATAAGCTTGTCGAGAAGCAACGCGGCAAATTTAGAAGGAAAGAAATGAATCAAATCGTCGCTGACTTTTATGGTAATAAATGAATTAAATTTCAATTTTTTTTAGTACTTTTAGTTTCCATTTATTTTATAATTTATTATTATTATTATTAATTTTTTTTAAATTATTTTTTGCCTCATTTTATCTGAAAATGGAGGTGCAGTCATATGTGCCAGAGGCAAAGCTGAAAATTGATGGGTTTGTTTAAATGTGGTTGACTTGTGATTTGAAACCAATCCCTTTTGTCTAATTGTGGAGAAAGGAGAAAAAATGAAGAATGAAACAGGAAGTTATTTGAAAATTTTCAGATTACATAATATTATTTACGTTATTGAATTTTTGTCAGGATTTTCATGAATTGTTCAAGTTCATCTGTGAACTAGTTATTAGGTAGTTCCTTATGTACTTGTTGGAAAACTGAAAAGATAACTAAGTTTTGGGCTGACTTTGGCACTAGTTTTGAGCGGGACCCGTTTGGCTATTTTGAAATATGAAAGTTGATTTGTGTTATCCTCCGTAAGTACATAGAAATCATATACTTACTTGTCAAAAATGATGCTCGGGTGAATGAGAAATTGAAACTAAAAGTATACCATGTGAAAGGAGTTTATGTTGGTGGGAAAGGAAAAATTTAAGCTTTGTCCCACATAGGAAGTGGATGAAAGTTAAAACCACTTTATAAAGGATTGCACTTTAGAATGGTGTAATCATGTGTAGTATAGAGGCTATCTCCACGTCCGCGCGCAGGGGGTGCAAATCTTGGACCGAAATTGGCTTCAGACTTTGAACTTGTGTGCGAGCGCGACCTGCTTACACGAATGTCGGACCGAAAGGAGCAAAATTGGCCCCTTAGGAGTGTCCACGTTTTGCTACATTTTTTAATTTTTTCAATAGACTTTTAGTTTTCCAAAACTGTTGAAACTCCTAAAACTCCAATGTTAATTGCTATGAAGTTATTGAGCAATTATCCTACAGTTAGTCTATATAGTCATCTCGTTTTTCAGTATGCAGTACATGAATTCATCTGCATATTCATCTGCCTGCAGTTTCTGTTTCTCTACATACAGTCTCCGTTTTTGCATTTTTCGATTTTGTTCGAGTCCGGTGATGATATAATTCAGGCACATAGTCAGTTCGCCGGAGTAGTCTTTGTGGTGCTCAGAAACTACTGGTTCTACCATTGTATCCTGGAAAGCAGACGTTCATATCAATCCTCAAGCACGTACGGGGAGGGGGCGAATCTTTTTAAGGAAACTATGTTTGGTACAAGCCTCGGGTTAAAAGTTTTATACAGTTTTAATAGATTCTGGTTGCTCGACTTTGCGTATTGTTGTTCTGCAATTATCTTTTGATTGTTTACTGCAATTTACATATTTTACAATCTGTTATAATATGCGCAAACTGTATTTGTAAAAACAGTGTTTAAGCTATTCATCAAAAATTGGTATCAAGTTGTAAATACGGTATTTATATGTAAATTCGATATCAATTCTGCATATACGGTATCCAGTGTTTAAATCCAGTATCATAGTTGAAACAATTTTCTTACAAGCTTAAAACAGACTCGATTATTATTTCATTTGGTTTATTGGATTAATATTAGTTTATTCAAAACTAATATTTTTGTTTCATTTTCAAAAATGGCAACCGAACAAACTAACATGGATGTGACCCAAACTGTGGCTACTGGAAAACAGGCTGTGAGCTCTAGTTCTGGTGTGGCTGAGACTGTGGCTAGATTGCCAAGTCATGTTGTGAGCCAACCTGTGGCTACTGTTCCGGTTAATCATAATGAAAAACCGGAGAAATTCAATGGCTTGAATTTCAAGATGTGGCAGCAGAAAATGCTGTTTTATTTGACCACCTTGAATCTTGCGAGGTTCTTGACTGAAACTGCTCCAAAACTCAATGAGGGTGAGAGAGATGTTCAAGGGATCAGTGCACTTGATGCTTGGAACCATTTGGATTTTCTATGCCGAAATTACATTATGAACAATGTAGCAGATTCGCTGTACAATGTGTATAGCACTATGAAAACTACTAAGGAGTTGTGGGAGTCTTTGGACCGTAAATATAAAACTGAAGATGCCGGGGCTAAAAAGTTCATTGTCGGCAAATTCTTAGATTATAAAATGGTAGACTCCAAAACTGTAATCAGTCAAGTGCAAGAACTCCAAGTAATTCTTCACGAAATTCATGCCGAATGGATGATGTTAAGTGAGACTTTCCAAGTGGCTGCAATTATTAAAAAATTGCCCCCCGCATGGAAAGATTTCAAGAATTACCTAAAGGCAACAATCTAACATATAAAAACGAAAAGGGAATGAACGTTGAGTCGCAACTGTATGTTAGACTTGAAAATTTAAGACAGGCAACAAAGCAAGTTACCGGAAGAAGTTTAATCATAGTGATTGCTCAAGCCCAGTAGTTGTGGAGGATGGTGGAACAGCGTCCGGATACGCAACATAAAGTTAGGGTCCATAGAGGGTCACGGGCCCAAGTAAGGAACCCATAAAGTGGAACCTTAACAGGCAGTTTCCTCAAGGACAATCGATACAATTTGTGACAAAAGTGGGTTACAATGTTTTCAGAGTGCGATTGACCACAGGAGCGCACGAAGCAACTGTGGGTTGACTACATGGCGCATGATGTGGCGGAGATGAATCTAGCAGCCTCATTTCTGAAGTGAACATGGTGGGCTCTAACCCAAAAGAATGGTGGATTGACACCGGAGCTACTAGGCATGTGTGTTCTGATAAAGAACTGTTTGCTGCTTTCGAAGCAATTGAAAATGGAGAGAAGTTGTTCATAGAAAATTCAAAAACTTCTGAAATCAAGGGACAAGGCAAAGTGGTTCTGAAGATGACTTCGAGGAAAGAGCTAACTCTTAACAATGTGTTGTATGTGCCGAAAATTCGCAAGAACCTTGTGTCCGGGTCACTTTTAAATAAGCATGATTTTCGTACTGTATTTGAGTCGGACAAAGTTATTTTGTCTAAGAGTGGGATGTTTGTCGGAAAAGGCTATGTTTCCGATGGTATGTTTAAGTTGAATGTAATGGTTGTTAAACCAAAAATGAATAAAGTGAATTCTTCCGTTTACTTGCTTGAGTCTTCCAATGTGTGGCATGGTAGACTAGGACATGTTAGGTATGCTTCTTTAGTTCGCCTAGTTACAACTTGATTGTATCCCCGTTCCTATTGATGTCAACACTAAGGTGCGGGAACTACTTGTGTTGAGGCAAAATTGACAAGGTCATCATTTAAATCAATTGAACGGAATACAAAACCACTTGATTTAATTCACAGTGATATGTGTGATTTAAAATTTGAACAAACAAGAGGTGGCAACAAGTATTTCATTACTTTTGTCGACGACAACACAAAATATTACTATGTGTACTTGCTAAAAAGCAAGGATGAAGCGATAGAGAAATTCATTCTCTACAAGAATGAAGTTGAGAACCAACTTAACAAGAAAATTAAGGTGATAAGAAGCGATCGAGGTGGTGAGTATGAAGCACCATTCGCTGAATTATGTGCACAACACGGAATCATACATGAAACCATCGCACCTTATTCCCTGCAACAAAATGGTGTTGTTGAAAGAAAAAATCACACCTTAAAAGAAATGATGGATACGATGTTGGTAAGTTCTGGGTTACCTCAGAACATGTGGGGGGAGACTGTGTTATCAGCAAATTACCTTTTAAATAAGGTGCCCCGAAAGAAAATGGAGAAGACCCATTATAAGTTATGGAAAAGAAGAAAGTCTTCCTATAAATACTTATGAGTGTGGGGGTGTCTTGCTAAAGTGGTTGTCCCAACACCAAAGAAGGGGAAGATAGGCCCGAAAACTGTAGATTGTATCTTCATTGGATATGCTCAAAACAGTAGTGTCTATCGATTTCTTGTGTATGAATCTAAAATTCCAGATATACACAAAAATACGATAATGGAATCAAGAAATGCTTCGTTCTTTGAACATATATTTCCATGCAAGTCCAAAGAAGAGGCAAGCTCTTCTAAACGGACATATGAGACTATGATTGAAAATCGTCCGGACCAAGAATTAGAAGATGAGGTTGAGGTTGAACCAAGACGTAGCAAAAGGGAAAGGACAGAAAAATCTTATGGTCCAGATTTTCTGACCTATATGCTAGAAAGTGAACCTCAAAGCTATCAAGAAACTGTGAACTCATCAGAAGGACCTCAATGGAAAGAGGCCATTCAAAGTGAAATAGATTCCATTTTGCAAAATCATACATGGGAGCTAGTGGATCTTCCTCCAGGAAGTAAACCACTAGGATATAGATGGATTTTCAAACGTAAAATGAAAGCAGATGGATCTATTGAAAAGTATAAGGCTAGATTAATAATAAAAGGTTATAGACAACGGAAAGGCCTTGATTACTTTGATACATATTCTCCAGTAACAAGAATAACATCTATTAGGATGATACTTGCGATTGCTGCCCTACGAAATCTTGAAGTATATCAAATGGATGTTAAGACTGCATTCTTGAATGGAGATTTAGATGAATAAATCTATATGGAACAACCCGAGGGGTTTTCATCTCCAGGGCAAGAAAAGAATGTTTGTAAATTGGTGAAGTTATTATATGGCTTGAAACAAGCACCAAAACAATGGCACGAAAAATTTGACAGTGTCATGATGGAGAGTGGATTTAAAATCAACGAGTGTGACAAATGTGTTTACGTTAAAGACACTGAAAATGGTTATGTCATTTTATGTCTTTATGTTGATGACATGCTTATTATTGGTAGTGACAATAAGATGATTAAATCCACTAAAGATATGTTAAATTCGAGATTTGACATGAAGGATATGGGTTTAGTTGATTTTATACTTGGAGTCAAAATCTCAAGAACATCAGATGGGCTTGCTCTAAGTCAGTCACATTATGTGGATAGAATTTTAGAGAAGTTCAGTAAGGATGATACTGAAATGGCTAGAACACCGATAGATACAAGTCAACATCTATCCAAAAATAAAGGTGATAGTGTATCTCAAGTAGAATACTCGAGAGTTATTGGGAGTCTTATGTACTTGATGAGTTGTACAAGACCAGACATAGCCTACATAGTGAGTAAACTGAGTAGATATACGAATAATCCAGGAGCTGATCACTGGAAAGGAATAGTAAGAGTACTAAGGTACTTGAGATGTACACGTAATTTTGGACTGCACTATACTAGATATCCGCGATCATTGAAGGATATACTGATGCAAATTGGATATCTGATATAAAAGACTCAAAATCCACGAGTGGATTTGTGTTCACATTGGCAGGTGCAGCTATATCCTGGAAATCCTCTAAACAAACTGCGATAACTAGATCCACTATGGAATATGAGTTTATAGCTTTAAATAAAAGTGGTGAAGAGGCTGAGTGGTTGCGCAACTTCTTAGAGGATATTCCAAGATGGTCAAAACTTGTGCCAACAATTTGCATATATTGTGATAGTCAATCAGCAATTGGAAGGGCACAAAGTAACATGTATAATGGTAAGTCTAGACATATACGTCGTAGACACAATACCATAAGACAATTACTCTCAACTGGAGTTATCACTGTTGATTATGTAAAATCAAAGGATAACATTGCGGATCCGCTAACCAAAGGATTAAATAGAGAGTTAGTTGAAAAATCATCGAGAGGAATGGGACTTAAGCCCTTGAATGGATACGTTTATACAAAGGAAAACCCAACCTAATTGACTGGAGATCCCAAGATCTAAGTTCAAAGGGACAACCTAATTGTAAAGACTTGATAGAATCACCGTGGAGGATATTACCTCATGTCCATTCCTATGATGCACAGTAATGCCCGAAAGATAAAGGATAAGCAATAGGCTTTTAATGATTCTTATGCGTTGAAAATTCGAGCCAAGTAACGTGGATTACTTGTAATGAGAAATCACCTACGTGAGAGAGAAGTGGGGCCACTTCTAAGGGAATTGTGTGATGTGCAATTCTTGTGAACTCTCACAGAACCAAGCGTATGTTCATGGCCAAAACGAACATAATAATGAGAACGAAAATGTGTTAGGAAGAATCTTGTGTGGAGTATATCATCGTTTACATAAACGGCAGAACAGTTCAAGGACATCGCGTCTACTGGTCAGCCAGTAAAGTAAATATGCTTTCACAAGGGAAGGTTCAAAGGGTAACACCTACCTATCCTATGCAGGTCTCAACTGTTGAACTATATCACCTAGTCGTCCATGTGTCACATTCATGTGTCGCTCCCAATTTTCATTCATGTGGGAGATTATTGGAAAACTGAAAAGAAAACTGAGTTTTGGGCTGACTTTGGCACTAGTTTTGAGCGGGACCCGCTTGGCTATTTTGAAATATGAAAGTTGATTTGTATTATCCTCCGTGAGTACATCGAAATCATATACTTACTTGTCAAAAATGATGCTCGGGTGAATGAGAAATTGAAGCTCAAAGTATGCCATGTGAAAGGAGTTTATGTTGGTGAGAAAGGAAAAATTTAAGCTTTGTCCCACATAGGAAGTGGATGAAAGTTAAAACCACTTTATAAAGGATTGCACTTTAGAATGGTGTAATCATGTGTAGCATAGAGGCTCTCTCCACGTGCGCGCGCAGGGGGGTGCAAATCTTGGACCGAAATTGGCTTCAGACCTTGAACTTGTGTGCGAGCGCGACCTGCGTACACGAATGTCGGACCGAAAGGAGCAAAATTGGCCCCGCGACCTGCGTACACGAATGTCGGACCGAAAGAAGTAAAATTGGCCCCTTAGAAGTGTCCACGTTTTGCTACATTTTTTAATTTTTTCAATAGACTTTTAGTTTTCCAAAACTGTTGAAACTCCTAAAACTCCAATGTTAATTGCTACGAAGTTATTGAGCAATTATCCTACAGTTAGTCTATATAGTCATCTCGTTTTTCAGTCTGCAGTACATGAATTCATCTGCATATTCATTTGTCTGCAGTTTCTGTTTCTCTACATACAGTCTCTGTTTTTGTATTTTTCTGTTTTGTTCGAGTCCGGTGGTGATATATATCAGGCACATAGTCAGTTTGCCGAAGTAATCTATGTGGTGCTCAGAAACTACTGGTTCTACCGTTGTATCCTGGGAAGCAGACATTCATATCAATCCTCAAGCACGTACGATGAGGGGGCGAATCTGTTTTAAGGAAACTGTGTTTGGCACAGGCATCGGGTTAAAAGTTTTATACAGTTTTAATAGATTCTGGTTGCTCGATTTTGCGTATTGTTGTTCTGCAATTATCTTTTGATTGTTTACTGCAATTTACATATTTTACAATATGTTATATTATACGCAAACTGTATTTGTAAAAACAGTGTTTAAGCTATTTATCAAAAATTGGTATCAAGTTGTAAATTCGGTATTTATATGTAAATCTGATATCAATTCTGCATATACGGTATCCTGTGTTTAAATCCGGTATCATAGTTGAAACAATTTTCTTACACACATACTCCTGATTGCATACACAAAGAATAGATTTTAGAATCAATTTTAGCTTAATCCTTAAGGGTTTGGTCCTATGGAATCTCAAATCCGTTGCATTTGCTTCATAGTTCTAGCCAACGGGGATTTGAAATTCTTGGCCAAATAGAATGAGCATTTTATAATTGTTTATGATGAATACGAAACTCAACCATTTGCATTCCTCTATTCTCATCTGTTTTTCGTTCTTTCCTTCCAAGAAAGCAGGGAATTTAATTCCTTAACCGGAGTTTTTTGTTATCTAGTCAATGATTATTAAAGAGATTAATCTAAAATTCCTGAATTCTTTAGTTCATCCTATACCAAATGCATCCTGAAATATTAATTGCAATTTTTTCTATAAATGAAAATTCTTGGTTGGGTTACTGCAAGTAGTCGAAACCTAATCCAATTTATTGTTAATAGATTTAGTATTTGCTTCACTGTCGATTGGAGGAAGCCTAGTGGGAGTTTAGTTGGTCAGTATACTGCTATTCAATACTGAGTGCAGTGGCTTGTCAATGCTGGGCGAGAAGTGGTGACTTTTGAGGACTAAATTACCAATGATCATCCGTATGGCATCAATGTGGAAAATCCTAAGTCGTCTGCAAAAGCTTATTGTTTTTAATGAGATAGGGATAATAGATACTACAGAACTTGAGATGCTGGACTCTTTTTTGGTTGAATTGCTGAAACCATAAATCATCCTCCGGATTTGGAGGGTATGCAAACGCTATGTTTCTCAAACTCCCCATTTTAACGAAGTGTCAATGTCGAACAAAAATGACAAGGATAAGGTTATGGTATCCTTCTCGAGTCTTTTATTTTGTTTTGTGTATTTCACATTTTTAGACTTGAACTAAAATTCGAAGTATCACAATTTACAATTTAATTTGTTATAGATTTACAATTAAATGTATATATATATCTTCTATATATTAAAAGTGGCTATGAAACGGAGGATTAACAGAATTTCTTGTTCCACCGTTAATTTTAACTGATTCTGCGAAGTAGCAATTAAGTCACCCTTTGTACCCATTTATCTTATGCCTGCTGGAGTTCCATTATATAATCGTATTGTTCTTGAAAATGATGTTTTGGATCCAAAAGAAAGCTACTTGCCTGCTTGTATGATACTGAATCTTCTTGGTCCAGTTCGGGTTGGAAGCCTCTGGTGTGGTTCTTCTTCTTAAAAATCCTACAGACTACCCACCCATCTTTTTGTTTTGACAGTATCCAATGTTTAATCTTAGTATATGTAGCAGAAAAATAGAATTTAAATTTCTAGATATGTAAGAAAAAAATTGTAATCTTTTTTCGCGTTATTACTGAAAACCTACACACAGGGGCGGATCCAGCACGCGCGCCTCCTTTATCAGAAAGTGCAGTTCGGTCGTCTGTGGAAGCGCGACGGACGAAGCTTCAATCTGGGGAACGAGGTAAGGTTTTCGGCCTTTTGTGTTTGTTTGTTGTGCGCCAGTTTGGGCCTTTTAAAAAAAAATTGGCCCAAACCGAAATTAATCCATCTAATATCAGCCGTTTGACAAATGACAAACCAATCCATTTCCTCACACAATTCACAATGGAAACGAAAAGCTCAAGAGTTGAAGACTGAAGACCGCAAGAGCTGCAAGACGATTCGACGACGGGCGAACTACAAAGTCGAAGGCCAAAGGCGAAGGGTAAGGGTTAAAGGGAGCAGAAGCATGGGACGCTCGATCTCGACTCGGTGACGATGAGCACTTGGCTAACTTGCTTGGGTAATTTTTGTGTTGCACACTTGAAATTTGCTGATTATTACTTGTTGCTGGGCGTATTTTTTCGATTTATTCTGTGACTGTGAGACCGTGTAGTGTAGACTGCAAACTCAAATTTATGTGCTTCGCTGCTGGCTGCTGCCTTCCTAATTTGCTTGCTTGGGCATTTTTTTCCTTGGTTTTTATTATTTGTTAATTTGTTATGATTTATGTTTATGAGTTAATTGACAAATGATAGAGTTTATGAGTTATTTTTGGATAATTCTTGGTCGATTCTTTTTCCTGTTAGAACATTTTTTTTACGGGAATAATTGGCTTGATATTTTTCATTTTATGTTTTGGTTTATGGGCATTGGGAAAAGAATTAATCTTGCCTATTTTGTGGGTTAAACAATAGCAAAAAAAAAAAACATTGAACTGATGTGAATACTACTCACAACATGAGAAATTGATAGTTAATTGGTTAACACTGTTAATTGGTTTTCAATGGATTGGCTTATGCTAATTATTAGTTCAGTTATTAGCAACCTAAATTTGGGATTGGATAGTAGTGCTTTCGAGCTCCTTTGAGAAAAGAGTTTGAATTATTTGAGTTTTATTATTCAAAAAGTTAACAACAAAATAGATATGACTAATGATGCTTATTAAGTAAATTGAACTTTATTTTTGAATAATATGTCTGTCACTGATTAGGTTGTAGTGCCAATGACATGGGTGATAGATTGTTTGCACAACAACTAGACTGCACTCATAGGGCTTAACAATGGTTTTGGAGTTCCTTGACATACGCATTACTTGAGATTTCAAGGTCTGACATCTATACAAACAATAGAAGGCTAAAGGAGCAAGCAGTAGGTGATTATTTGGAGTTGAGGAATCCGGTAACTAATCATTTGAAGGACTTTCGTCCTTGTAGAAAGGAAGGAGAAAATTATGTGTCTTGCTATAACGTGTCTGCAAATTTGCTGGCTGGTTTTCAAAATGAAGAAGAGTTTGATCGACACTGTGACTAATGATCCTTATTAAGTAAATTGAACTTTATTTCCTTGAGTTCGTAAAGATTATAATCCTATCTATTTTAAGGTTTAGCACCATTAATACAGAAAACTTCTTGAAGTGGGTAATATAGATTATGATTTGCTCGTGCTGCAGAGTTTGAATTCAATGAAAAAACTTCTGATGTAGAATTTCGTTTTCATTTTAAATTATATTCTTCACAATGAGGCCAAAGACTTAAGTTCTTAAACAATAAGAGAACAACAGTCAGGTTTAAATAGTTTTTGTGTGATGATAACAAATTAATTCTTAAACAAAATTATTAAATATAAACTAAGCAAACGTGTATTGTACGTTGCTTACACCTAGTATATATATAAAGTGGCTATTAAACGGAAAATGTTGGTTTAACGGAAAAACTAACGGAATTTCTTGTTTTTAACGAAAAATCTTTTTTCACCACCCCCCTACTTTCAAAATTATAATTAAATAATAATAATAATAATAATAATAATAATAATAATAAATTAGCTTTTGATAATTCTTTCAAACTAAAATATCTTGAAGCTAACTTATTCAAATTGACTTTTTCTCGAATCTGATTTATGTATCTAATTACGATTTATTCAACGAGACAAATATTCATATATTTACAATAACTCCATCAATATCTAAATATTTGACACAAATAAAATATAATTTGATAAATGTATCATTTAGTCCCTAACTTTCAAAATATTAAAATATAGTATATAAAAATTGAATTATATTTTATGAAAAATTTCGGGGTATTACATTTTCACCCCCTTAAAATATTTTTGTCCTCGAAAATTTACCCGTCACTTACCAATACTAAGTCTAACACATGATATACATATATTATCGTAATACATATCATACTTTAGGGATAAAATGAATTGTATTATTACTTAAAAAAAGAGTAAAGACTTTAGTCATGCAAAAAATTTAAGCATCCGTTTGTTTCTCATTAAAAACCCATAAAAATGAAAAATATGACCGTTATCCATCACATCAATCTATCAATTTTGAATTTCTATCTCTTGTGTGGGATCCAATAACGGCTATATTTTTCATTCGCATTCTACATTAATGAGAATCAAATGGAGTCTAAGTAAACTCATCTTCTTATCCATTAACATACCTTGAGTTTTCTGTTTGTGATTTTGGGTTGGAAATGACAGAAAGAAGCACTTTATTTAATTATTTATCAATTACATAAACATTACATCATTAATTATTTAATTAACCAAAAAAGATTACATCTTTATTAATAACAAATTAATTCTTAAACAAAACTATTAAATATAAACTAAGCAAACGTGCATTGCACGTTGCTTACACCTAGTGTATATCTTTCTATATATAAAAAGTGGCTATTAAACGGAATATGTTGGTTTAACGGAAAAACTAACGGAATTTCTTGATTTAACGGAAAAACTAACGGAATATCTTATTTTAAAGGAATATCTTTTTTCACCACCCCTTACTTTCAAAATTATAATTAAATAATAATAATAATAAATTAGATTTTGATAATTCCTTCAAACTAAAATATCTTGGAGTTAATTTATCCGAATCAACTTTTTCTCGAATCTGATTTATGTATCTAATTACGATTTATTCAACGAGACAAATATTCATATATTTACGATAACTCCATCAATATCTAAACATTTGACACAAATAAAATATAATTTGATAAATGTATCATTTAGTCCCTAACTTTCAAAATATTAAAATATAATATATAAAAATTGAATTATATTTCATGAAAATTTTCGGGGTATTACATTCTCACCCACTTAAAATATTTTCGTTCGAAAATTTACCCTGTCACTTACCAATACTAAGTCTAACACATGATATACATATATTATCGTAATACATATCATACTTTAGCGATAAAATGAATTGCATTATTACTTAAAAAAGAGTAAAGACTTAAGTCATGTAAAAAGTTTAAGCGTCCGTTTGTTTCTCATTAAAAACCCATAAAAACAAAAAATATGACCGTTATCTATCACATCAATCTATCAATTTTGAATTTCTATCTCTTGTGTGGGTCCAATAACGGCTATATTTTTCATCATCATTCTACATTAATGAGAATCAAACGGAGTCTAAGTAAACTCATCTTCTTACCCCTTAACATACCTTGAATTTTTTGTTTGTGATTTTGGGTTGGAGATGACAGAGAGAAGCACTTTATTTAATTATTTATCAATTACATAAACATTACATCATTAATTATTTAATTAACCAAAAAAATTACATCTTATATATATATATATCCCTACAAAGCATCTAAATTTATCGGTATATAAATTATAGTAATTTTTAGTTTATAAGACGTATCCACGTATCGATTTTAGATCCTTATTGGCCATATCTGCATATCCTATTTTTTAGAAAGAAAAAAAAAAAAAAAAAAAAAAAAAAAATTCAGCTTCTAGATACATACTTGTATCGGATGCTTACACCCTAGTCCAAGCAATGTAGTAAAAAAAATGTAATAGTTATGTACCTTGGATACAGAATATTGAATAAGATGAAAGCCTGACATTTTCCTCCAGATTGTCTGGTTGGCTCAGTTGTTATTGGTTCAATAAATTACTTCTTTAATTCTTGTGCCTGTAGACTTGCCATTGTAGATGATCAATTGCAAGGAATTTTACGAAAAGCCACATACTTGTTTTGCTGGAGGTAACTTGATTTTTGAAACGAATACATTTTGACCATAGCTAGCTGCAATGAAATATGACTTCAAGCCTTGTAATATAGTGGCTTGGAAATTTGGAAGGTCGGATGTGGTCAATGTTAAAAGAATTCGATCAGTCAAGTGTGTGCTGACCATACTTCAAATGATTTTAGTGTCGTCTGATGTAAGTTTGCACGATGTGCACAATTGTGTAATACTCAAGCCTCTTTGTAGGGATGGCAAAAAAACTCGTCGGCTCGGACGATTCGGGCTCGGAAAAAGTTCGAGTCTGGCCCGGCTCGGGCTTAGTTACAACGAGCCAAGGCTCGGGCCCAGCCTCATTTTTTTGGTCAAGCTTTGCTCGGCTCAGCTCGGGCACCAAAAAGCTCGAGTTGAGCCCGAATTTTTTCTTTAATTTATAATACGTATAAACCGTACAAATTTTAAATTTTTTAAGTAAAAAATGTAGATTGACATTAAAAAAATAAAAAAACCGAGCCGGTCCGGGCTGGCTCGGCCCGGCCCGGCCCGCTAAGGCTCGGACCAAAAGCTCAAGCCGAGCCTTATTTTTTTTTGACCGGGCTCGGCTCGGCTCGGCTCAGGCCAAAAAAAGCTCGGAACAAAAAAACTCGAGCCGAGCCCGAGCTTTTTTTTTTCGGCTCGGCTCGTTGATATCCCTACCTCTTTGGGTGGTTTCATGTTAGCTCTCTTCTGCTCATTATTAGTTTGATGCATAATGAAAATCTTGATTGTGTTTACTACCTTGCATAATGCTTGGCATAAAAGTTAATTAGCTATATTTATGCAGATTTTGATTGTAGTTTTGTGAATTAAGAAATTTGATGGCAAACAAAAGTTTCTACATCCATTGATATCGATCCCCTACCTCAGTGGACATGATAAAAATTTCTCATTGCTAACCGTACTGCCCCAGTGGGCAGGAGATGAGGCTTGCTACATCCATGGTTGGAGATAAAGAAGTTTCTCGTGCAGTTGATCTTGCAAGAATGTGAAGAAACATAATGCCCTTACTGATGGTTCAAAATGGATGCCTAAAATTCTGAATTGGGCCTTCTATTGTAGGATACACAAATTGTCCATCAATGCCCACTCTTCCCTTTCGCTCAAACAAAATGGGAAGGACTTCTATTGCACGTTGTTGCAAATTTTCATTCTGGCCTGGTCGAGATATTGAAATTGCACAAATTTCGGAGAATTACTTGCATACTACCAGCCTGGTCGAGATATTCAAATGCCTTGCACAAATTTCTCTCGAGTCGAAGGCGTGTCAACATCATCCTGGGAACAGAATAAATGTTATCTGTAACTTGTGGTTTCAAATTAGAAAGAACGAAATTTTAACTTCATTCGAGACCATTGAGCATCTAATGATAATTCAAGCAAGAAAATACTTATGAAAAAGGATACAAATTGAGATTGGAAACGTATGAAGTCTCTCACTACAGTCACAAATTCGTATTACAGCATTCAGATAGCAAGATCATTGGCAATGTACAAACTAGTGTGCACGACACCAGGTTTATTCACGCAGAAACACTGAATTTTGCCACAAATCACCAATTTGCAATATGACTGAGGTTCTGCTTACCTGGATAACCACATTTTGTGATGTAAAAATATCAACGCCTTTCTCAGAAGCGAAATACACGGGAGAAAACTTCAATTGAATTTGCAAGATGGACAAAAATGAGAAAAAAACTGGCCGGTGAATTTAAAATTGTTACAAAAGAAACAAAACATCAATAATTTAAAGCTAGGAAAACTCAAATATACTGGGACAACTTACAAATCATTTGATAATTCGAAGCCAGATGATCTGGGATCAGAAGTTCTTGGTAACAAGCTCAACAGATAGAGTGGACTCTGTTTATCTGGCAAAGAAACCCCAAATGAATTTTCTGGATGG
Source organism: Fraxinus excelsior (assembly GCA_019097785.1). Lineage (NCBI taxonomy): Eukaryota > Viridiplantae > Streptophyta > Magnoliopsida > Lamiales > Oleaceae > Fraxinus > Fraxinus excelsior. The sequence goes on from CM032628.1 coordinate 14,704,056, forward strand.
ACGATAACTTGAAAAGGTTGGTGAGATTAAAATTTTAACAAAAAAGAAACAAATATCAACAAATTAAAACTACGAAAGCTCAAATATGTTGGGATATCTTACAAATCATTTAAAGATTCAAAGAAAGATGTTCTGGGTTCACACGTCCTTGATAACAAGCTCAACAGAGAGTCTCTGTTCATCAGGCGACGAAGCTCCAAGTAAGAAGGGGTACTACAATCCAAGCACCAGATGTACTAGGTGCTCCTGAAATCACCAATAATCCCCACAGGAGCATTCACCATCTTTGAAGTGGTGAAAGCGATTTGTGTCTCTAACATAAATTTCTCTCTTTTCAAATCTAGATATAAATTTTATAACAGCATGGCAGTCTCCACAAATTCTAAGATTCTTTATAACTCTGAGAGGAGACCCTTCATTAGTGTTTAAAATTCCAAAAACTACGGCCAACTTCTCACTGTGCCCACATAAGATATGCTCTTTCTCTTGTTCCTCCACATCTTGCAGCACAAAATCGGTATGTGGCAAATAACCTGATTTCTTCATTTCAATGCTCAGCTCATTTAACTTGTTCATAATTTGGGCCATTTGAGGAAGTGATTTATCCCCTGCTAAAAGCATGTGCACCTTGTTTTTGACCTCAATCCAACTGCAGCCAGGGTTCTTCCTCAGCCCCATGCCTCTCATAATATTCCTAACTTTATCCATTTCATTCCATTTCCCTTTAGAAGCATAAATATTGGATAATAGAATGTAATTCCCGGGATTATGTGGTTCTAACTCAAATAATTTCTTGGCAGCAACCTCCCCCAAATTCATATTGTGGTGAACTCTACAAGAACTTAATAAAGCACCCCAGACACAAGCATCAGGCTCAAATGGCATTTTCCTGATTATGGAATAAGCTTCTTCGAGCTTTCCAGCACGTCCAAGAAGGCTTACAATGCAAGCATAATGCTCCACTCTAGCTTCAATACCATAATCCCTAGACATGCTTTCAAAGTAACGATGCCCTTCGTCTGTAAGGCCACTTTGGCTACATGCAGATAAGAGGCTAGTGAAAGTAACAAGGTCAGGTTTCTGCCCACTCTGCTGCATCTGGTAAAAGATTTCAATGGCTTCCTTTGCCATTCCATGCATTGCATATCCACCCATCATTGCATTCCAAGAAACCACATTGCGCACAGGCATCCTATCAAAACAGCACCGAGCTATTTGGATCCGTCCACAATTGGCATACATATCAATCATTGCACTGCCCACATAAACATCATTAGAAAACTCCCTTCTGAGAGAGAAGCAGTGTGCAGCCTTCCCATGTGTTAATGCTGCTACATTGCCACAAGCGGGTAGCACACAAGGAATGGTTACAGAATTTGGTTTTACCCCTGCCACCTGCATTGATCTGAAAAGCTCCAAAGCCTCAATATCTTTACCATGCTGTGAGCAACAAGCAATCACGGAAGTCCATGAAACAACATTCAGTTCCATCATCTGGCCCTGAAATTCTTTAAATGACTTCAATGCTTCATCAACGAGACCATTTCGTGAAAGCCCAGAGATCAACGCATTGCAAGCACCCAAGTCAACTAGATCCATTTCTTCGAACACTTGTGACATCTCTGGAGCACATTCGCACTTGCTGTACATATCAATAAGTGCGCTAACAATACACTTATCCACTCCAAACCCCATCTTGATCACATGCCCATGAACCTGAATGCCCATATTTAAATCCCTCAAGTCACCTATTGCAGGAAGAACACTAGATATACTAGTGCCATCAGACTTAAAACCACCTAAATGCATCCCATGAAACATGAAAACTGCATCCACAAAACAGCCGCTCTGATTAAACCCGGCAATCATACCATTCCACGACACTGAATTAGGCTCAAACCCCAGTTTCTTCCCCTCCTCAAACACTTTTATCGCATTAACCACATCCCCTTTTCTCGCATACCCAGCAGCCAACGCACTCCAAGAAACCATATCCCTCTCAACCATGTTATCAAACACTTTATGAGCATCAACCAGTTCATTACACTTCACATAAAAGTGTATAAGAGATGACTCGACAAAAGAATCTAAAGTAAGTCCAGATGTCAAACCAAACCCATGAACTTGTTTCCCTATTTCAAGAACCGACAATCCAGAACAAGCCTTAATGACACTGGGCAAAATGTGGGCATCAGGAAAGAGCCCATTACAAAACATTTCAGAAAACAATCTCAACGTCCGATTAAATTCGTTGAATTTCGTATAAGCATAAATAAGAGTACTGAAAGCGAAGAGATCGGGTCCTGAAAACGAATTGAGTAGACTTTCTGCGTCGGAAAAGCATTGGTGATTGGCGTAGAGTGATAGGAGCTTAGTGCTGTGACGAGGGACATTGGAAATGCCTGTTTTGAGGAGCTGGGCGTGGGCTTGATGCGCTTGGGAGAGTGATGCTGTGGTTGTTTTGTTCAATATATGCAATAGTTTTAGAGCTTGCCTCGGCACGGGCATGGCAGCTATTTCGCCTACGTAGTCAACTGTTCAAGGTTTAGCAGTATTTATAGCGTTTGAATGTTTCTTAGGAATTCGTCTGTAATTTTACCTAAAAATCAGAGTTTTAACAAATTTTGAAAAAAAATGGATTAAATATTTGATTTAAAATTTCATAAATTTCATAAAATAGGCGGTTGAAAATGAGTTTTAAAAAATGGATATCAAATGAAATTTTGTTATTGGATTTTTCCCTTCGTACTCGTAAAAATGCACAAGCTCGTTAGAGGTGTTGTATGGTTGCTTTTTTTGTTTTTTGGGCGAACAATAAATTAAAAATTGTCAAGTGTACTTACTACCTGTGAAAAAAAAAATTGTGAAGGAGCCCGGTACCGCTACACGTGTAGCATCTCTCTTCGTCATTACTGAAAAAATTCATTCACAATTCCAAATTTGTAGTTGTAGTAAATAGCTAATTACGATTTATTCGGAATATTGAATTTTCGATAATTTTCATGTGACTAATTACGATTAAAAAAATTATATTGCTTGTTGTAGCTCTATTTGACGAGGATTAAAATCAATTTTTTTTAGACTTTCATAAATTTAAATGAAATGTGTTGTTGAAAAGTTGTTGATCCAATGTAATGCATGGTTAAAATTAATTTATTGAGTAGAAAATATTGTTTGCATTATTGTGAAATAATCTTCCAATCAAAAAAATATTTTTTCCGATCAAAAACTTTGTTGAGTATGTCGAAAAAATTTATTTGTTACCAAACTTTTAAAATGTGTCATTTCAATCCCCAAACTTACAAAGTCAGTGTGAATTAAGTCATTGATCACATATCTGATAGTCGTCTTAACACATTTGGCAATGGGTACGTTGGATAGAAAGATTTGTGCGACAAACAGAAATGACGAAAAGGTCAAAAATCAACATTCAAGACCATATTGATATATTTCGTTGAGTGAATAAATTAATGGGTCAAAATAAAAGATAAAAAATGTTTGTTCATTAAATATCTTTTATTAATGTTATATTACCATGATCACTAACCACGTAAGAACCATCGTTTAACATCTCAACAAGTTTGTTCAATTTACTAACACATAAATGAAGAGTGACTTCAATTATGAAAGTTTAGTGACCATCACCTTTTTTTTTTTTTTTAAAAAAAAAAAAAAGTTTGATCATTAAAGTGACGCGTATTATAAAAATTGTTGACTAACTAAGCTCATATTTATTGATACATACTCATTTTCAACTTCAAGGCCAGTCCTGTGATTTTAGGGGCCCGAGACGAACTCCATAAATTAGGTCCCTCAAAATCAATATAAATGCAAAATTCAACGGTGTATTATGAACATATTGCTAACTTAAAATAGTGTATTATGCAACATATTGTATCATCTACTTCGTTGAATCACTACTTCATCCTTATTCAACATATTCACATTGTTACTTTTAAAATACTTGTCAATATACCCTGACTTTGAGTTAATACAATTTCATGTCGTTTCATTTTTCTCTTTAGAGTTTCAAACTAATATTTAGGAAGTATGGTGTATGAGTCTATATCTAATGCCCAATGATTATCCTAGAAGACAATTACAAAATATCTCAATCATCTCATCGTTAAAGTTTTCAATATAGTTACTACGTGCGCCTGTACAATTAATCATATAATAACCAATCATATAAACCAACCAGACCGCAATTATATAAGCAGACAAAGCTTCATACGTTTCCAATATATTCAATAACAAGTTAGGACAAGTCATTGCTTATCTGAAAAGTAGAATTTTGATTAAATTTTGATTATCCTACAAGACAATTACAAAATATCTCAATCATTTCACTATTAAAGTTTTTAATAAAGTTACTACGTGCGCATGTGCAATTAATCCTATAATAACCAATCATATAAGCTGACGAGACCACGGTTATATAAGCCGACAAAGCTTCATACGTTTCCAATATATTCAATAACAAGTTAGGACAAGTCATTGCTTATCTGAGAAGTAGAATTTTGATTAAATTTTGATTATCCTACAAGACAATTACAAAATATCTCAATCATCTCACTGTTAAAGTTTTCAATACAATTAATTAATCATATAATAACCAATCATATAAACCAACCAGACCGCAATTATATAAGCAGACAAAGCTTCATACGTTTCCAATATATTCAATAACAAGTTAGGACAAGTCATTGCTTATCTGAAAAGTAGAATTTTGATTAAATTTTGATTATCCTACAAGACAATTACAAAATATCTCAATCATCTCACTATTAAAGTTTTCAATACAGTTACTACGTGCATCTGTACAATTAATTAATCATATAATAACCAATCATATAAGCCTACCAGGCCGCAATTATATAAGCCGACAAAGCTTCATACGTTTCCAATATATTCAATAACAAGTTAGGACAAGTCATTGCTTATCTGAAAAGTAGAATTTTGATTAAATTTTGATTATCCTACCAGACAATTACAAAATATCTCAATCATCTCACTGTTAAAGTTTTCAATACAATTAATTAATCATATAATAACCAATCATATAAGCCGATCAGGCCGCAATTATATAAGCCGACAAAGCTTCATACGTTTCCAATATATTCAATAACAAGTTAGGACAAGTCATTGCTTATCTGAAAAGTAGAATTTTGATTAAATTTTGGAATCACGCCCTTTAAAACTCACAAGCTTGAAATAAAAATTTTACATCAATCATCCATACAAATATACAATTCTATTGCATTAATCTATTCCATTTAAATTCAGAATCCTATTGCAAATTGCAATTTCATCATAAATCCTATGAAATCGGAAATTGGAAATCCTATTTAACTAAAAAAAAAAAGGTGGAAACCAAACCATAGATAAGATCATAGGAACCCAAAATTAAAAAGAAAGACAATTAAAAACGAATTACAATTTCAAATTGCACAACTCACAAATACAATTTGCATAGGTCTGCACAGACTGCACTGTAGGACCTCTCGCGTCCGGTCTGGCCCCCTCTTGATGGTTCTATAGCTGTTAATGGTTGGCTGGAGGTGGCGAATGGTGGAGGACTGAAGACTCCTCACAGCGTCGCGCGGTTAAGGTTGAAAAAAGGGGGTCGTCTCGTTGCTATTTGTTCTCTTGTTGTAATTTGTGAAAGAGTGAAGGAAAGAAGAAGGAAAAGAAAAGAAGAACCCACCTAAGAAAATGAGGACGTCGCCTACTCGCTGATCCTATTGGATTTGGAGGCGGAGCAGTCGTGGCATGTAGGCGTCGAGCAGAGATGGAGGAAGGAATGAAACTAGGTTTTCCATTTTCTTCATATAATAATTAAATAAAAAAAGATAATTGGGCCAAAAGTAGGCCACTCCGATTTTGGGCCTGATGCGTAGCCTCATTTGCCTCACCACAAGGCTGGCCCTGTTGCAAATCACTCCATAAAATATTCTCCACGTAAATTGAAAAAAAAAAAAAAAATTATACTTTTTAACCACGCATTTTCTTAAAAATCATTATTCAAAACGTTGATTTTTTTTTTTTCAAATAATCGCCATCAAATTGGGGCCAAGTATTTAACCCTTTTTTCTGTAATGGTCAACTATCACATGAAAAAACTCACCTAACATAACTACATTTACAAGTTGGAAACTGCCATCTGCAAATTGGAAATAGCAGCAACAGATTCACGACACTCTATGCTTTTTCGATGGAGCATCCATCAATTGGGGAAATTTCATTCGAGGCGTCCAATTTATAAGTTTGTTTCTTGATGATTATCAAATTAGTCTCGACTTAAAATTTTATTTTCAATTTGATCATATTGTATACAACTAACTGTTAACAAAACTAACAAAATTCGTAATCTGGTCAACGGGATATGTTAATTTGGTCAATGGAATATGTTGCTCGACTTGTATTTTTCGGGTGATAAAAAAGAAATCTTATATTTTATGTTCGAGTCTTCCATGGTCATGAATATTGGTTAGCTAAGTCAAAAACAATTTTGGTAAAAAAAAATGAAATGAAAATATATAAGCATGTTTGACCCTCATTTTTTTTTAAAAAAAAATGCATTTTGAGCCCTTGTTTGGTACACATTAAAATTTACATTTTTATTCTTCTACTCATTTTCAATCATATATTTTTTAATAAAATAATATTTTCCATTATATTAATAATTTTTCCTTCCTTTTCAACCACGCATGTTCCATCAATCTATTATTCCAGATTACATTCTTCCAAAATAATGTGAATCAAATACACCCTGAAATAGTGATTTGGTAAGAATGTGTAGTTAAAAAAAAGGAAAAAATTTGGATTAACGTATAATATTATTTTATTAAAAATATGTGATTGAAAATAAAAGAGAGAAAAATATATTTTAAAAATAAAGGAGACCAAACAATGACCATTGGGTGATACGAATCAAATTTACAAGCGAGGTGATCAGATTGAAATAATTAAAGTTTAGAGACTAACATTGAAATAATATATAACATGGGTGACTTCTAGTGAAATATTTCTTTAAAAGGATTGCCAGGTTATTACAACAATTTTTTTCTTCAAAGAAAATTCATTAATTAAAATCCTCGTTACAAACGTTAATGCGTTGGCTCCCTGTTTACTAAAATTGAAACTCCACGAAATATCAGTAAGTAAATATTTTACTAATTAAAAATTTGCCTAATTAGATTTGCCCCGTAAAAATACAACTCATTTAGTCCATGTTTGGTCCGGATTAAAAGTTGATTTTAATCCAAGTCAAAGCCAAACCATCAATATTAACCACATCTTTCATGGGTCCCACAACTTTTCAATTACATATTTCAAAAACTTTTATCACAATATACTAAAAATTTAATTTTAGTTCCACCAAACACCATACTTAATGACCTTTGATCACTCACTACTATATTCTCACACTATGTAGAAAATATCTCACCCGACCCTACCCTACCCTATCCAACCCTAAATAAATTTATATTTTTAGAAAGTGCAACACAATGAGTATGGAGTCGTGACTCTTTCTAACACTCTATTTGGTGTAGTTTAAGAAGTTGACAAAAATCTAAATTAAGTAAACAATTAATTTCTGATACACATTCCATGAAATTCACAACTTTTTGTTAGCTTTTCAATGACACATTTCATCAATTTTTATTTCAAATATTTTTTAAAAATATGATTTTTAGATGCACCAAACAAAGGCAAATACTATTTTCACTTCAAGTTTTGACAAGATGTATATAAAAATTGAATTTCTATCCATTCACTCATTCTAAGACTAAAATTCTTGTTTGGAAGAGATTTTTTAAACATTATTTTTTTTTTCAATTTTTTTTTTATTCACACATTCTATGGGATCTATAAATTTTCTTACTTTTAAATCAAACATTTTCCGAAAAAAAAAAAATCATTTTCATTCAAAAACTCTCAAATGAACTTTTAGTGCATAAGGTGTATGATGCATCCAGAAATAAAATAAATAAATAAATAAAAATTCTTTAATAGTCATGAGTAGGAATGGCAACGAGACGAGCTTATTTGAAGTCGTTCGAGGTAGGGATGGAGTACTCCCAATTTCAATTTGAATAATGTAAATTATTAATAAATTTTTGTACAAATTGATGACATAGCATTAAAATTAAAATTTGATAATTATATACAAATAACATTATTTTATGATAAATAATAATAATAATTTTTTTATCCCTTTCCCGCTCATTAGGGCACTGCTAATCGTGCAAGAATCGAGAAAATACATGAAAGGAAGCAAACACAAGAATGGAATAATTAACACTGTAAAATTTGTTCTATTACAAGAACCTTGTGATTAAATTAAAACCCCAGAACTTAACACAAAAATAAAGTAATTGATACCCTAATGGACTTTCAAAGCCAAAAAAAAAAAAAAAAAAAGTAGAGAGAATGGAACAATCAACAGGGATTGCTCTCAGGAGTATTGAGGAGTTCGGGCCCAATCTTGGCCCGACAAACAGGACAAACCGGGTTCTTAGATAGCCAAGAATCGGCACACACTAGATGGAACCCATGGTTGCAACCGGGAAGCATTCTAGCCGGTTGATCACTCTCGATGTCATCCAAACACACCGCACAATCAGTGCCCAGAACCAAATCCTTGCCGATGACCTTTGGGAGTTTTTCAAGATCGGCGGCGGAGAGCCCCGTTCCTTGTCTGGGCTTTACCGGAGTCTGGAACTCCGGGTTGTTGGAACTGGCAGCGTACCATAGCAAACAGATGTAGACCATGAACACTGCACTCATGCCGACGCATGGTAGAAAGAGTGCTAGAAACACTGAAACTAGCATGTTCTTCTTCTCTCACTACAAGGGTGTTCAATTCATTCAAGAAATTGAAAAGTGCTGTAAATTTAGGGGGGCTGGAGCGTGATGCACACCATGGTTCAGATACACGGTATGATTCTTGTGTGGAAAATGGAGGGGTTTATATATGTAGTAGTTCCGTGATGGGGAAGGGTTTAAGCCTTAACGCGTCGTTTGGTTGCATGCAATTAATGGGAGCAGGGTGGGTTAGTGTGATGTGGGTAGGGGTGGGGGTGGGGGTGGGGTAGGGGGAATATTTAACTAGAGGTCACCCCACTTATAATCTTATTACATGTTAGTCAACAAACTTCGTTTTGTTTCAAAATCCCCCTACTTTTAAAATGAATGGCTCGTCCCATGCGTGCAACAAAATATTCAAATATTATGACATTATTTTCAATATCAATTTCATGTACTTTCGTTTTTCATCATTGCATAGGAAATGAAAAAAAAGTCAACGTTTTAAAAATCAGTTCGAGCAACGATATAAAAGAGAAAGGATCAATAAATTGACTAGAATCAAACTGGTAGAACAAAATTAAAGATATAATAAAAATAAAAATTAGGGAACTAACCGGACCAGTTTTAGGTGAATTGGCTTGTTAAGCGGTCAATTTTAGTTTACTGATTTTTACCATTTAATTGTATTCATTCTATGTCATTCTTGATTTTTCCAGTTTAGTTGATTTTGACAATAACAAAAATTTACACAATTATTTAAATTTGTACTGTAGGAATTGTCCGTCAAAATCTTCATTTTAATTGGTGGAGAAAATGATAAAATATGCCCCATGTCACTCGTTTTATTTAATACATAGGACGCAGTATCAGCTTCGGTCACGAAGAGGTGAAAATAGTTGGTCAAGAAAAAAAAAACTTGGAGTCGAGTGATTATTTTGAAACTAAAAGTATGGGGACTAATAAGAAATAAATTTACAAATTGAGTGGCTTCTAATGGGAATCTTTCAATGGGACCGGGCTAGGAAATGCAAGTGTGTAACGGGTACAAATGGGGAAGGGAAGGGAAGGGAAGAAAGCAAAACTGAAATTGTTGGCTTGCACTTTCTGGGAAGCTGACGCGTTTCTTGATGGTAAAGCAAGGATACGCAAACGCGACAGTTGTCGCTCATTCATTTGGTACGATAGATATGAAATAATTGAACGGACGTAATTAATAAATTTACTATGTTTCTTTTAATTTTCTTTTTTAAATGAATATTATTTAATGCTTGCGAATGTGAGAGTGAACTTTTGAATGGTGTGTTAAATGCATGTTCAAATATTGCATACACAATGTTTGTCAGGGTAGAGATGTCAAACGGGCAGAGCGGCCGCTCGGCTCGTGAAAATACGAGCAACGAGTCGCTCGGGCTCGTCAAATGACGATCCCGAGCTCGAGCTAAGCCGCTCGCGAGCTCGACAAGCCGAGCCGGCTCGTTGAGCTCGCGAGCTGCTCATGGGCTCGTGAAAAAAAAAAAGTGAAAAAGTAAAAAAAATAATAATAATTCAAAAAAGCTTGTGGCTCGTGGGTTGAGCCGAGCTCGCCCACGAGCAAACGAGCCACGAGCCGAGATCGTGGGTTAAAGGGTCGAGCCGGCTCGGCTTAGTCGATTGACATCTTTAGTCAGGGGGAAGTTCAACACGGGCAACCGACGATCATATACTGTTGATCAGAACGATAGGAATGAATGATATAATATAAAAGTATAATCCAATACAACTCAAAAGAAAAATAAGTAATACAACTTCACTTCGTAACCGTATGCTCAGATAATTGGAATCTACGTCTCATATTTTGAAAGCGCTGCAAGATTGTTCCATTATCAATTTTTTTAAAAACGTATTGCTCAATGTAAACTACCAAATTGTCATTCAACTAGCTATCCCCCATTTTGTTGCACAAAAATGAATTCCCAAATTTCTCAATTCACAAATTTCTCAATTAACAAATTTTCAAATCCTTAAATTTACCAATTAACTAATTCGCAATTTCCCTAATTCGGAAATTCACAAAACTTTTCACTTCATAAATTAGTCAAAGAAGAATATTGAAATAAAATAAAAAAGCAATAAATTAAAGTAAGCTAACTAATTAAGAGCATGTTTGGGTAGGCTTAAAATCCAATTAAAATTGAAAATATGGCTGTTATTGGGTCCCACCCGTCTAATAAAAGTCAACAATAACGGCTATATTTTCAATTTTAATCTGATTTTAATCTCTACCACACACCCTCTAAATATATTAAACATATATAATTCTGCTAGAGAAAAAATAGTGTTTACCAAATGACATTGTGACCAAGTTTTTATAATTCAAAGGAAAGATCATGAGTTTAAATATTTACAATTACAATTGCAATAAATCGGGCCCAACCTAACATATATTATTTTGCTAAATTTAGTGTCAATATAAAGAAGTGTCATAACGATCAGGTCTTCTCTTACCTAGCACAAGGTTCCAAGTTCGAATCTCATCCAACCCTCTCCCTATTGCATTAATTTTAGTAAAAATAGTAGAACTAAAAATATTTTTCAAACAAATAGGTTGGAAGGGATTCGAACCTAGGACCTAAAACGTAAAAACACAACATATTACCAACTGAGCTACAAAGTATATTTTAAAAAGAAATGAATTTCAGTAATATAACCTTAAAAGTTTATCAATTGTAAAAAAAATGAACAATTTGCTCTGACGGATCCAGCACGGGCGGCAGTACGGGAGTGCTTTTGTAATGTGAGATGAGTGAATGAGTTGCATGACACCTAAGGCAATGGTCGGGAAGTCCACCCGCCGACCAACAAGAAATGAGTCGAGGAGAAAGAGGTCAAAGTTGTTCACTTCATCTCGATGTCCCTTTCGGGGTAAAATAACATTGGCAATAATGTTTTGAAGAACTTTACACTGGAGAGTGAGTTGGTTCGTGGTAATTTTCGTAATGTTTTCAACGTTCCAACCCGTCACACATCGACAAACATCAAGAGGACTATAGTTATCAATGTGTGGGTGTGTCTTGTGTACAAATGTTTGAACATCACATGGTTCTAGCTCAAGTATAGTGCGAATGAGGGATTTTGAGATGGTAATATGAACATTTTTGAGAAAACATGTAATGTCGGCATCACAAGAAGGAAATGTCATGTTTTTGTAGAAATCTTTCATGAGTCAAGGATAAGCATTTTCTTCTAATGCACAAATGGAACCCCACCCCATATTTGTAAGAAATTCTTCAATTCGAAAAGCGGGGGCATCAAGAGTAAAAGAGAGAAAATTGACATTTTTACCTATTAAAATGGGTGTCCTCTCGAAAGGGTTCGGCATCGGCTCAGAGTCGGAATTGAGATCCATGTTTTCCTCGTCGGATGATGGAGACGGATGTGGACGTTGAACCGTTTTCTTCAGTCTCTTGCCCTTGCCCCGAGAAGTCGACATTGTAAAGAAAATTGGGGATTTTCGAGTAGAAATGGCAATGAAGAGTTTGATTTCGAGGCAAAAAATTTTTTTATTTTTTTGGGAAGCTGTAAATAGATGATCTAGAGTTGTTGAAGCACTGGTAAAATGGTGGATTTGAAGATTTAGAGATGGTGTTTGAGCATGAACGGAGGTGAAAGTCGAAAATTTGAAAAGTAGGGCTCAAATTTTGGGTAAAAATGGGAAAATGCCGAAAATGGAATGGAGATTTGTGTTAAAACCGAGATTTTAGAATCAAGAATGGATGCAATAGACTAGGACTAAGGATTTTTGGTGAAGAGAGTGCAAAACTTTAAGAGAAGAGATGAAGAAATGAAGTAGAAATCGTGATTTTAAGATCTGAAATCGACCAGTAACGGACGTCCGCTAAAAAGTGCAGGAAGAAAAAAGAAAAAAAATGTCTGTCTTACCGGACGTCTGCTATTTTTTTTTTAATAAATAAAAGGAGTATGAGAAATATTAAATGTGAAATATTTTCGAGAGTTAGGGAATATAAAAGAGTCATTTTAATTCGATAAGTCCCAAACCCCTTCTAATAGTCGAAAAACGATCGAGTGGAAGAGGTTTTGTGAAAATATCAGGTAGTTGATGTTCGGTATCCACAAATTCAAGTGAAATATCACCGTTTTGAACATGATCTCTTAAAAAGTGATGTCGAATTTCAATATGTTTCGTCCGAGAGTTTAAAACGGGATTTTTAGACAAATTGATAGCACTAGTATTATCACACATGACAGGAATGTGATTATAGGATAGATGATAGTTGCTAAGAGTTTGTTTGATCCATAGCACTTGAACACATCAACTTGCGACGGAAATATATTTGGCCTCGGCCGTAGACAAGGCCACGAAGTTTTGTTTCTTACTAAACCATGAAACCAAAGCAAAACCAAGAAAGTGACAAGTGCCCTAGTGCTTTTTCGATCAAAGTGAGTTCGTTTTGGATACCAAAGTCCTAAGTACTGAGTCTCATTAAGATATCTAAAAATTCTTTTTACGGCTTTAAGGTGGGATTCCTTAGGATTTGATTGAAATCGAGCACATAAGCATACACTAAATATAATATCGGGTCTACTTGTGGTTAAATAAAGAAGGGATCCGATCATACCTCGATATTTGGTGATGTCGACGGAGATGTCTTGATCATCTTTGTCAAGCTTTATGGAAGTGCTCATCAGAGTGTTCATCGGTTTTAGATAATTCATTTCGAATCTTTTTAACATGTCTAATACGTACTTGCTTTGATTTATGAAAATGTCATCACATGTTTGTTTAATTTGAAGTCCGAGAAAAAATTTGAGTTCGCCCATCATACTCATTTCAAATTCCATGCTCATGTTTTTAGAAAATTCTTCACAAAGATGAATATTTGTTGCACCAAAAATAATGTCATCAACATAAATTTGAACAATAAGCATGTTTTGTTTTTGGATTTTGATGAAACGAGTAGTATCCACTTTACCAATAGAAAAGCCATTTGAAAGTAAAAATTTGATCAATCGTTCATACCAAGCTCTAGGAGCTTGTTTAAGGCCGTAAAGAACTTTTCTAAGTTTGAAGACATGATTTGGAAACTTATGATTTGCAAAATCGGGTAGTTGTTCAACCTAAGCTTCTTCTTGAATGAATCCGTTTAAAAATGCACTTTTAATATCCATTTGATAAAGAGTGAAATTTTTGTGACATACAAATGCAAGAAGCATGTGAATGGATTCTAACCGGGCTACCGGTGCGAATGTTTCTTCATAATCAATCTCTTCTTCTTGATTGTAACCTTGTGCCACTAATATAGCCTTGTTACGTACAATGATTCCATTTTCATCTCTTTTATTTCGAAAAACTCATTTAGTGCCAATAACGGTTTGATTTGTTGGTCTTGCAACCAAGTCCCACACATGGTTTCTTTCAAATTGATTTAATTCATCTTGCATAGCTAGAATCCAAAATTTATCAAATTCCGCTTCTTTGAAATTTTTAGGTTCTATTTGTGATATGAATGCACAACTACCTAGATGATTTCTAAGAGAAGTTCTAGTAATGATACATTTTGATGGATCTCCGATAATTAACTCATTTGGGTGAGATGAGACGAACTTCCATTCTTTTGACAATGTAGATTCTACTTGAACTTTGTTTGGAATTTCTTCTCCTCCTTGATCGTTAGATTTCTTAAATTGCTTCTCATTTGGTACTTCTTTGTCTTGAATATTCATTTGTTCGAGAGGAGTTTTCAAACCTACATCATCATCAATACCTCTCTGTTGGTCAAGTAGATTAGTTTCATCAAAGGTAACATGCATTGATTCTTCAATGACTAGAGTTCTTTTGTTAAAAATTCTATATGCTTTACTAGTCGATGAATAGCTAAGAAGAATTCCAATATCGGATTTTGAATCAAACTTTCCCAAATTGTCTTTCGTGTTTAAGATGAAATATTTGCAACTGAACACTTTGAAATAACTAATGTTAGGGATTCTATTTTTCCAAAACTCATATGGAGTTTTAGTTTTCTTACGACTAACCATAACTATATTTATGATATAACATGCGGTATTAACGGCTTCGGCCCAAAAATATTTTGGAAGATTGTTTTCATTTAACATGGTCCGAGCCATTTTTTGTAATGTGCGATTCTTCCTTTCTACTACACAATTTTGTTGAGAAGTTCTAGGAACCGAAAAATTATGTTCATATCCATTATCGTTACAAAAATCATCAAATGCAAGATTATCAAATTCTCCACCATGGTCACTTCTAATAGTAATGATAGTAAGACCTTTTTCATTTTCCACTTTCTTACAAAAATATTTGAAAGCCTTTAAGGCTTCATCCTTTGCGCTTAAAAATATTATCTATGTAAATCTTGAAAAATCATCAAAAATAACGAAAGCATAATATTTACCACCTTGGCTAGCCGTTCTTGATAGTCCAAATAGATCCATGTGGAGAAGTTGCAATGATTTTGTTGTTGAAGAAAATACTTTATGTTTAAAAGAGTTTTTGACTTGTTTTCCAAATTGACATGCATCACACATTTTGTCTTTTCAAAGTTCAAACTTGGTAATCCTTTTACAAAATAATCTTTAGAAATTTTTGAAATAAGTTCCATATTTACATGATCAAGTCTTCTATGTCAAAGTCAAGTTTCGTCTTTAAGACCAAGTAAACAATGTTCATAATTATCATGCTCGATATTAATGATATAAACATCCTTGTTTCGGCTTCCTATGAAAATCACCTTTTTTAATGTAGCATCCTTAATTAGGCATTTAGAGGAATCGAATTTTATATTGTAACCTCTATCACACAATTGACTAATACTTAGCAAATTATGTTTGAGGTTATCGACTAACAAAACATTTTCAATAGAGGGGGATGTGTGATTACCAATGTTGTCAATGCCAATTATCTTCCCCTTTGCATTGTCTCCAAACGTTACATGACCTCCATCCTTAGCCTTGAAAATTGAAAGTAGTGATTGATTTCCGATCATGTGTTTTGAACATCCACTATCCAAAAACCATTTGCTTTTTATTTTGCTTGGTACCTACAAAAACAATTTAATTTTTGATTTTTGGTACCCACACAAACTTGAGTCCTTGGAAGTTAGTTTTTGAGGATTCCTTGATCCACTTATTTTTATTTTCACAGTATAATTTCTTTTTAGTTAAACAATTAAAAGAAATATGCTCAATTTTGTTGCAAAAAGTACAAGTGGTATTTGATGCTTTAACAAACATATTTTTAAGAGATTTTTGTTTTAAAGAGGGTTTGAATCCTATTCCCCCTTTATCAAAAACACATTTTTTATTTTCAAGCATTAAGTCAAAATTCTTCTTTCTTTCGGTGAATTTATGCACTATTTTTGTCAAATCCTCAACCTTTTCTTTTAGAGAAATATTTTCTTTAGCCAAAAGTTCATAATCAAGATATTCCTTTGATTTATCTAAGAATTTCTTTAATTCATCATTTAATAGAATATTTTTCTTTTTGAGAATGTAATGACTTAAGGTAAGTTTTTCAAAATCGTCAAGTAATTCATCATAAGAGGATTCTTTTGCACATACCTCGTTTTCGATGGCCATGAAGCACATGTTGGCAACTTCGTTTTGATCGTCGCTTTCATTTTTCTCTTCATCATCACTATCATCCCAAGTAGCTTGAAATGCCTTTTTCTTGAAGCTCTTTCTTTTGTTTGGGCATTCTGTTCTTTTGTGACCGGGTTTGTCACATTCATAGCAAATGATTTTCTTGTTTTTCTCTTCTCCTTTGTCATCTCTTCTTTGAAACTTTTTATTGTTTCGGAAGCCTCTCCATTTCTTGACAAGGAGGACTAAATCATTAAGCTCATCATCACTTATGTTGCTTAATGATGGTTCTTCATCCATTGTTGATTTTAGAGCAATTTGTCTTTTGAGAGCTTCTTTTGATTTCTTTTTGCTTCTCCTTGTCTTTTCTTTGATTTCGACATTGTTGAACTCATAGGTCATCAATGTCCCATATAGTTCTTCTAAAGGATATGAATTGACATCCTTTGTGTTTTCAATGAGCATTCGTATGGGGGACCATTCCTCCGAAAGAGACCTAAGCATTTTGCTCACAAGTTCACCGTTAGTATATTTTCGATCAAAACCTTTTAGGCTATTCACAATGTCGGTAAAGCGGGTAATCATATCAACTATGGGCTCATCTCGTTTCATAACGAAGTTTTCAAAATCTTTAACCAACATATTTATTTTAGTTTCTTTAACCTTGTTTGTTCCAACATGAGTTACTTCAAGAGCACGTCAAATTTCATGAGCCGAATCACATGTACTAATTTTGTTGAATTCATTCTTATCTAGAGCACAATAAAGCAAGTTCTTGGCTTTAGCATTTAATGATAATTTTCTCCTATCATCTTCATCATAGTCTTCTCTAGATTTAGGAATACTTTGATCGGGTTTGCCATCAATTTTGATAGTTTTTACGGGCACATATGAACTAAATTCAATGATTTCCCAAACATTATAGTCAATAGATTGAACATAAATCATCATTCTAGCCTTTCAATAATTGTAATTTGTGCCATCAAAGAAAGGGAGTCGGTTTGTGGAGTATCCCTCAAGATTTTGAAAAACGGTGTTAGTCATTACTCAAGATTGTGAAATCTTTTAAAAGAGTGAGTACCGAGCTCTGATACCAATTGAAAGCCCAAGAGTGGCTAACCAAGAGGGGGGTGATTGAGAAATCTTTTAAAAGAGTGAGTACCGAGCTCTGATACCAATTGAAAGCCCAAGAGTGGCTAACCAAGAGGGGGTGAATTGGTTCTAAAAACTTTTTCGTTAACTACACAAGATTTTAATCTAATAATTTCACAAATGATAGTGAAACAAATCAAACACAAATATACACGTAGATAATTGAAATAAGTTTGCACAAGGTAAAAATGTTAAGTAAAAAGGATAGAAAGTGCAAACGATATATTATGGAGGTTCGATCCAATGGAATGATCTACATCCCCCGTTACCAAGCTCTCCATCACGAGTAAGACCTTTTTCACTATGTTGATTGACTTGTTGTGCAATCCAACCTTTTACAAAGCTTCCGATGACTTACAACCAAGGAGCACCGATCATTTTACAATGTTGAATTTTTCGGGACCTCAACACGACCCTCAATTCACAAATGAATATACAAGTGAAAATCTCTTCTTAATGAATGATAGAATCAAGATTGATAATAAGAAGAGAAGAGGCAAGCATTTCTATAGATGACAATGAGTTTAGCTCAAAGTGTTGGTATGAAAAACTTTTTGATGAACAAAAGATTTTCACAAGTTTAATTACTCAAAAGTTTCTCAAGAATTTTGATGTTATTGATCTTCTAAATCGAATTTATTATATGCATGTCAAATTTCATGTATTGTTAAGCTAATAAGATGGAGACTTATGATTGTATCCACCACATGATAATTTATCTATTTATATAATGTTTTGTGAAATTAATTATGTAAAGAGTCATATATATCATACTACAATTTTTTTTTTTTCACTTTCACTTCGAAATAAGTATATACGTTTAAATTTTCGAAATACTGGTCTAGAAACGTCACTATTAAATTCTTATATTAAGATCGTGTCATTATAATTGGTCAATCATTACTTTGATCGATAACGAATTTATTTCGTTATCTTCGCTACTCATAATATGAATTGATACATTATATACAAAAATATTGTCGACAACCTTTTATTTTCGATTCTATTTATTTTCTTATAATGATATAATTTATTGAAATATCTCAATTTTCAATATATCATGTACTTGAATCTCTTCTAGAGTTTTATAATTTGTTAGGTCTAAATATTCATCAAGAGTGTATGCCTTCTTGATATGACCATCTTTTCTAATTGCTCCATTTTCGTGAGAAATTTTTATATTAGAATCAAATACATCATGCTTTAAGCGTGCCATAAATTTATCAAATATATTAACTAATTGTCCTCCATGACGTTAATTCAAGTTGGAGCATTTAATGATTGTGTGTGAAATATTGTTGATCTCATTGGTCAGAAAATGTATATAAATAAATTATCTTTTAAACTCTATTTCGAATCATCTTTTGTGAGGATGTATAAAATGATGCATTTGTACATTATTTTCAATTTTTTAAAATTCATCCCCTTAATGCTATGCCAAATTGATACTCAGCAGACCACTTTATAAAATATCACTCGATATGGCTTGAGATATTGTATAAGAATTCAAACTATTCATTTATTCTCAGCATTCTTTACTTTCCACCTCAATGCATTGTGGTTTATTAATTTTACATGTAATGCACGATCAAAACAATTAGATGAAAAAATTAGACTTTGATCATAAGCCTATTATAACAAGGAGAATTATGATGTTAACATGATGCAAAATAGCATTCCTTAAACAGAAATGAGAAATGCTTTGTTCTCAATTATTTGGAGGCATTTAACAAATAATAATGTTAAACTATTTATCGACATCCCAACTAACATTTATTAAAGAAATTGAGATTTATGACTGCTATCATTAACAAGACAACGTCTTGATTGTATAATCTGAATTACAAACACCATGCAATCATCTAATATATGTATTAAATTTATTATATTCAAATAATATCTAGATGTTCATTGTGGAAGGTGATGGGGCCACATTTATTACCCTAATTCAAACTCTATTTTAACTAGTGATGTTTAATGATCTTGTCGATAAGAAGAACAAATATTATATAAGAATTTATTGGATTAGAGAATCTTCTGATTCTTCGTTGAATGTCCATTTGAATTTTTAATTTCACATTATTATTGATCTAATGATGGTCCTACTGATTATGTCAATCAATAAAATCAAATTGAACTTTTGGTTCAATAAACCATTTATCAAAATGATCACTAAAGTTTAGTATAGTGTACCAATTAAGAAATATTAATAAAAACTTTGTAAATTTCTCTTTTATTTAGTGGAGAATAAATTATTAGCAATAGTAATTTTATCCCTTCTTTTATAAAATATTGACTCTTATGAAATCTCAAAACAATATTTTTCAAAAATATTAATATAAATAAACTATTGCTTCTTTAGAACCAATCTAATTAAATTTTCAATTTTTCATGATCAATACAATATTTATATTGAAATATCTTAATTGTGATTCTTCAAAAATAACTACATAATAATCTTCAAGAATATAAATAAAATTGTATTTTTTTAAGAGAAAAAGAATATTCTTCAAGAATACTAATATGGATTATTTTTTATTTTTCTAAAGCAATAAGTCACTATTCTTTTGAAATATTGAAACTATAATATCATATTTTTTTGAGATATTAAAGTTTTAATGTCATGCTCTTCGAGAGCAATAATATATTATTATTTAAAGCATAAATAATATAAAAAATTACTTTTCGGGAGTAAAAACATAATTTATATTAGGTTTCATTTAATTACACTCTTCAGGAACAAGTAAAATCTAACTAGAGCGTCAATATATAAATATATACACAGAAGAATAGATACATAAAGAAATGGGATAATTTAATTCGTGAATTTACATAAAAATTGATCAATATTCTGGAATATTGAAATTGTAATATCATACTCTTCCGGAGTAATTAATACTCAGAATATAAATGATATTGTGTTACTCCAGGAACACCAATAATCTATCGTTTAGAAACATTAGCTACTCGAGCTATTTATTATTTATAGAGTCGTCCTTCTTCATGAGAAACAATGAAATATATTTTCAAATTAAATTTTATAAAAGAACATCTAAAAATATTTATGTTAAAGATACAAATAATATTCAATAATCATCATAAAAGTATACATAACGCAAACATAATAATATAATTGATGAAGAGAGTTTAATTAGAATATGCATATGTTACCATCTACTTCAAATAAATAATAAAGACAATTGAGCAACTATAGCAATCGAGTGCACAAATTTTTTGCTGCATGCAACAAAATTAATATAAATTATATGAAAGACATTAGAAAGTCTTGGTCTTCAATGTGTATTCACAATTAAGGAAACTCATACACACAATTACGAATTACGAAATCGAGAACAGAATCTGAGCAGAATCATAAATTGAGCCACTATGTGTGCATCTAACTTGACGGGGTCATGCATTATGTGTATATATATATATATTACCTTTCGTCAAGTTCATTTGTGATATGAAGATGAATAAGATTTGAATTTTCTTTTGGAACACAGATAAATATTTTTCTTAGAAAGAATACTAAACTTTGAATTAAAAAAATAAAATAAAGCTATTGTTATAAATTAGAGAGAACGCAGGAGATAAGACAATAGATTTGAGTGTAGTTTAATGAGAACCAAACCCTCATATTGTCTAGTGCATTTTCTCTCAAACTAATGCAACTTACGTGGGCTCAATTTCAAATCAACAACTTCGTTTCTCGACCCAAACCCAAACACCTTCATCATGGTTGTCCAAGAGATTTACCCACAAAAGAATGGTGGCTACAAGGTTTGACAAAGAAAATGAAGACAACCAAAACATGGCTGCACTCTTTCTCTCCTCTCACTCTCTCACTCAGAACACGACTGCCTTCTCTCCCTTGCAAACAACCAAAAAACAAATAAGTGGCCAACTATATAGACTTGGGGTGAAACAAATAAATGGGCCAAAACATTAGTTGGACCAAGACTAAACATGACGTGGGCCAACAAACTAAAGGAAAGTGGGCTAACTCATAAATGGCCGTTCAACTGATAAAAGGGATCGCGAGCAATACAAGTTAATGGTTGCTTCCAATGGTCCCAATTTGATCTGGTGTTGATACCATTACTCGACATCATTTTAACATCATCATTTGGATTTATCGAATATCAAATCCCAACATTTAAGACATAAATATTGTGATGAAAATGAAAAATATTGGGTTGCCTATCAGAATTCCAGTATGCACGTTGACTAGAATATAATGTTAATCCTAGTACCTTGTCTCAATATGTGTGACTCAAAACTTTAGAACGTAAAGCAAATGATAGGTGTTGGAAAAATGAAGGATTTTATTAAGATGTGTATCAACAAGAATGAAATAATTTGGAACAAAAATTAACACATAGGTGTTTTAAGAATTACACTTGTAGCGTGCTTTT
Source organism: Fraxinus excelsior (assembly GCA_019097785.1). NCBI lineage: Eukaryota > Viridiplantae > Streptophyta > Magnoliopsida > Lamiales > Oleaceae > Fraxinus > Fraxinus excelsior. The sequence continues at coordinate 14,726,036 of CM032628.1, forward strand.
TTTAAAAAAAATTGATCTTTGATCTCCTTGATTCCATCTTCAAGCCCCTTTACTTGAAATTCTTCCTTCATACCTTTTGACCTTCTTCAGTGTTCTTCAATAACCAATAAAATAAACTGTAGAGATATTTCCCTTTTTGTGTGTGGGCACAAAAATAAGATTTTTTGCATATATATATATTAATTAAACCCACTAAAAGGTACATGTCTTTATAGTGGTTTGATTCACAAGACTTCCAATCCCACTAGGACTCTCTTATCTTTTGATTGGATGATAGGTCCTTATCAAAAAGGAATCTCTTTTGTCTTTATCCAAATCATAACCTCCATAGCACATGTTTGACACATGCAAGACACATTTTTGATTTAATTAATTTATATTTTTACATTTAATAATAATAAATCAGAACTCTTATAATTTATTCCGGTTCTTGTTTTGAAGCCACTAAAAGGGGCCAAACAGACTCAATTAAATCAAGCTCCAATAAATTAATCTTGATCCGGTCAACTCTTGATCGGTCTAGATAATTTATTAATCACTATTTATTCCACTAAAAGAATGTGATTGCACTCTTAATTCAATTGAAATTACTGAAGCTACAATAATTATATCTTCTGACAAATTGCTCTTACATATTACCCCCGTTAATCACGTTGAGTATTTAGAATTGGGTAAAATGACCAAAATGCCCCCCCTTTTTTTCTTTCCAAATATACATTATATCCTCAATCCCATTTCCATTTGACAATTCCACATGATCATATCACAATATTAATTCAACAATCTTGTCGAATTACCGAGTTCAGATTTAACTGTTCATTAGAAAATCTGTTGGGGTCATGATCGTGCCTATTAAATAGGTTACAGACTCCATATCGCGAATATATGTTCTCCAATTATTTCACTTTAATCCCAATGCATCGATATATTGATTATCAATTTAATCTCACTCATTGGTAGTTCAAAAAACTTCAAGTTAGTAATCAAAGTTCATTATTCGCTTAGGATTAAGGTACTACGTACAATAATCAAGTGAAATTAAATTCAAGTGATCAATTCCATGAATTAATTTCACGTGGTCCAACCTAATACATTCCAAAAAAATGTATAATTTTATTGCTAAAGTCAAGATCAATTTTAAATTAAATTGAGACAATCTTATCAAAATAAAATGCTCATCTTTATTTATCAATTGTGGACAATAAACTTTAGATCAAATTATAAATCAATCCTTCCGTGTTTAACAACTTAAACACATGATTTATAATATCAAGTAGATCCATGAACAAAATACAAGCTCAATTTAATACAAAAAAATTTATCGAAAAATTAATTAAATAAATTATTATCTTTATTTCAAAATGTCAGGAGAACAAATAAATTTACTCAAATGGTTAAAATTAAACTAGTAATAGGTGTGTTGGGTGAAGGGCAAGCTTCTTGACGTGATTGCAAGGAAGTGATGAAATAGGTTGAATATTTCTAATCTAATGACATTTAGCTTCGATTTGATTCTCTTTATTTCTCATATTAATTCTCAATTACACAAATCACACAATAAAATATTTTACACATAAATTTAAAACTTTTGCATACTTTTTAACCACACATTAAAAAAAAAAAAAATACTATTCAAAACATTATTTTCCTTGATTTCTCTTCATAATGACTTTCAAATACAAGCTTACTGAGATAATTATATTATATTGCACAATAAATATAAAATTATGAAATTAATCTAGATAAACATGATAATCATGAAAAATAAACACGTGACGGTAACATTTACTTATTACAACTTAAAATAAACATATCAACTCAAGCAGTGATGCTGTGTTTTGCCCCCAATTTGAATTTTTGTCACTTGGCAGCCTACATTTTTCATCATCGCTTGACCGGATTGTACACCTTTGTGTCTGGCTATGTATATGGATGTGCATAAAGAAGGGACGGGACATCTCTCTCCTTTTTTTGGGGGAAGAGAGAGGGAAGAAGCTTCATTCCATCCAGCCTCACGAACTTCTTACTGGGGCAGTTAATAGACAAATTGTCCCCAAGGCAACCACTTGTGTCTTTCTTGGATATGCTCAGTCCGGGTCATCATCGCCCTAGCTTGTGCCAAGTTTTCCCTAAGTTGTTGGTTCAGTTTATACCTTTCGTATAACAAATCTTCCACAACTGCCACATTTGTTTGCTGATAGGGGCCCATGGCTTGTTGGGGGTGGTTTAATCTCATATAATGCTTGAGACTCATCTTAACTGAAGTGTGTCAGGTAGTGTTGTACCACCATTTTGCCATGGTCAGCCACTTTGCCCAAGTAATACACTTGCATACATCTGCAAGCTCTAATTTAACCTTTGTGTGTCCATCTAACAATTCCAATATATGATTGCTGACAACATCCGTGACCGGTATGGTGGTTCATAGTAGTCTATTGGTTTATATCAAACCCTACAACTGTCTGATAGACAAAATGATGATGTCATTCAGCTACCAACCTTCAAAGTTACAATATATTGATGGAAAGGGGAACTCAAGGGCACAAAAAGGTTAGTAGAGATAGGTCGGTTGATCATCTCAAGTACTGCAAATTCCATTGAATCATTAGTAATCTAATAAAGAGGTATTTTGTGCTAAAAAAGTCTTATTATCTCATTGAACACAAAGAAAATAATATCAAACTTGAAACTAGTGACAATTCAATTGTGGTTGTTCGATGGTTTCATTTGGATTATTTAATTTAATTCTCATTTCAAATGAGCAAACTTTTCCTGTTTCGTACGATGCTAGAAAATCCCCATTTGAGTTGGTCGAGTTTGGACCTCAACTTTCAAAAAGAATTAGTCAAATGAAACTTAAAATAGACTGAAAAGTCATCATTATATATCTCTATCTTGGAATGGACAAATATAGACATAACCATTCAATTTGTGGCATCACATTCTAATTGCTTTTAAGGCCATCCTTTTCCATCCAAGCACCTGTGTCCCTAACTTAAATTTGATCTAATTCTTGTCTTCGATCTTTCATTAATTAGCACATCTCCTCCTTCATGATAATTTTTCTCAAAATGTTTTCCTAGTGGTTAGGAATGTGGAAAAAATACCATGTTGCCTGCCCATTTTGTAAAACATAGTTTGGGTAAATAAATCATTTTATGCCCTCCCAATGTTTGTTTTGGATGATAACTATTATTAGAGATGAGATACGCTAATTAAGTCCATGTTCGAGCCACGTTAAAACTTTCATTCTCATTTTTCTACTCATTTTCAGCCACACATTCATCAATAAAATAATATTTTCCATCAAATTACTAACTTTTCCTTCTGTTTCCAAAATAATGTGGCTCAACACACCATAAAATATAAATACTGCAATGAACAAACATTAATAAATTTAAATTCAATTAAAATATGATGTAACTAATAAAAAAGTGCAAACATAATTACCTTCACCATAAAATGTGATTTGTAACATTTATTTCATGTGCCGTAGAGTTGGCATTAAGCTCATGGACCATGGTTGGTGTAATAAAAAAAATTTATTTTTTAGTAAATTTTGATAAAAATTGAAAAACTATGTAATTGAAAAAGATGATAAAAATTACGAGTCATATATAATTAAAATTAATTATTAATTTACCTTAATTTTTTATTCGATTTTTTGAGCTATATCAAATGGGGGCATAAATACCCGGTTGGCCTATCCTACGTGAGGATAAGTTTATCCCAACTCTCCAATCCAAAACAAACAGTTGGTACTAGGGCGGCTCAATAACCGCCAATATAAAGTGTGTAGAATTCGCTGCAAATAGGGGTAGGGCGAAACAGAGAAACGGAGCCGAAGAAGAGGGCTTAGCATCGTCGAGCAAATTATTGTTCAACTGAGTTTTCAATTAAAACCAAAAGTAGAATTCAATTTACTATTCAATTTTTCCCACTAGTTACCCCCTATCTCTCTCTTAATTATTGATCAAATCATTTTTTTTAAATGTATTTCGTTGTTGAAAAGTGAAACTGGATTGAGGATTTTTAATACTTTTTTGTAGAGCATGGATAGGTACCAAAAGGTGGAGAAACCAAAAATGGAAACACCGATTAATGAGAACGAGATTCGGATTACAAGCCAAGGCAGGATGCGGAGCTATATTACTTATGCCATGAGTCTGCTTGAGGTAGTTATATATGATTATACATGTATGCTCTCTTTCTGTGTATGTGTGTGTGAAAAATAATTTTTTTTTTTTTTTACGTGCTAATATCTGTTTTTACCTGAAAATTTAGTTTAGTTTGCACCCCTTTTGTGTTCCTGAGCGTTTAATGCCGTTTGCATGTTAAATCATTTATTTGCTTATAGAAATGGACTGTTAATTTATCTATTGTTTCAATTTTCTAGTTTCCTTTTTATTACAGTAATTTTTACGTGTCTTTTAATGCTATGAAGAAATTAGAGTTCCTTTTCCCAGTATTATGGGGAAGAGCATTTTAGAATCTAGAGGTTTTGAAGATACCAGTTGAATTACAGTATAGAATCACATTATCCCATAGGGTACTTCTCTAGGTATTTAGGTAAGATTATCAGTGACAAGAAAATTTGATGAGGATGTATATTAGATAATATTAGTGAGTTTTCTAAATGGAAACACATTGTGCTATGTGGTTAGAAGACACCTACCAAGTTAGATCACATGTTGTATATAAGGATTGTCATTCTAGTTATGCTTTATGGAATCAACTGCTAGACTTTTAGGGACAAAACCATAAGTAGACCATAATTTGAACGAATGGATTGAGTGATTATATTAGAATTGATACAACAATAATGGGGTCATACGGCATCAGTGGCAGAGACCAACATGAATACAAATTAGTGGAAGGACAAGTTAGATGGTTGGAACATGTTTTGCTAGACTTGTAGAAGTTCCTATTTACAAGAGTCATGCAATCCTGTATTAAAGACGTTGTAGCAATTATGTTGTAGAAAGATTTTATTTCATCAAACATTTCAGTGAAAAGTTGGATCGATCGGGGTGCAAGAGAGGATATGTGTATCTAAGAATATTGGGAGAAATGCCTAGCATGTTATGATTGTTTTCTTGTGACCATTGTTACGATTAAAATCTTCTTTTGCGTAGATTTTTTACCATTATATAATAAAAAAATGTAATGGCCTCTAGTATGGATGATTTCTTCCACATTTTTTCTCAGATTTATCTTATGGGTTTAATTCTACAATGCATTGTAGGAAAAAGGTTCAGATGAAATTCTGTTCAAAGCAATGGGCAGGGCCATCAACAAAACTGTAACAATTGTGGAGTTGATTAAGGTTCGTATTGCCTATGGTTATCTATGTATATGTCTATCACTATTGTTTTGATTTTGGACAATGATTTGGATATATGATGCTCTATTTGTATTGCAGAGGAGAATTGTTGGTCTTCACCAAATCACAGCTATTCAATCCACTGACATAACTGACACATGGGAACCGTTAGAGGAAGGCCTCCAAACGTAAGAGCAGTTCAAATGGATTGTGGAAATGAAACTTTATCATTTAAACTTGTGAGATAAAAAAATTTCCTGTTGTTAGGATTGCTTAATTATACGACAAAATGTACTTGGCTCTTCTAACGTCTCTTCATGCCACAGTCTGGAAACCACAAGGAAGGTTTCGGTGGTCTCAATCACGCTCTCAAAGAAGGAATTGGATACAGGAAATGTTGGGTGAGTTATCATATTCTTCCATTTTAAGTTAATATATTTCACATTTCATTTACCTCATACTAAGCAAAATAATATTCCAAACAAGTCTATAATCGTTGCTCTATGAATATCTTGAGTGACAATTTAATGATACCACTTCATTTTGCAATTCTTCAACATTCTTATTGTAAAGAGAAAGACTTCATGATGGAGATCAAGATAGATATTAAAATAAAGATAGATTTTAATTAGGATTTTATAATAAGAGTTTGATTCAAAATGTATTTAATTAGATTAGATAAGTTCAGTTTTGATATTTTGATGCAATTATAGTTTATTAGAAGTTTGCTTCCTTTTTAACTTCTATTAGTTTATTTGCTCTATAAATGGAGGACCTTATTCAATGTAAATAGAGACCCTTGATTATATGAATAAAGATTGATTTTTGTTTGTCCTCAGTTTTTCTCTTCTTGAACTTCCTTTGTTCTTAATCTTCGATTGTTCTTTAACAAGTTATAAGCTCTTGCGTCACTTTACTTTCTCTTTTAAGAATACGGATATTGAAAAATGTTTTTTTTTTTGCTATGTTCTGGTAGGTACCAACCACCACTACCAGCTGACCAGGTGAAGGTGTCTACAGAGTATGAAGGAGGTGCTTTGAAGTTTTGTGATCCTTGTCTTTCTTCAAACTACGTCTCTATAAAGGCGTCTTTTTAATATATTTTTCTTGTGCAGAGGGATCGCCTGCTGCTCGTGGAAGAGGCCGTTTTGGTAGAGGGCGGGGAAGGTATCGAGCTACACCAGGTATGAAATCTAATCGATGAATTCCCTATTTTTTTTTTTTTGTGGGTGGTGTTAACCAATGACTTTCCAATTATTTCTGGCCTGTGAATGATATATAGTTTGCTACTAAGATCTCTAGTTAGTTGTGTATATTTTCTGGACTTGGATAGAATAGAGATCTATCTTTATCTTTACTATGCTTACTTGCTTTGCCTCATTAAAAAGTTATTTTGATTGGAGCTATCCTTTATTGAGCTGTGCACATTAGGTTGCTTCCATTCTATTGAACTATCTAATCTGGTCACTTTAATTTGATGGTATTAATTTTCCTGGTTCAGTCTTGGTAATGATGGTTTTTAATTATCAAACTTTTTTTTTTTTGAATAACATATTTCAGTTGAACATATGTTATGTGGACTAACCATCTTTCATAACATACTAGAGCAAAATATTGTAGTAAGAAATGCTATTAAAAGCGAGTGTTTGGTCTCTCATGTGGTAAGACAAAAACTTTAATTTTGTTCCTTCCTGTGAAATATGAAATTCCATATTATATCATGATCAAAGAGAATTCAAAACAAAATATTATATTTGAAAAACCACAATTTTTTTTTAAAAATGTAATGTTGGAAAAATATAGAGGAATGTAATGGCTTGACAAAATTTTTAAAAATAATGCATGGAAATTTGATCCTCGAAGGAAAATGAAGTATGTGAAAAAAAATTTCGATCAATTTCTTTGGAAACTTGTACCTGAAATCTTTCTGATAATACCCGTCTTCAAGATTTCGTTCTCTAAACTCCTTCCACTCAGGGATTCATCAATATTAAAAACCCCAAAATGTGCAACATGTGCAGAAAATTGATTATCAAAAATTTTATACTGTTTTCGATATACAGAGGGTAGAAAATGATTTTGAGAAGTTTTAAAATAGATTTTTAAAAACAGGAAAGGTCTTCAATTAAAATTGAAAGATACGGGAAGCCAGAGATTTAAGGAAAAAGATAAAAAATCTATACTTGTTTTTGTAGGAGCTAGATCTGGTTAGATCCTGTTTAAATTCTGCATTAATGTGGAGAGATTAGATGTATAAAAACACAACAAACAGATCACCCACACTTGGTCCAAATCTTGGGCTTGAAATCGGAAAACCCAAAATTTGGAATATAAAATGAAACAAAACAATAATCCTGAGACTAAAGTGCTCAACTTTCTGAGAATAATTGCAGAAATTTTCGTGAAACTGTAGGTGACTCATATAGATCAAGCTGCACTAAGCTTCATCTACGATGGAGCAGAATGTCTCTGTTTTTGTTGGAAGTTTCCTGACCATTGCTTTTTCTATACAAAACACCACTGGTGTCAAAGTGGGGTTTGATATGGACTACTCAAGGGTGTGGGCAAAGTTTATATTGTTTGGGCAAGTAAATTGCTGTGATTTTTAGTTTTTGTTGAGCCTAGAGACATGGACTGTTAAGAGTGGTAGGGTAATGCTTGTTCATTGTACCTTCTGTTTTGGAATTGTTGGCAGTTTTTTGCAACTGGTTTTGTAATTAGGTTGGTGGAACCTTCCATATCTGGGCTTCTGAAAGTTTTGAGCATAATATTGAAAATCCAATTAAAATTGAAAATATGGCCATTATTGGGTCCCACTCGTATAATAAAAGTCAACATTAACGGCTAGTTTTTCAATTTTCATTCGATTTTAATCTCTACCGAACTTGTCCATAATATAGTTGCTGTATATGCCATTTCAGGGAATGGTTTTGCACCTATTGAGTATGAGGATGGAGGTTATGATCAGAATCCTAGACATACCCGGGGTAGGGGACGTGGCAGAGGTCGCAATTTCCGAGGCCGTGGTAGGGGAGGTTACGGTGGTTCTCAGGTGGATACTCAGCATGATGCTGGAGGCTACAATCAAGAAGCACCTCTTCAGGGCCGAGGTAGACATCTCTTCCCTATTATTTGAACTTCCCAGTAAGATTAGGCAATTTTGTACGAGAAACTGGATACTGTAGGTTGAAAATACGAATTGTTTGTTGTTAGTAAGCTCAATTGCTTTGATTTCCTTAAAATTTTACGAGCTGGAGTCTTTTTATGAAATAGACCAGCCTCTCATATGTATGTTAAACCTGGCCCGTTGTAAATATGATATTACTGTCTCATGGACTTATGTTGCAGGTCGTGGCCGTGGGAGGGGAACTCGTGGCCGGGGTCGTGGATTCAGATCTAATGGGCCAATCTATGCTACTGCTGGAGATGCATAGTGGTTCAAACTTGGAGACAATGAAGGGCATAATGTTTCGAAATTGATGAATGTTTGCTTCATTTCTATCTTTTACCATTTCAAAATGTTACTCGTATTAACCATAGGAATGTTCATCTGTAATCGATATAGACTAACTTGGGAAATTCGTGGCCGTGTTGTGCGCCTTTTTTGTTTTCATTAATTTTGTCCCTTTGCTTCTGTAGAAGTTTAGTTTGCTTGCTAATTACATTCTTTAATTTTATCTGTTCTGGAAAAGTTTTGTTCATTTATATATTTTTTGATTAAAGAACATCTTTTAATATTGCCTTGATTGTTTCAATTCATCTTTATGCTGTGCACTATAAGCATGTTTCGTATCGTAGTAGAATAAAACTATTTGTACCAAATTTTCCTTACTGAAAATGTTATACCCTCTCATATGTGCCCCCATGTGAATAAAAAACTCTCAAAAATGTGGTTCTCACACCCTATTGTGAGTGTAGGTAAAAGATTAGGTAAAAAAAATTGTATATATACCATTGCCTTTTGTAGCATTAAAGAAAACAAATGTACGCAAAAAATCTTGTTATTATGAGTATTATGTACCTATGTGGACATTGATGCTAATTAATGTTAGGAAATTGTTTTATGAGGATCAAGCTAAAGAAACTTTTGGCTCCTGAACAGGTATAGATCAGTGTTGTATGATTTGTAGTGATTACGATGCACACCTTAAAAGGGATGACAACGGAACGGAATGGGGTTGTTCTTTCCCTCGAGGATGGCAGGTCTGTTGTTTGTTTTTTCTTTTACTTATTTATTATCTTTCTGTTAAATTTTAAAGTTGGATAGAGCTTTCGAATCCCACTTTCTAAACTTTCAATATGCTTGTTATTACCTAATATGAAACAAAATAAAAAGAGTCGAGTTTGTCCTGTCCCATCAAGGGTTTTCAAGAAATGTAATGGGATAATTATAATTTAATTTTTAAAGTATTATTATAAATGAACGAAAAAAAAAATTTAGAAAGAAAAATGTAGTTTGAAAAAAATAGAGATCAAACAAGAGCCCAGCTCACCTCGCCCATTGGGGATTTGTGGGAGGTGGTACGGGGTTGTTTTCTCGTTTGCTGATTTACCTATTATTAAATTTTTTGAATACAATTTAAATTTAAAATATAATTAAATTAAATTAATTTCACATCACTGCTCCGAATTCTTTTCTAGTGTTATCTTAGGAGTTCACTCGTAAAGTGTGAAATAATGAACGAAAAAGAAGTTAACAATTAGTATATAACTCTGTCTAATTATATGGATTGATTATATGATCAATCCATTACCATTCATCAACTTCTTTCCAATATTCCAGGTAGGTACAATTTCCTTTTCCTAATGAACGTGAAATCATAAAGTTCAATCATTTCGTGAACAGCTGTGCAAATATTTAGCCTCCAAAATACTGAAAGTACAATTTATTAACCTCAACTATCATTGATTTCATAACCTCTTGTAAGATGATTACAAGCCAAGATAGTTAGCTTGAGTAGTGCTGCTCATCTAGAGACTTATGTCCAAACTAAAGTATAGGTACACGTGAAAAGTGTATTTTTGACGATAAAAAGACTTAAATATCCTTTCTTTATTATCTTAATTTAAAATAAGGTTTTCTATACCTAATATAGGATAATTTTGGTTTATTTCTCTTAATAAATGGAAAAGTCAATTATGCTCGTATTTATCTATATCTTTTATCAAAACAATCTTTAATGTTCTAATTTTATCTTCTAATTTATTAATTTCTCTATTAATTCTGACTATGTTTTCTTTTATAGGCACAAGTACACATCTATTATTTTCCAAAAAATAATCAAACATAGTATAAAATGATTTAATTTTTTCTTTTTTTCTTTCACAATCAATTTCTAATTTTCTAATAAAAGTAACTAAAACTTCATAAATAGCAGGGATGCAAATATTAATGCAAGCGATTTGACATAAATAAGAAAGATCTTACAATATTGAAGTAGAAGTTAAAAACATATTAATATCAATGAGATTTCCCTTGAGTTTGTTCCCATATTTTAGTATACTCAGATATAAGTGATCGGTGTTGTTTGAGTTTAAGAAAGTGGGTTATGGTCCAACACGATTTCCGCACTCTTATTGATTTTCTCTTTGACTCTTTTACATATCTCACAATGAATCACACGGAATCACAGTTTTCCTTTCAACTCCTAGTTAAAACATCACCTTGAATGGTAACAGGGTTCTAATGGCTTTCTTTAATGCCTAAAACGCCTACACATGGAAACAAGATACTTGCACCAACCCTCAAAGTTTTCACTGTTGGAGTATAAGTAAGATAAGAGCTTTTGAGAATATAATAAGAATAAAAAGACAGTGTCTTCAAACAACTTTGATTTCATAAACACATCACACTAATATCTCTTACATAAGAGTATACATACATGCTTTGACTACACTCTTGGTACTTTTTTTAAAGAGATTAGAACTTCATAGAGATTACCTTATTACAAGCTTCACTTCAAAGAAAGAAAGAAAGAAACTGAAAATGTTTACAAGACTCGAAATGCTAGGTAGAGAAATATGTTTTTTGCTTAAGAATTGCTTGCTTTTTCTGGGAATTAGTCTTCAATTTATATGTTGGAAAAGTGCTTCCACAATCCTTCATTATTGATGCTTTTACTACGTAAGATAATAAGAATCTTACTGTAGCATGAAGTTCTTTGTCTTAACATGAAAAATAATTGAGTTGGAACCCACAGTTTTTCTTTATCAAAGTGACTTTGATAAAGTAGTGATAAAGGGGTCCATTACTTTTCCATATGTCTCAGACCATTCATCCGGGAATTCTATCAGATCAAGAGAAATTGGTAAGCCACCATCTTCAGTGATACATAATTCACACTTATGATTTGGATAACGCCAAAACTGTTTGCACAACTCTTCTTTTTCTTTATGTGATCTACTAGCGTGTCCTTCAAAAATATGATCACACCATGTATCAAGATATTGTCAATCTTCTTGCTTAGTGGGTGCCACAACCTTGTTGTAAATCAAGTGATCGTATGACTCATATACCCAAATTTTTTCTTTTTCTTCAATAATTTTCTGAATATGCTCGAACTGCTCTTTATATCCCTTGGCTCTACGAAAGGCTGTTATTTTGATGACATCTTTTTGTATAGTTTCATGGATTTCACTCTTCTCGGGCTGAAGATACTTGGAAGTAGTGTCAATTCTTATGACATGGTTAACTGGAAGCAGCCTATCTTCTTCATTATCCCATTCGGGACTTGCAGAGAAAAATCTGATGTATATGTTCTTAGGTTTAAGAACTTGACAATACATTTCAATAACTCGGACCACTTCTTTTGGTAACATAGAAATTACTTTTAATGATTCAGGTGGGTAAATACAAATTATATTTCCCATTTCATAGAGCACGAACTGAATAAGCTGGGGCTCCTGGATAATGATTAACTTTGTTATATGTTCCATATGTTAAAATTTTCATCAATCCTCCTATACTGGTGAATCAGCAGTACGCTAGATTGAACAATACATATGCAAGAATAAAATCGTTTTTATTTTTGATATCATAGCACTATGGGTGTTGCATGCTTTGATAATATTTGAGCAATAAAACTCTGGTATAGAGATACTGTCATTTGTAAATTTCTTCTCCTGTGATGGAGACAAAGTAGTATTCTTTTTGATTGATAATTTATGAAGCTTTAATGCTTATTGTTCAATACCGAAGCTAGGGCCTTCAGAATTATTTGCACTAGGGCCTTAAGATAATATAGTCTGATTGGCTTTCTCAGATACTGGCTTTGTAACAGCCATCTCCAAAAGTGTTATCTTGGATTCCATCGCAGCTATCTTTATGTTCATCTAGAATTTCAATGCATCTAGTTCCTTCTTGATTTGCTCCATTCTTGGTTAAGAAATCTGGAATAAAATTGTCTTTTTCTTTAATATGGACAATATCAAATTTAAATGGCGCAAACCACATTTGCATTCTAATAAGTGATCTTTCAGCTACACTTGTTCCAAGTTTATTTGTTAATAATAATTTTACCCGAGTATTATCTGTTCTAATAAGAAATTTTTTAGGTAGCAAATAAGGTTCAAATTTTGCTACGCCTTTCTTAACGACTAAACATTCTTTATGATTAATATCATACATGATCTCGATATCTTTGAATGTGCCTGAAGTGTAAGTAACAAGCTCTTCTGGGTATTTACACAATGAGTTACAAAGAAATTCTTTATAATTTTCTTTTCTTTTGAAGATTGCTCCCAAATATAATAGAGATGCATCAGTTTCTAAAATAAAGAAATCATTATCATTTGAAATATTTAATTCAAGTAGATTTTCATATATTCTCTTAATTTTGTTTATCATTTCTATATCTTCTTCTGTCCATTTCCATTCAACTTCTTTTTTGAGTTTTTTTTGGTAAAGTGGACTTTGTAATTTTGCACATTTTTAATAAAATTTTCAGAATAATTTAATAATCCAATAAAGTTTTGCAACTCTTTCTTATCTCTAATTACTTCTGAAAATTCAATAATCTTTTTTCCAATATGAGGTTGTTGAAATATTTTTTATTCTGTAAAAATATATCCTAAAAATTCAATTTCTGTTTTAGCTATTTCTACTTTTATTTCTGATAGGGCTAATCCATATTTTCTTGCAATATAATTGAATTTCTTAAGATTTTCAATATATTCTTACTATGAATAAGGATGTCATCTATATAAACAATGTAAAAGTTGGTATAATAATTTTATCCATTCTCTGTTGAAATATTGCTGGTGCATTCATTAATCCAAATGACATAATATTTCATTCGAACTGTTCTAATGGATTATGGATAGTAAAACTAGTTAAATGTTTTGATAATTCACCTAGTTTTATTTGCTAATATCCTGATTTACAATCAAATTTAAAATATATTTTATTTCCTTATATTTGTTTTATTAACAATTCTTTTATTGGTAGTTTATAGCTATTTGATATGATTTTAGAATTTAGATCTCTATAATCAATTACCATTTTAGCTTTTCCTTTTTTAATTTCACTCTGATTTCTAACCATAAATGCTGGACTATTAAATGGACTGATTGATTCACTTATTACTCATAATTGTAAGAGTTCTTTAATTTGGATTTCAAATTCTCTTTTATCTTCTTTACTATAAGGAAATTATTTTCCTGAAATCTTAGCATTTGGGTCTTTTAGTTCAATGGTTGCTATAGGTTTATATTTGTCCCATTTGGCTAAGAGATGTTCATGATAACATTCTTTTAGTTCTAATTTAATACTTTTTAATTCTTCTTCTAAATTACAAATTCCTACTACTTGAATTTTTTGTTTTTGATTAATTTTTGTATAACATTTATCAGATTACTTGCAGAACTCCGATGTCTAGGTTTATGGTGAATTGGTTGATGTGCAATTCCAATGACTTTATAGATTTTTGATGTTTTAATTTTGTGATTACAAGGTGTGGTAAATTCAAAACTATCTTTATATTGTGTAAAAGAACTATATGTATAGATAAAATTTTCTTCTAAAAGAATATCACATTCTATTTTATCTGTTGCATATATTCGAGGAATAAAACATTCTATATTTCCTATAATTATAGGAACATTTTCTACAAAATCTTTATAGATTTCTATAATATCACTGGCTGTTTGACCATACGTTGTTTTCTTATAATCTCTTTTATAATAATGTTTTGGGAACACATATCTTTTGCATAGGCAAATACCTGATCTAATGTCAAGTATAACATGGAATTTTATCATACAGTAGTTTGGTAAATTAAGAGTTATCTTAATATATGGACTAAGTATACTAGTTTTGATTCATTTAATTCCTTGTATCATATAAATTGGTTCTTTGTTTTTATAAACTCTATAAATCATTTTTTGTTTGTCTTTTATAGCTATTTGTAAAGTATTCTTCTGGATATACAATGGTAAGACTTTCTCAAGAAAGTTTATTCTAAGTAATATTGGACTACTATCTTTTCCATTTCTATAATCTTTATGAATTTTAAGATTTAGTTTAAATTGTTCCCCTTCTATATCTGTTAAACTTAGTTCTAGATTAACAAATATTTTAATTTCATATTTAATTCCATGATAATCTGTAAGAGTTATTCTTTGTGGTAATATTTCTTCTAGTAAATGATCAACTAAGTCTACTATAATATGATAGGTACTTGTTCCTGTATTAATAAGTGCTATGATTTTTTCGTATTTATTTTGATTATTTATATATTCTGTTAAAATAAGGAAATTATCTTCCTCACATTTTCTAATGTCAATATCAATGCTATTTCTAGGTATTATTGGATAGTTTCTACTTGTAGATGTTCTGCTAGAGTTTGAGAGTTCCCTAGTACTAATACTTCTTTCTATTCTTCTACTAAATATTCTGGCTACAAGTTGTCCGATGTATTTTAAGGTAACTAATCCTTGATTTTCTACATTATTATCTATTCTTCTAGATTGCTGATGAAAATCAAGCAATATATCTTGTGGTAAAGAAATGTTATTGTTACTTAATATTCTCGGTGGTGTAAATTGATATATAAGAATCATTTTTTAGTTTTGATTCTTTAAATTTTGATTCAATTTGTTTATATATTATTTTTGGTTCTATTTTAATATTGTTATTAACAATTTCTAAATTGGATTCGATATTTTTTATATAACTTCTTGATTTATAATATCTATTTTTCCTAAAGATTGAGCATAATTATCATATTGTTCTAAAAATTGATTTATTATAATATCTCATTCTTCATATTTGGAGAATTCATCTACTAAAATTTGTAATCATTTATTTTTTATTTCAGCAATTGTTGGGAACTATTTATTGTTTTATCTCTTCACTTAAAGATTTATATTTAATACTTAAATCTGTTGCTAATTCTTGTAATTCAATTCGATTAGTATTAGTTAATATATTAATATTTTGTAATTTTTCTAAAATAATTTTATCTCTTCTATTCATTTTATAAGTTCTAAAAATTTTCTTTAGTTTCGTTACTAGGCTCTGATACCAGTTTAGGGGGTAAAATGCGGAAAATGGTTAAAACCTAGAAATAAGGGTATAATAGACAATTCACATTAATTTTTTTATTCTCTGTTTTTGAATCTGGTTTCTCTCCTAGCTAAATATAAATTTTTTTTTTTTTTTGAAAAATGTGCGATTAAAAGGTATGAAATTTTTTGAATTTATGTGTAATATTATTTTATTGATAGAATGTTTGAATGATAAAAGGAAAGAGAAAAATGAATTAAAATTTAATGAGTTAAACAAAAGCTAATTCTTTCGTTGTCTGACCTAACTGATCCTTGATATATCAACTTTTCACTATTCACCGTCTATACATTTACATGATAAGAGTCAACTCAATATCAAAGCAAATATTGAAGGTTCCGATTCAAACAAATGTCATCAATTCAATGAAAATTTCACGCATTAAACTTTTCATGAAGGGAAAAAATATCATTAATTTTAGATAAGACGTTTCAAAATAAATAAATAAAATTCCCCTTATTTTTAAAACGAGTTGGTCAACTATTAAGTTCTCCTGTCCTTGTCCGT
Source organism: Fraxinus excelsior (assembly GCA_019097785.1). Taxonomy (NCBI): domain Eukaryota; kingdom Viridiplantae; phylum Streptophyta; class Magnoliopsida; order Lamiales; family Oleaceae; genus Fraxinus; species Fraxinus excelsior. The sequence continues at coordinate 14,742,430 of CM032628.1, forward strand.
ATAATTCAATTAATAATTCTATCGTAGTCTCCATGGCCTTTGCTTCGATATGGTGTATGATCACATGGCAAGGTTTGTCAAATGGGACATAAAATAAAAACAACCATGTTAGGTGTTTATAATATTCAAGATCAAGTTGGACAAGAATGCTTGCTAGGGATGTGTACCATTGGTCAATCAACTTAGAGTAAAAGGTAAAATCTTCTAATAATAATAGTCAACTTCTCTAATGATGGCTAGAATTGATCACCAATTACAAGGAAAATGTATTAGGAAAGAAAAACGAAATTCTTTAAGAAGCTTGACATTATGAAAATAAGAAAAATAAGTCTCCACTTGGCTTGTAATGTAAAGCAATATGAATTGACATGGTGATTTAACCTATTTTTTTGGGCTGTCACATCTATAGAGAAGTGTGGACACGGCTCAAATAGGTCTTTCAACTTTTCTTTTTTGGGGGCGCATTTATCCATTATGGACGCTCTTGCGTACATTGCTATGTATACATAGCAAAACCCATATTGATTTTCTTCCAATTTAAATTAAGGCTCTGACCACAAGTCTAAGACATCCAAGGCCAATACAACCCGCCTTTAATGATGTGTAGACCAGTTTGATCAATGTTCTAGGCGTCAGCCGCATCACCATAAATTTTGTCACTTTATTAAATGTAAGTGCTATTCTACATTATTATTATTATTATTACAACTTGAAGTCTTGAACTAAAAGATATCGAAGTCGTTAATATCTCAAAATGGATGCTTCAACTTAGACTTCAAGAAACCATAAAAACTGCAAGGGGTTAGTCTCAATAATTAAATCAGGACCATAGAACCAAATGTCAAATATTTATGCATAAGTTATGAGAACAATTGGGCTATAATATACCAGGTCAACCAAGAGCACATGCAAGGCACCATGAATGATGAATTTGAGAAAATTATTCTATCGCAACGACCAATACATTTAGTACGTTTTGTAAGGTACACCGTACCATATTAAATGTATTAAGAGGAAAAAAAATTAAAATCTTATTCATTGTACAATCTGATCAAATTTGTCCGTACTTTGTACCAATAACAATCTCTTATAGTAAATTTATTTGATAAGGTAGGTTATGTATCATTCAACATATTGAGGAAGAAAAAACAGTTAAAATTTTGTTTATTGTACTTTATAGTTTGTACATAAACTCGACAACGGTGAGAAATAAATAATTTAGGGGTGCTCTTCTGTTGGGAAATCCATGTGGGATTGGAATAAGTGGTTAAGAGAACGTGGGGGAGTAATTGAAATGAACTTCAGGATTTCTTTAGACTTTTGCATAGATAATTCAACCAAAATGATAAGAGATTTTGCCACTTGCAAATTCACATGTGAGGTTGTATTGCAGAAGATCTGTTACCTATATAAGCACCATTAAATTTGAAGTGACATCCAGAATCTGCACACACCAATCTTTCTTTACATATTCTTCTTATTTAGTGTCTGATAGAGATAATAACATAATGTCCAACAATGGCATTTTGTCACTAGTACTATTATGTTGTTTCGTCCTAAATGCCAGTGCTTTCACAGCGTCCAAATGGATGCGAGCTCACGCAACATTCTATGGAGGTAGCGATGCTTCTGGAACAATGGGTAAGTGTTGTTCTTAGCTTGTTTTCTAGTTATGTTGCTTTCAATGATAATGGTCAAGGTTTAATCCATAAGCGAAAAGTTGTGTTTATTTGTTGAAAATTATTAGTTCGACCATAAAATCACTTATAGAGGGTTTGAATAGGTGAATAACGCGGAATTAAAATTATCAACTAAAAACAACAAATCACTTTTTAATTGTTCTAAATATTTAGTCAATCAAGTCAAGTTATCCTATATTGAATTGTCACAATAATAAATAAAGTAGTAAATAACACAATATTTGTTTACGGAGAAAACCTTTAACTCGGTAAAAACTTCGTACCAAGCCAGTAACTTCCACTATAGACAATAAGAATGTACAATGTGATCCAACTTAGAAACCCATTAGACTCGCTGATCTAATTCTCCCAATCTCCAAACCCCGTTGGAACGTGCTTCACTCATACTTGCTCCCAATCTTCTAGAATTGTCTATCTCATGTGGATCATTAAGAACACTTTGCTTTTGTACTCTTCCTCCAACCTCCTTCAATCCTCAGTAGTCTCTAAAAACTATTGAGAAAGTATCTTTTGATTCTATCTAGGAAATTGGTGTTTTGGATTATATGAAGTTGATGTTTTTCCCAACTTGTGGTTGATTGATTTCAAGAATTAAAAGTTTAATCTCAATACTTGATATGTTCTTGGATCTTAATATGATGATATAAGGATGTATAGTAATGATCAACCACCCCTAAAAACGTAATGGGCACTAGGTATATATAATAAGAGGTATTTGGATAATATATGATAGACAGAATTTTTGAAAAACGCGAACTAGGGTTTCTTGGAAAATATTGTTGCTCGAGCGTCAGGCGAGCGATACGCAGGCGACAATGATTCTACTTTTTTCGCAGGAGTATTAGTTAGGCAACATGCTAGCGAAAATCCGACGACTCTTTCTTCTTATTCATTACTCGAACCCAAAGACTCATAGTTTATCTATACAAGCTTCCAAAAGACTTATTGACTTTTACAACTTTTTTATAAATAATTTTCTTTTATAATAATACTTTTTTCTAAATAATTGCCAATACAACATAAGTCCTAATAATCTCCCCTCTGGCACTTTATGACAAAACTATACAATACAAGTTAAAGAAGCAAAAACAAACTAATCAACCCAAACTCAAATTGAATGTATGTCTCTTGCATTCCTTGTTAAATCTATTTCCTAAAATCAACAACTCAAATACCAAGTGTAAAACACACTATCATAAATATGCTAGCTAGATTGAAAAATAATAATAATGTTAATCAAAATACTAATTGAAACATTAATATCAAAAACATCAAAACTCAAAAAAGCTAAGCAACTATCATGAAATACTATCATCTCCCACTTATTGCAAACTCTCCCTAAAATGCAGTTACAATAGATTAAAAAACACCTATCTCATCTTCTATCTCTCTTTTTGTCACAAATGACGAATGAAACTTTATCAACAATATATAATAACTCAAAGATGTAGTTGATAGCATGCACAAGTATAATCAATGATCAATAAACTTTCTCACATACTCAATTCAAGTTTAAATGGAATAAATTTTATAAGTGACACGTGTATAAAATGTCACTAATTCCTTGTAAGTAAGACTCCAACCTTAAGTTTGTGAGAAGTGACTTGCTAAATATCACTGCTAAATAAATTTATTCCCCTAATAATGAAAGTTAAACCAAGAATGCACATTAAGACCTATAAATGAAGCTCATTTTCATATATATTATTCTTTTCTTCCCCTGGCATGAGTATATATACATTTTCGCACAATTTATATTTTTCTTTTTAAGCTTATCATTTTTATTTTCAATTTTTCACATCTTATGTGCATACTCTTCTCTATTAAGCGACTAAAATGACCTTTGTAATACGTTTTGGACCAATGACACCAAGTCAGTTGACCATAGAACACAGTAGGTTATAAGAAATCTCTCGAGTCAAATAGGTTTCAAAGAAGAGTATAAGATGAAACATTTTTTTTTCTTTTAACGTGATATACTAGAGTTTAGGTCTATTAAATTAAGGTCAATCTATGTTCAATGTCACCTTACCAATAGATGACGGTCATTCCAAATCTCACACATACGGTCAAAACTCACTCACAAGATCACAACGTGTGCAGTATAGATGGTATATGAAAAACTATATACTAAATACTCCACATAAACCTAAATAAAATAATGTAAGATATGTTATAGCATATCAATCAAACTCATACTTGATCACAACACACATGTTCAAGTAAATCATATATCATGCTGTAGTGAATTTTTTTTATTTTTTTCTTTTTCAAATTTTCAGATTTCAAATTTTTATTATTATTATTATTATTATTATTATTATTATAAAATAGCTAAAAACAAAAAAAAAAATGATATGTATACAATAATGAATGAATCAAAATTAATAAATATAAGCATGAATAAAAAATACATAATTAGTTATGTAAACAATTGTTCTTACCTTTAAGAGCACCATCATCTATTTCAAAAATTTTCAGCTCACTCTTTTTAACATAGGCTTGTCTAGTGGAAGACTTACTCCAACTCAACTGCGTCATTAACTTGGTCAAATGACTCATTTGATTAGTAAGGAAGTCAATTCGGCCATCAAAATCCTAATTTCTAATTCTGGTGAAATTCTGATTTCTATTTTTATTTAGAAATTTATGACATCTAGGCCTCGTATGTTCTAACTCATCACAATTGAAATAAATAGGGAAAAACCTAGGTCCAAAGTCATGTGGTTTATGATATCCATTCCTACGTTGGTAGGTCATACGTTGTTTAGTAGACCTCTATCCTACGATACTCTTGTTCTTGAGTTCATGATTAGGAACATACATAAGTTGGTTGGTGGCATGGACAAAAATGATTTTGGAAGTACTAACCTTATTATGATTGGTCTACTCATATCCTAGACATCCCATGTTCCCATCAGTCTTGTTCAATCCCAAAAGACTATCTAGTTTCTGAGGTCCACTCAAGAATACAAAAAGTTGAGACTTGGAATACTCAAGTTCGCTTAGAAGATTTTTAACTTGGATTTCTAATTTATCATTCTCAATGGTTAGTTCACTAACTCTCCTAGAGGATTTCTCAAATTTACATGTAAGATCCTTAATCTTAGACTCTAGGGATTGATTTATAGTATTTAATTTTCTTAGGCATAAGATAGACTCCTGAAGGTCAGCTACAAGTTTCTTTGTAACTAGCTCAAGTTCATTGACATTCTTAACCACGACTTTATTCACTTTCTTCATCTTAAGACTCTCCTCAAATAATTGTTGATAAGCCTCACGAATCTTTTCCTCATCTTCAGAATCTTCATCAAAGTGTTCACCAATATCTACTTCCCCAACCTTCTCGTTGTCCTTATCAGATTTACACCTAATCCTAGCAGTGAAGGGAAGGCCATAAACTTCATATTCTTATCATGAGTGAACTTTTTACTTTGATTATCCGAGCTAGACTCACCATTAGTGAGAGTTGCATTCATAGCTTCACATTGAATTATTTTACCATTAGGGCACTCACTTCTATAGCAGCCAAAACCTGACACTTATGACATCTCATAATGTTAGATTTCTTTTTAGACTCATTCAGGTCTCTTCTGTCTCTCTTTAGTCTTCTTTTTTCTAAATGTTTTTTTTTTGAAAATTCTTAACAAAATAGACTATTTTTAATCATTAAGTGATTCTGAATTAGAAGAATCATGATAATCATCCCTAATAATGTTCAAGGCCAAAGACTTATGTTTCTTAGGTTAAACTAATGTTAAGTTTGGAGTGATCCAACTAATTCTTCAACCTTAATAACATTTATGTCCTTACTATCCTCTATAGCCGTGATTTTAGGCATAAATATCTCGAGTAAGGATCTCAAGATTTTTCTGACAATTTTACGCTCAAGGATTTTCTCACCTAGGTTAAGTTAGAATTAATATATCATTCAAGCTCACATAGAAGTCATCGAGGTTTCGTCATCCTTCATCCTAATCTTATCAAATCTAGTGTTCAACATTTGTAACTTAAAATTCTTAACAGCCTGAGTTTCCTCATGTGTGGTCTGTAAAATATCTCTAATCTCTTTAACAACTTCACACACAGACACAAGCCTAAATTCTTCTGATGACACAACTATAAATAAAACATGAAGCCCTTTATCATTCCAATTGAACTAATCTAAATCATTCTTAGACCAAGTTGAAATATCAGTAGTGGTAACTATACTTGCAACTATGGTAGATGGGGCGGTCCAACCATTTACTATGCTCAACCAAATAAGCTCATCCATCGATTTCAAGAAGGCTCTAATTCTAACTTTTCAATAGGCATAATTACTGCCATCAAAATATGACTGGACAAATAATAAGCTAATCGTCTAGAAAACTAGGGCCAGGAATCGAATTTGATCTTTTATTTGTTGAACGTTACTAGTTCGACCATAAATCACCTAGAGGGAATGAATAGGTGAATAACACGAAATTAAAATTACCAACTAAAAGCAACAAGTTACTTTTTAATTGTTCTAAATGTTTAGTCAATAAGTTAAGTTATCCTATGTTGAATTGTCACAATAATAAATAAAGCAGTAAATAACACAAGATTTGTTGATGGAGAAAACTCTTAACTGGAAAAAACTTCGAGATCAAGCCAATAACTTCCACTATAAACAATAAGAGCTTACAATTTGATCCAACCTAGAAAACTCACTAGATTCACTGATCTAATTCGTGCAAACTCGAAGACCCGCCGGAACGTGTTTCACTCACACTTGCTCTCGATCTTCTGAAATTGTCTATCTCATGTGGATCACCAAGAACACTTTGTTCTTGTACTCTTTCTAATCTTGCGGTCCAATCTCCCTCAGTCTTCAACAATATGTGAAAATTATTGAGAAAGTACCTTACTGGTTATATCTAGGAAGTTAATGTTTTGGATTATATGAAGTTGATGTTTTTCCCAACTTGTGGTTAAATGATCTCAAGAATCAAATGTTTAATCTCAATACTATGATATGTTCTTGGATCTTAGAATCATGACATAAGGAAGTATAGTAATGATCAACCACCCCCAAAAACGTAATGGACATTGGGTATTTATAATAAAATGAATTTAGGTAGCATATGACAGATAGAACTCTTTGAAAAACGCGAACTAGGGTTTTTTCGAAAAACACCATCACTCGAGCACTAAGCTAGCGACTGGTGTGTTTCTCGAGCAATAGGCCAGAGATAGGTGGGCAACAATGATTTTGCTTTTTCCGCTCGAGCATCGGCTAAGTGACATGCTAACGTAAGTTCGACGACTCTTTCTCCTTATTCCATATTCGAACCTAAAGACTCCTAGTTCATATATACAACCCTTCAAAAGATTCCTTGACTTTTACAACTCTTTTATAACAATCATTTTCTTTTATAATAATCATTTTGTCTAAAAAATTGCCAATACAACATAAGTCTTAACACTCATTAGTTCTCCTCTACTAATATCGGAAAGGAGAATTGAATTTGACATAAATTTTATTGGTTTGTCCATAGGAGGTGCTTGTGGATATGGTAACTTGTATGCAACAGGATATGGGACTAGAACAGCAGCATTGAGCACTGCATTGTTTAATGATGGAGCAACCTGTGGGCAATGTTACAAGATTATTTGTGATTTTAAAACCGATCCTCAATGGTGCAAGAGAGGAATGTCTGTGACTGTTACGGCGACCAACTTTTGCCCTCCAAACAATGCTCTTCCGAGCAACAATGGAGGGTGGTGCAACCCACCCCGTCAGCATTTCGACATGGCTCAACCCGCTTGGGAAAAGATTGGTGTATACAGAGGAGGAATTGTGCCCGTGCTCTATCAAAGGTCTTTACACTACCCTAAATTGATAACTCTAGACTAGAATTTTTGGTCAAATGTTTATTTATTTAAATTTAGTCTTTAACGTGCCCAACATAATATTTTATATATGATGTAGGGTTCCGTGCAAGAAGCATGGTGGAGTTAGATTCACGATGAATGGTCGGGATTACTTTGAGCTTGTGATGATCAGCAACGTGGCAAATGCTGGATCCATCCGATCAGTGCAAATCAAAGGGTCAAGGACTAATTGGATGACAATGTCTAGGAATTGGGGTGCCAATTGGCAATCCAATTCTTATCTCAATGGCCAAGCTTTGTCCTTCAGAATCATTACTACTGATGGACTAACCAAATCTTTCCTAAATATAGTCCCATCAAATTGGGCTTTTGGTCAAACATTTTCATCCCCAATTCAGTTCTAAGTTGAAGATTGGTTCTCGAGTTTCGGGTTTCGGAGAGGCAGCGGCGTGCTTACTATTTTAACTGAAGCAGCCCGCCGAATGTCTTGCTCTATGCAATATGGATACGGAGTCATTGTGGGTAAGAGTTGGGATTTTCTTGTTCATGGTTGATGGAGCCTGAAACTGAGGATTTGAATTGTATGTAGCAATTGTTTTCAAATTTATCGACAAATACAAATGCACAATAAGAAGCTGGGCAGCTTCAAGAAAGTTGTTTTTCCATTTTTCTTGGACCTTTTTGTATTATGAATACTGCAGTTCTAGTTTCATTTATCATGCAAAGTTTCATGAATCTTTATGCTGGGATTTATTGATGTATGCTAACTAGACGTGGACCACAAAAGGTCGAAATTGTCAAAACCTGCTAGCTGAAAGAGATCAATTACATGCATACTCAATATAAAATAATCAATTATAATCAAAATCTTAATCATTACCATGCACGAACTCTAAGAGGCAACCTTACCAGAATTTAGATAAATAAATTTATCTACTTATTTTCTTGATAATAAAATTTAATCCACCTTAAATCACAACATAATCTTCTTGTAACGTAATTCCATTAGTTGTGATAACAATCACCGGACAATACGATTCCGGCATTTGGTGCTTATAAGGAAAAAACCTACACCCAATCTCTCTTTTTAGCCTCTTTCTCTTTGGATGGTGATGTGCTACTACTGATATAAGGTGACATAGCGGAGGCTTATAGAAAAGAACAAAATCTCACTAAGCTCGAACTGGTTCACTTGAAAAATTAAATACCAAGAAAGAGAGAATAATTTGAGAAACTTCTAAAATTCTTTTATTTAATTCAAAAATCAACTGAATGTATAAATTAATTACAATTTGTATTTAAATTTAAAGCAGCAAATAAAATCTGAATAATAACCAACTCATAGAAAACGAATAACTCTAGATTAAGAATAAAAGATAAATCAAACACTAAACGGAATTTAAATCATAATCTCATTAAAATTAAGAAAATTATCCAGAATAATAAAAAAACACGTTTTCAGAGCTCAAAACGATGAAATTGGGTGAAACATGATGCACATCATGGGCAAAGCCCATGAGTTTTGCTCCCTGGGCCATTTTTACTTAAAATAGTCGCAAACACTTCAAATTTTATTATTATTATTTTTTTTTACCTCGATCTCAAAAAAAAAAAAAAATACTTAACGCTCTTCTTTTTGTATTGCGTCACAAGTTGACAAAACGCCTTATCAAAATTTACAACAACTAGACCAAGGTTTCCCAATTCACCAATCCCTATTCTTTTCCTAGTTGAGTCCAACTCCAATAGGGTGTTGTCTTTCATAGGAAAATACACGGTTATTCCTGCACACATTTGGGGTGCTCTTACTATATTGGCAAGCTTTCTGGCACTCGGACACCATACGTGTAGTGGTTAATGTTAATCAAATAGCTCCCAATTGATCTTCAATTACGATGCAAAAAAGGTTCAATTTGATCAACCATGAGATTACTCCAACAAATAAAGCTCAAACCCAAATCACTTATGTTGCTTCTTGTTTCCAAGCCCACAAAGGACTCAAATCCATAAAGGAGATATTCTACAAAGGGAGGTGAATGTGGCTGCAACTCATAGAAATAGAAAGGGAAAGAAGTAAGTTCACAAACCACGGTTTCACAGAGAAAAGAGAAGAAAAACGGATGTTCTCAATTCACTCAATTACACAAAAGGGGCAGCTCATATATAATGTTTAGGTCAAAAATAGGGTAACAAGAAATAGACCAAACAAGGCACAATGGGCCATCACCAAGTGAATAGGTTGTGCTACTAATTTGGGGTCACATCTCGTGGTATTAGTCCTCTATTTCAATCCTTGATCAAAACTTGTGAAATTAACTTTAAACGTACAAACATCTAGCCCGAGATTGATTGAGTATCAACAAAAATCTCAACAAATCTTCACCTTGATACGATAAACATGCAAGTAAGCAACATCAAGTTAATACTTGCCTAATCAAGGTATCAATATAAAATTGGAAATCACATACCCTACCAATGTCTCGAACTTAAAACACATATCATATCTGCTAAATGTACTCACCAAGGACTAAGGTCAAATTCAAGTACAATCAGATATACAAATTGACCAATCAAGAGAACATAATAACACACAGTTATACACATGCAATGTAAACATTCCATAGGATAATACACATATATCTTTTCAGCTTGTTCAACACACAAGAGAACAACAATTAACACCAAGTTAATAAAATAACTGGTCAACATATGCAATCAATGCATAAATCCCAAGAAAAGATCTCACCACAATTACCCTACCCCAATCAATACGTTCACTAGATTAGTCGCTCCACATGCCTAACTGGTAAACCACTAAAGATTCTGAGTCACTATGATGTTCCTCTATTACTATCTTACATCTCTCAAACTAGGTAAATAATGGGTCTCTACATACAAAATGTGATAGGAGTGTCACTCTCTCCCGCAACCCGATCAGGATTCTAACAGATAGAGGATTCCAAAATATTTAATCATCCCTCATATCGTGATCTAAATGTCAATCCTACACTTCCCTCGTACAAGTCACCAATGCACCATCAATCATCTACACTCTATATTACCTACGAGTTGGCCCACTTACTGTCAATGAACCTACTAAAGTGAGAGCACACCTAATGTCAAAACTCATAATAGCAATCCAAACCACTATGCACACAACATGTTACACATAGTAATATGACCACTCTTAAATTTATGCAAATGTACACACTAAATATAATGAAATGTAACATACACAGTGCATCAAAATCAAGCAATCATTCATGCAAATGAGATTTTAGAAACAAATGCAAATGCAAAGCTACAAGAGACTTTATTATCAACAAACCTCACTCGAGTCATAACTAGACCCAGTGGCAACGTTCGCCTCATCTTTCTTCTTTTCTTTATGAATATTTTTCTTTTTAGGACAATCTATTATAAAGTGTCCAGACTTACCGCTATAAAATCGTTTTTCATTCGCTCCCTACTTAGACGTATCCCATCTTCTATCCTTCCTAGTACCACCTCACCACTCGAGTTACCACTGTCTTGATTTCCCCAATTCCCACCATGCCAAGTCTAAGGTCTACCTGTCAACATATAAACCTCACCACTACTTTTTCCTTGTTTTTCAGCTATCAACTCTATATCCTTACTAAACCTATGTATTATTTGCTAATTCTTGCCTTAAATTCTTCATGATTGTACTTTGCTCTGATACCAATTGTTAATCAAATAGCTTCCAATTGATCTTCAATTACAATGCAAAGCAGGCTCAGTTTGATCAATCACGAGGTTACTCCAACAATAAAAGCTCAAATCCAAATAACTTATGTTGTCTCTTGTTTCCTAGCCCACAAAGGACTCAAAACCACAAAGGTGATACTCCACAAAGAAAGGTGATGATGACTGCAACTCACAAAGAAATAGAGGGGTAAGAAAGCAAGTTCACAAATCACGATCTTCACATACAAAAGAGAAGACAAACGAATGCCTTCAATTCTCTCAATTGCACTCACTCAAGGTCACGGTTTTTTACACGAAAGGGGGCTGCCCATAAATAATGTTTGAGAAAAATAAGGCAACAAAAAATGCGCCAAAGAAGGCACAAACGGGCCATCACCAAGTAAATGGATTGAGCTATTAATTTGGGTCCCATCTTGTGGTATTAATCTCCTATTTCAATCCTCGATCGAAACCTATGAAATTAAATTTTAAACGATACAAAAATCATAGCTCGTGACTTTTTAGGTATCGACAAAAAATCCAACAGTTAATAATTTCAAAAAAAAAACATAATTAGTTTGATTTCTCACCCTAGAATGTTAAGACGAAACTTCAAATGTAAACGAGTTATTTTAATAGGATTTTACTGAAACACGTAGGTTTATGCAATCAGAGCATGAGTATAACATTGGATTAATTATTTATATAATTGTAAATAACTAAATTATAAATAGGGATGGCAATTGGGCGATTTGGCCATTCCATTCTCTCGCCATGCTCGGGGTTCTTTTACATTGCACTGCCCCCAGACTCGGTTTAAGCGGGACAGGGAGGGACGAGGCAGGTCATCTACCCTATTTATCTTTTTTTTTTAATATCTTTAGTTAGTGAATATTATTACTTTTTTGATAAAAAAAAATGATAATAAATCTTTTCTTTTTATTTGATAAAAAATTTAAATTTAAAATTAACTTTAAATGTGACGGTAGTAGGGTGGGAACCTGTTTCTCGTAATCATCCCATACACGACAACGACCCCCGTCTCGCCCCCGCCAGGTATCTGATTGAACATATTTTTGCCATCCCTAATTAGAAAACATAATAACTAAATATTATAATATTTGTATAGCAAAGTTGACAGGTTAAAAATAAATAAATGGAAAGTGCTATGTGTGTAGGGAATTTGTAGATATTATATTACAAGGACCCGCATGAAATTTCTCATTGGGCCTTGGACAAAAATACATAGCCATATAGGCCATGTCAATACATCACGTGTAAACCTGTTTGTATAGGGTGCGGAGCTCAATGGGGACCAGTGCTGGCACAAGCCTATACGGAATTTTTGGCACAACCCAAATCACATTTTTTTAAGATTTAGATTAATAAGCTTTTCAATTTAATTATTCAGCAACCCATGAGCCCTTTACCAAGAGAATACTTATACACGCACTAATGCACAACGCATTCCACTCATTCAATCAATTGTTCAAACTTCAAACTAGAGATTTCACATGCACATGTCCGCCTTCGTGTTGGGAAATAAAATGAATCGAGGTAATATATGACAGGATATGAAGTATATGATCGAAAACAAATAACAAGATAAAAGACAAAATAATTAATTGCCAAGGAATGCAGTATTTCATTCAATTGACTAATATGAAGAAAACAAATACAATTCTATGTTTCAGTAATACAAAACTTGTGAAAAGAGTCTAATATTATGTCAAACCCTAGAAATACCACAAAGATGGATATACGATTAAAAATCATGTAGAATAAAGGAAACAATATTTTTCAATAAAAACACGTGCAAAGAAGGAAAAAAATATTTTTCTCAAAAAACCAACCTAATTTGGGTTAAAACAAAAAATCTCCACATTAACATAAATTCTGATGCAATGAATGAAGCTCCAAGATTTTTGTGCTTGGAAAAATAAATCATAATGGCAATGAAAAATTCGAACTTTTCAACAAGAACCAAACTTCCCAATACCTACATATGCCTCATCTTCCAGGGTATCCAACACAGATACATAAACCCAAACACTGGATTCCCCAAAATTCACAAAAAAATAGAAATCACCAAATAGTGTCAAAGTACACTCTGTAGCAGAATCAACTCTCAATTCTTTCATAGAAGTCCCCTTGACTAGTCTTAACACCTTCAAAAAGGTTAAAAGCATATGCAATCGAATCAGCATCCATGTACATATCTCCAATGGGTATATCCCTAGCAGTTGAATATGGTGGAGCCGCAGTTAATGGTGACATAGTGAAATTATCCATATATTTCAAACTCGACTGAGTAGTATTCTTCAATATGGACCCCGAATTAAATTTCAAAGGTACAGTACCAAACTGAATCTCCACCATGGTACTAAATATGTGCTGAATTTTCTTCACAAATTCAATTCAACCTTACAAGCTGTATAACTGGGACCTTTTTCCCCCCTTCAATACAACACGAACACCATTTCTAACCCTCAAGACTCCACCTCCTTTAAGGAATGTGTACCCTTTTGAATAAAAAGTACTCAACGAAATGAGATTCTTCTTCAAATCTAGAATACATCGAATGTGATCAAGTGTTCTCCATGTTCAATCTATTAGCTTCAATCTGACTCTACCAATATCAGCTACCCGATAATGTTCGTTGTTACCCATGACAACGACACATTGCGTCACCGTTTCATAGTTTCAAATAGATCTCGATTGAGACACATATGGAACGCACAAGTTATATCCAAAATTCACTCCTCGTCAGGTTTGGATTTCCCGTAAAAAATCGTTAAAACATATCCATCACTCAAATAGTTCTCGACTATGTTGGTCTCATCTGAAATACTTGGTTGCTTCCATGATTTACAGTCAAATTACTTTTGTTCTACAATTTATCGCAATCCCTCTTAATGTGTCCTTTCTTTTTATAATAATAACAAATTTGATTATTAAAATTTGTCTTCGACTTACCTCTTCTCCGATCACCATGAACAATAATGCCTTCTCCATCTGTGATCTCAGATCCAACCAGATGTTTTATCTTCTCTTTTGATAACAAGGCATCATATGCATCTTCAATGGTAAGAGTATTACGACTAAACAATATCGTGTTTCAAAATGAAGCGGGTAGCGAACACAAAATGATTAAAGATAAATCTTCTTCATCACACTTTGCCTCTAAAATATCGAAATCAGCGACGATCTCCTTGAAAATAGCTAGACGATCTTCCAAATATCCGCCTTCAGCCATGCGATGAGAATACAACCTCTGCTTCATATGCAATTTGCTTGCCAGACTTTTAGTCATGCATAATTACTCCAATTTCAACCACAACGCATGTGACGTTTTCTCCTTCAAAACATCCTGAAGAATATTGTTAGATAGATGAAGATGGATATATGAAAGTGCCTTTCGATCCTTCCATTATTTCTCCTCCACCGTACAAGTTATGGGCATTTTGTTAAATCTCAATAACGCATCATCCAAATCCATCTGCGTGAGAACAACTCGCACCTTTACTTACCATAACAAAAATCTTGTATTACGATCCAGAGCGTAATTTCATACTTCAAGGCTGTCATGAATAAAAAAACCTTGAACAAATCACAACCAATAGCTCTGATACCACTTGTTGGGAAAGAAAATGGACCGAGATAATATATATGACACAATATGAAGTACATGATCGCAAACAAATAATAAGATAAAAAGTAAAATAATTAATTGGCAAATGAATGGAGTATTTTATTCAATTGACTAATATATAGAAAACAATACAATAATTGTACCTACACAATTATTCTATATTCTAGTAATACAAAACTTGTGAAAATAGACTAGTATTTACAAGGGTGGATGACAAACCCTAGAAATACCACAAAGATGGAAACGAGATAAAAAATCACGTGAAATAAAGGAAACGATATTTTCCCGATATTTTTCCAATTAAAACACGTGTAAAGAAGGAAAAAAATATTTTCTCAAAAAATCCAACACTTTCTCGTGTGATTGGTGTCTACCTAATGTGCCACATTGTCTCAAACTCATATCTCGCCACCTTCTACCACATACCAAAGGTGATTGGTGTTGTTCAATTCTCACTTCGTCTTTCTTACTTTTGGTAAGGACTTGTTTTCTTTTCTTGATATCCGTTGCTATTTGGCTGGTAAAATTCTCAGAAATGTATCATCTTGTTTGCCATGTGTGTGCGTATTTTTTTTGGAGGTTCAAGATTTAATTTTGCCATGTCTTTTTCATGCAGCCTTTCTCTAGCCCTTTTCTTGAATGAGTTTAGTTTATGTAGTGATGGCAAAAAAACTCGCCGCGGAAGGGCACTGCCTCGACGAGGTTGGCGAGGTGAGGTGGGACAGGGATCGTCGCCCCGTCTCGAGTCTTGGGTCGAGGCGAGGCATTCCCTCTCCGTAAAGAATTAAGAAAATAATTAACTACAAATTACAAAAGCACAAAAAATGCAAATGGCAAGCAACCCTAATTCTACTTGCAAATGTTTAATTTTGGACATTGTTTGTTTCCAGTACTTGCTTTGGATATTAATGTAGTTAGTTTGAGCATTATTTGCTTTAGAATTTAAAATCCTGAATTTGTATTTTAACTTGAAATTTTTGAAAAAAAAAAAATCGGGCAGGCTTGTGCCCTGCACTCGCCTCGCTGTCCCACCTCGTCTAAGGTGGGGTAGGAGAGTGGCGAGGTGGGAGTGCCCCATCCCGAACCCACCCCGCTGCCATCTCTAAGTCTATGAGGTATTGGGGATTGGTGCCAAAGCTTAGATAAAGATTAGTCACTCTTCCCATGCCAAGAAGGTTTGGATTTTAAAATTTGGGTTTTTTTAGTTAATTTGTTTATGCTAATGTCAGAATTCCCGATCCATTGGATTCATTGGTTATTGTGTTCTTGTATGATTACATGTTAATCGGTTATTGCATTCTTGTATGTCTTAGCTGTGGTATAGCTTTTGTGAATTGCTTGTTCGATGGTATTAAAATGCTTGAAGAGATTAGTTAAATAATGCTTGTTCATTGCCTATTGGTTTTGTTCTGAGCTCAGCAGTCTTGGTAGAAATGTGAATTGATAACAGGGTTACTTTACAACGATACCAAGAATGAAAACTCGTAAGAAATAAATGTAATTTATAAACTATGTCATTTTTAGTATTGTCGTAATATTGTTTTATATTTTTATCATCATTAAATTTATAGTCAAAAATTCAACGTTTGACGTTGATTAAATTGTGCCTGCATTGAAAAAATTCTTGGCTCCGCTCCTATTTGTACACTTCTTCTGTATAAACAACTTATTCCAAAATAAATCTAGCTTTAAAGGTCAAAGGGTCCATTGATAACAATATAAACATAGTTTGTTATCTAGTAGTTGCTCATTTTGAGACAAACTATCAAAATTGTACTGAGCGAAAGTAGGGTGAAATAAAAAACCTTTCTAGACTCAAGTCTTCTGGAAAGTATACTATTATCCGCGCTTAAAACGTTATTTTTACAGAGTAAGTTATAAACTTGCTATCTAAAAAGGTAAAGTTTTAGTAGTAAGAAAAGAAGTTTTTAAAAAATTATATTTAAAATAAATATTGCAATATCAAAATTCAACCAGCGTGGAAAGTCTTATAAACATGGCTTTGATAACAACTAAAAACCAAAAGGGTCCGTTTGATTCAAAAATGAAATTTGGGTAGAAAGAAAATGAATTGCAAGGAATTGAATTGTCTAGAACTTGTTTTACTGAAAATTGTCAATTAATTGTATTTGATTGGTATAATTTTTCACTTGGAAAAAATTGAAATTTTCTACTTTTTGGTATTTGTTTGGATTGCAAAAAAAAATTGGAAATTTTTGTGTTCGTTTGTCTTTGTTTTACATGAAAATTGTTAATTGAAGAGATAATTTTTTTTTTTTTTTTTACAATTGAGGATGGATTTTGTTTCTATTACCAAAAAAAAAAAAAATATGGAAAACCAAAAACCACCTAAAAGGTGGGAATTGGAATTCCACTAAAACCAAGAAAAGGGACAAAGGTAGAAAACCAATTCCATGGAAAAAAAAAAAAAAAGTGTCATCAAATATGGCAAAAGTGGGAAATGAAATTTCAATTCCATTTTCCATGAAAAAAAATGGTCTATCAAATAGGCCCTAATAGAATCTAGTAACACGTTACTTAAGACAATAATCTCTTCTACTTGTACTGTTAA
Source organism: Fraxinus excelsior (assembly GCA_019097785.1). Lineage (NCBI taxonomy): Eukaryota > Viridiplantae > Streptophyta > Magnoliopsida > Lamiales > Oleaceae > Fraxinus > Fraxinus excelsior. Next base: position 14,759,921 of record CM032628.1, read on the forward strand.
TTTGTTTCAAAAAATTATATATTTTACCCATGATCTGAAACTAAAAGCTTAGAGTAGCATCCATAATCAATGTTGCCATTATAGGAAAATTGGAGTTGATCGATCAAAGTAGTTTTCATGGACATCTCTGCAGTACTCACAGTTCAAGCAAATTGCTCCCAAACACCCCAACTCCTACCCTATTCCCTACTTTAAAATTACTCACATTGCAGTCCATCTTTGTTATTATCCCAATTATTTCATGCCTATAACCATAAAAGCGTATATTACTTGTTCATTTATTACGGTAATTTAGGAGTTTAGATCTGTTGGGGTTAGTAGAACGTGTTAATTTAAAATTGTGGGTAAATATTAGAGAATCAAATCAAACCAAATATCTGTGTATTCACAGTTTTCTTAAATCGTATTCGCCCCTCACCGGAGTGCAAGAGGTTTTGATCGATGTTCGATTCCCAGGATACAATCAGTTATCGGTTCATGATGCACTACATTAACCGCCTATGAACTAGCTGTGATATACTCTATCTCTCAAATAAACCAGAAAAGGAAGAACTTTAAAAATTGGAAAGAAGAAGTATGTTGCTGGAATGAATAAGCTTGTATTTCACTTGTGAGTAAGAGCCTGCTCATTAATACAATTGAATAAATGAGTTACAACATTGAAATAAAATTGATAATTTTTCTTTGTGTAACTTTTCATTCAACATCACAATTGAATAAAGGAGTAACAACATTGTAACTTTTCTTTGTGTAACTTTTCATTCAATATCATTTTCCAATAATCCCCCATATGAATGAAAATTTGGAAAACAAAGATTTAAGAGAGAAAGAAAGAGTAAAACGAATCAATCATACATAGGATATGTAGCATTTTGCTTTGAACCTTCCCTTGTGAGACCTATCAAGAATTATTAGCAAACCAGTGGATCTTATGCCTTGAACTGTTTCGTCATTTGTGTAAATCAAGACAATAGACTCACACATGACCATTCTAGACACAACATAGTTCTTAATGTTGTGTTCATTTTGACCATGAATACGTCGCCTGGTTCTGCAAATGTTTTCTCAAGGATGTAGCCTTCCCAATCTTTATAGAAACGACCCCACTTCACACTCACATAGGTGACCTCTTAACTCAGTCTTTCACAACAACGCTTAATGGTCATTAAAAGCATAGCTTAATCTGTATCTTCCAATCATTGTAATCACCATAGGAATGAAGAGTTCTCAGTGATTCACAGATATACATAATTTAGTTGTCCATTTGAACCTAGATCCTGGGATCTCCATTCAGCTAGGTTGGGTTTCCACCATGATACCTTTCAACGTCATAGGTTGTAAGCTTATTTCCCTTGATGCTTTTACAACTAGCTCTTGAGTTATCCCTTTAGTTAGCGGATCTGCAATATTATCCTTTGATTTCACGTAGTCCAGAGTGATAATACCTTATGATAGTAGTTGTCAAATGGTATTATGTCGTCTTCGAATATGTCGAGACTTACCATTATACATATTTTTCTGTGCCCTGTCAATTGCTGATTGATTGTCGCAATAAACACAAATTGCAAGCACATGTTTTGACCATCTTGAAATATCCTCAACAAACTGGAGAAGCCACTCTACTTCTTTAGTCGCTTTGTCTAAAGCGGTGAACTCTGATTCCATTGTAGATCTTGCGATGCAAGTTTGTTTGGATGATTTCCAAAGAGACAGCTACACGACCAAGAGTGAAGACATATCCACTAGTAGACTTGGTATCTGACAGATCTGATATCCAATTTGCATCAGCATACCCTTCGATTACTGCAGTCCAAAATCACGAGTGTACCTTAAATAATATATCACCCTAAAAATAGCTTTCCAGTGGATAGCACTTGGGTTACTCGTGTAGCGACTCAATCTGCTAACCGAGTATGCTATATCCGATCTCGTACAAGTCATTAAATACATTAAACTCCTAATTATCCTAGAATATTCTAACTGTGACACACCATCACCAGTGTTCTTGGATAGGTAGAGACTCAAATCCACTGGAGTCTTGGCCACAATGGTATCTAACATGTTGAACTTGTTAGTATCTTATCAATGTAATGAGATTGAGATAACACAAGTCCATTTGGTATTCGAGTGATTTTTACTCCCAAAATAATATTCGCGAGACCCATATCTTTCATGTCAAACTTTAAGTTTAACATATTCTTAGTGGCTTTGATAATCTTATCAGAGCTACCGACAATGAACATGTTGTTGACGTATAGACATAATATGGCATATTTATCATTAGTGTCCTTGACATATACACACTTGTCGCACTCGTTGATTCTAAAACCACTAGAAAGCATAGCATTATCAAACTTCTCATACCATTGCTTCGGTGCTTGCTTTAAACCATAAAGTGATTTAACCAGTCTACAAACTTTCCTTTCTTGACCTGGAGCTGAAAACCCCTCTGGTTGCTCCATATAGATTTCTTCATTCAAATCTCCATTTAGGAAAGCTGTTTTTACATCCATCTGATGTATTTCCAGATTTTGCAAGATGGCAATAGTAATTATCATCCAGATATAAGTTATTCTCGACACAGGAGAATAAGTATCAAAGTAATCTAAACCTTCTTTTTACTTGTAACCTTTGATTACTAGTTGAACTTTATATTTATCAATGGAGTCATCCATTTTCATCTTCTTCTTGAAGATCCACTTGTAGCCCAAAAGCTTACAGCTCGGTGGAAGATCTACTAGTTCCCGTGTATGATTCTGTAGGATAGAATCGATTTCACTCTTGATGGCTTCTTTCCATAGACGACCATCTAGAGAAGATATAGCTTCTTTATAGTTTTGAGGATCATTCTCCATCAAATATGTGAGAAAATCAGGGACAAACGTCTTAGAAGTTTTAGTTCTTTTGCTCCGTCTAGGCTCATCCTCACATTCTTCAATTGGATCTATACTGCTGCCAGAAGCAGTAGATTCCAGAGCACGTTTAAAATAAGTTAACTATCTCGAGAATTTACTAGGGAATATATTCTATAAGAATTGTGTATTCCTGGACTCCATAATCGTATTTGGGTGAATATCAGGTACATTCTAATAATGCACAAAAAATCTTTACGCCTTCCATTTTGTACATAACCAATGAACACACAGTTAACTGTCTTAGGTCCAACCTTGACCTTCTTAGGGGGAGGCACCGCGACCTTCGTAAAACACCGCCACATTCGTAAGTATTTATACGAAGGTGTACGATCTGTCCAAAGTTCATACAGAGTCTTATCTATATTCTTTCTTAACACTTTATTTAAGATGTAATTTGCAGAAAGAATAGCTTCTCCCCACATGTTATGTGGTAATCCAGAACTAATCAACATAGCACTCATCATTTCTTTTAAAGTTTTATTCGTACGCTCAGCAATTCCTTTCTACTGAGGTAAATAAGGTGCAGTAGTATGGTGAATTATTCCATGATTAGCACAAAATTCACCAAACAGTGATTCATATTCACCACCACGATCACTCCGCAGTACCTTTATTTTCTTGATAAGTTGATTTTTAATTTCATTCTTATAAAGAATGAATTTATCGATAGTTTCATCTTTGCTTTTAAGCAAGTACGCGTAACAATATCTTGTGCTATCACAACAAAAGTAATAAAGTACTTATTGCTGCCTCGCATTTGGACAAATTTTAAGTCACATACATCATTGTGGACTAGTCCCAATGGCTCGGCTATAAAACGAGGACCTAGTAAGCTTAGCCTCAACGCAAGTTTCACATTTATGATTTGAATCAATTTGAAACCTAGGCAAGTAGTTTAGTTTGCTTAGTCTACGTAAAGCATTGTAATTTACGTGACTTAATCTACCATGCCACATATTAGGAGATTCAAGTAAGTAAACAAAAGGAGTTTTCTCGTTATTTTTAACAGTTGGGGTTACAACAATTACATTCAATTTAAACAGGCCATCAGTCATATATCATTTCCCGACATAAACTCCTATTTTGGTAATCACCAGCTTATCCGCCTCAAAGACCATGCGAAAACCATTTTTACTCAAAAGAGACCCAGAGACCAGATTCTTGCGAATCTCTAGCACGTACGATACATTAGTCAGAGTAAGCTCTTTCCCAGATGTCATCTTCAGCATCACATTGCCTTTACCAAGCACTTCAAAAGTTGCAGAGTTTTCTATGAACAACTTTTCATCATTTGTAACTGGTGCAAAAGTAGTGAACATGCTTCTATTGGAGCAGACATGGCAAATGGCCACAATGTCCAGCCATCACTCCTTAGGGTTAGATCCCACCAGGTTAACCTCATTAACCACCGTCGTGAGGTTTAGGTCAGACATGTCATCTAAGAGATGATCTCTCTCATTTCCAACCATATTGGCCTGAGGACGTTGCTTGTTATCCTTTCGAGGCTAGAGGTAGTTTGCTGATCGATGCCCAACTTTGTTACAATTGAAGCACTTTCCATTGAACTGGAACTTAGGTTTCTTTCGTACTCCACCTGTAGACTTCAACTGAGACCCATTTGTAGCTTGCTTTTATCTTTATGATTTTCGTTACCCTGCTTGTCTTTAAAGGATTGACATTTCTTAGTACCAGAACGTTGGCCGTGCTCCAATACATTAGCCTTCTCAGAGTAAGAAGTCTCAGACCTACGTTCAGCCCGTTTGTTATCCTAATCAATGCGCAGCTAGATAATTAAATCCTCGAAAGATATCTCTTTCCTCTTATGCTACATGTAGCTTGTGAATAACAGTAGCCACCTGTAGAGATTCTGAGTTAGTCAGACCCTCAACATGCATTTCTTGCAAAAGAACTTGATATTCCTGCACTTAGCTCACCACTGAATGTGAATCAACCATTTCAAAGTACATAAACCGATTGGCTAGGAATTTCTTAGACCTAACATCCTCGGTCTTGTATTTCTTTTCTAAGGACTACTAGAGCTCCTTATCAGATTTCTTTACCACATATACGTGATACAGAGAATTCTGTAGGCCATCCAGGACAAAGTTGCAGAACAGAAAATCAGCATTTTTCCAAGCGTCCCAAGCTGCACGCCTATGCACATCAGTGTTGTTTTCAGCTACGATAGGGGCATCCTTAGTGAGGAAACGTGCAAGGCCCAACGTAGTTAGATAGAAAACCATCTTGTTCTGCCATGTCTTAAAATCAGTACAAGTAAACTTATCTCGTCGAATTGCATGATTCACCGGAAATGAAGTTGGAAATGATGGCAAAGGTGCCGAGGCCGCAGCCCTAGACACTGGCAAACGTATTGTGCCAAACTGGATTGTCGAGGCCGCAGTCGTCGGCAAAGTTGGGTTCACTCCAACATGAGGAATCCCACCTCCAATTATCCCATCAATGGGAGGAATGTCAGTCGTGGTCTCCATAGGGTTAATAGCGGTTATTGCAGGATTTTATACACTGGTACCAATAGTGTTGCTGCCGTTGTTCACATCTTCATTTCCATGTGACGCCATTGAACGAAACCAAAATTCGATTTAAGCTTGTGGGTAAATATTAGAGAATCAAATCAAACCGAAAGCATGTGTATTCACAGTTTCCTTAAACCGAATTCGCCGCCTCATCGGAGTGCAAGATGTTTTGATCGGTGTTCGATTCACATGATACAATCGGTTGTCGGTTCATGCTGCACTACGATAACCGCCTACGAACTAACTGTAATATACTCTTATCTCTCAAAGAAACCAAAAAATGAAGAACTTTAAAAACTTGAAAGAAGAAGTATGTTGATGTAAGTAATAAACTTGTATTTCGGTTGTGTTTTTTTTTCCAAACGAGAGAGATATTCTATTTATACCTAGAGGAAGAGTCTGCTCATTAATACAATTGAATAAAGGAGTTACAACATTGAAATAAAATTGATAACTTTTCATTCAATTTGTGTAACTTTTCATTCAATATCACAATTGAATAAAGGAGTTACAACATTGAAATAAAATTGATAACAAATGTTTGTATAACTTTTCATTCAATCTGTGTAACTTTTCATTCAATATCACAATTGAATAAATGAGTTACAACATTGAAATAAAATTGATAACAAATGTTTGTATAACTTTTCATTCAATTTGTGTAACTTTTTATTCAGCCCCTGTTTGGGCCACATTTGTTTTTTCATTCTTATTATTCTACTCATTTTCAACCACACATTCTTCAATAAAATAATATTTTCCATCACATCAATAACTTTTCATTCATTTTCAACCACATATTCTCCATCACATCAACAAAAAAATGCATTCTTTTGGAAATAATGTGCACCAAACGGGGGCTCAATATCATTTTCCAACAAAAATTACGTGTCAATAATTAATTGGGTGGACAACAAAAATTGAACGGAAGATCTTAACTCGTAAATTAGATCATCAACACTGTAGTCAACAAAATGGATTAATGAAGAAAAAAGTTAAATACTTTTTTTCATTGCTGTGTCAAAAGATTGTATTTGTCTAATGGGCAACGTCGAACCGTATATCGTCTTCTTCTTATGTATTATGCTTTTGGGCAAAATTAATATTACTTTTATACTTCGTCATTCATTGCACATTTTGTTTTGTGGGCTCTAACTTCTTGTATTGAATTTCTATTATAGCGTATGAATTCGATTTCTTTTCACAATATATTTTGACTCTTAAATTAGAATTTTCTTTTTTTCAAATGGTACAGAAGACAAAAGAACCATCTTTAGAAATAACAACTCTAAACTCGATTCAAATAGATAAATTGATCCCATTATTTGTGATAACAATCATCGAACAATACAGTTCCAAGATTTGTGCTATCGTAGTGAAGCCGGTTACCTGTCATAAATAATATTATGTGACTCCTTCAAGGTTTAATTTCTTTCCGAGCACAGCCTAAAATCTCTTATAAATGAAAAAAGCAGCAAGTGTTAAGAGCCCTAAGACGATTTCCCGGCAATGTCGATGACAAACCGATACTTCACATCGTTCTTTGCGAGTCGATCAAGAGCTTCATTAATTTGATCGGTAGAGACGATCTCAATGTCACATGTTATGTTGTGCTTCCCGCACACGTCCATCATTTCTTGTGTCTCTTCTATGCTTCCTATCATGCTACCTTTCACAACTCTTTTGCCTGCACAATTTAAAGTAGATAAAGATCTTGATTAAAATTAGAAAAACTGATAAAAATTAATAAGAGAAGGTAAGCTTAATTACCAAAGGATAAATCTAAATATACCAAATGTTTTACATAATCGTTTGCCAACTCGACGCTTGGCGCTCCCCTATCGGAGGGGGGTCTGCCGCTACAGGCGCCCCTCCAATAGGGGGGAGAGGGGGGGGGGCGTCAGAGTCGAGTTGATAAAAGATTATGTAAAATATTTGGTGAGTGTAGCATGATCCATTACCAAATATCAAGGGGAAGGATGGTAGATCCATGGGCTTATCAGGTGCACCAACAATCACCAGAGTTCCATTGACTTTCAACAACTCCAATAGTGGTCCCAAAGAGTGCTTGGCTGATACTGTATCCAAAATAATGTCTAGGGTCCTCTTCTTTGACTGCACGAAAAAAATATAACTAAAATTGCACAATATTGGGAAGAAATTGTTTTTAAAAAAAATTCAAATCTAAGGGTAACTAAAGTCGAGGTGTAATGTAGATAGATTAGAGCATCTCCAATTGCGCTCTAACTTAGATTTAAATTGTGACTTAGATCTCCAAATCCAGTCAAAAAGCTTTTCAATGGAATATGTAATTTGAATCCACCGAAATGTAAATGGGGATGTAAAAGTGATTTTTGGGATGTCAATTTAAACTCAATTTTACATCATCATTTAAGATGCTATTAGGCTGAACCACTTTTAAAATGGTTTTGCACGACCTGCACTTCGTTGTTGATTGTACTCAAGGGTGGAGGTATGGGGGTCCTGGACCCCCCAATTTTTTGACAATTTTTTTTAATTTTTAATTTTAATTTTTTGTATTTACCATTTTGTTCTCAAATGAATAAAAAACTTAAACCCTACCGATCCAAATCCAAGCATTTCTAATTTATACGTTTCTTGATTTTTTTTTAATCAGCTTCTAATTTATACGTTTCTTGAATCTTTTGTTAATAATGTGCATTAATTTATGTTCTTTTGTTTTATTTCTCCATCACAAAGTACCAATTTCTCTCATTTTAACAGATAATGTTTAAAAAAAAAAAATTCGTGGGCTCTACCCCCGAACCCCCATGGGCTCCCACTCCTTCAACTTTAGGACCCCCTATTCTGACGAGCGGACTCCGCCCCTAATTGTACTAATTAGTTAGTCCTTATAAGAAAGTGTGAGGCCTAGCATGACCCATATACACTAACTCATGTTTTATTGTACTTGATTAGTTTTCATAAACGATTAGCAAAGAGATTTGAATTCATGAGCTTTATATACCTTGATACTATGTTGCACCACTTTGTTTAAGCACTTAATCGGTTAGATATGAAGCCAATACTTTTGTTTAAATTTTCTCTTTAAAGGCTAATTGAACTTCTCAAACAAACCTGCATTTGATCAGCATTGGTGCTTATGATGAAATCATCTGCACCCAATCTCTCTTTGGCCTCTTTCTCTTTTGATGGTGATGTGCTGATTACTGAAACATGGTGCCCAAATGCCTTCCCAAATTTCACTGCAACATGGCCAAGGCCTCCCAATCCAACAATCCCAATTCTTTTCACAGGTGAGTCCAATAGGTTGTTGTCTTTCATGGGACAATACACAGTTACTCCTGCACACAATAGGGGTGCTCCTGAATCCATCGGCACGCTTTCCGGCACTCGGACGACATATCTGTCAAGAATAAGTTCAAAGAAAATAAAATTAGTTCGAGCTTTCACCCAAAACGAAACTTAGGGAATTTGTGGTTCTTTTTATCTTATGTTTTATTTTACCTGTGATCTGCAACCAGAAACTTAGAGTAGCCTCCATATGTGATGCTGCCATCCCAAAAGATGCCATTATAAGAAAACTGGACTTGATCACAATAGTTTTCTTGGCCATCTTTACAGTATTCACACTTCAAGCAAGTTGCTGCCAAACACCCAACTCCTGCCCTATCCCCAACCTTGAATTTGCTCACATTGCTGCCCACCTTGGTTATTATCCCAGTTATTTCATGCCTATAACCATAAAACAAACATTATTTGTATGTTCGACAAGCTGGAATCGACAGTGTTCAACTACTTCATAAAATAAAGTTAAAATCTACTTATAATTGTTGTCTAGAGTGTGTTGGGCTAAGCTTAAAAGAGTAAAAAGTTTGTTACCGAACATGTGTAATTATATTTCTTTTTGTAAAAAAAGTACTTATATATATTTACTTGCAGGTCAAAAAAGAGGGAGAAGGATAGGAAGAAATTACCCGGGAACGACAGGATACATGGTGATGCCCCAATCATTTCTGACATAATGAAGATCTGTATGACACATCCCACAATATAGGATTTCGATGGTAACATCGTTGTCTCCATTTTCTCTGATTATCATTCATCACACAATATTTAGCTTATATATTTGAGATGAATAGCTTGATTTTAAATTATTATAAATCTGCGTAGTGATCTAACGAAAACAAAAACAAAAAAAAAAGTGTAATTATATTCACTCCACAAATTTTGTCAACTACATCACATTTAATTGCAATGAATGTATCTAGCTTTTACTCATTTTCGCAGTAATACACTCAATTTTATTGGTCAAATTCTTATAATCAGCCTTGTATTAATTTGAACGTCTTGTCACTAATGACGGATTTCGTCACAAATTTTTTCAGGAGGGCTTAAAATGACTTAATTGCCTCTTTACAATTATAAATAATCGAAATAAACAACAAATATAAAAGTTTGAAAAACATTTACCCTTCATTCAGTGCATGTCAGTAGAAATATTTTGAACAGAAATCGTCACCACGGATGAGATGTGTAAATTAATTGAAGATCATGGATAAAAATGCAATAAAAAAGAGTTAAGCGCATAAGTGCAAAAGTGTGCAAATATTAGGGACCTTATTACAATTAAAACGTGTTGCAAATAATAAAAATTGTTACATTTGAGCCTATGTTTGGTACACATTAAAATTTTCATTTTTTATTATTCAACTCATTTCCAACCACATATTCTCCATCAATCTAATATTTCAGAATACATTCCTCCAAAATAATGTGGCTCAAACACACCCTGAATAAATTACCTAACAAAAAACTAAGAAATAAAATATATATTGTCTCTATTTGGTAGGGATTAAAATATAAATTTAATCAAAGTTAATGATTAATTTTAATTACATATTATATGAAATCCACAACTTTTCTACTATACATTTCATTAAATTTTATCAAAACTAGCACCCTATTTTGTAGGGATTAAAATAAAATTTATCTATCAAAGTTAACAATTAATTTTAACCACAAATACATTTTATCAATTTTTTATCAAAATTTATTAAAATCTAATTTTAATTATTATTAAATAAGACCCTAGCTCTCTATTTTTAAAGAGTATATTTTATTATTTGGAGAACATCTATAAATTTAAAGAGTTAAAATTTTGAAATACTTCAACAAGCTATTTATATTTAATATTTAATTTTACTGTTCCCAACAAATATTTATTATTTTTCTTTATCTTTTATTTTAACTAACTTTTCTTTATATTATTTTATTGATTTCCTACATTGAAAATTGAAACTTTTTGAATGCATTTAATTGTAGAGAGAAAGTTTGGCTCTCCAAATTTGAAAGTCAAAACCACTCTCTAAATTAAAATGTTAATTTAAAGAGTCTTTTGAAAATGTTCTAAAAATCTGATTTTAATTCTTACCTTTTACTGGCATAACTTTATTATTGTGGTTTTTGTCCTCGCAACCACTTGTGCAATAAAATTAAAACGTCGAAGACCAACTTACTACTCAAGGGCCAAATGAGAGAGAGTGAGAGAGAGAGCATTTCTGATACCTTCTTTTGAACACGTAAGGCTTGATCTCGCCGGAGGGGTCATGAGCTGCCCATCCTGAAACAGTCTGAGTGTGGTTTGGAGTTGTTTGAGCCATAAAAACACACACACACACTAAGAGAGAGAGAGAGAGAGAGGTGTAGTGAACTGTGAACCCCTTCAAAAATGCACGGAGAGAGAGAGAGAGGTGTAGTGAACCCCTTCAAAAATGCACGATTTATTTATGGTTGAAGCGTGGAGTGTGGTGGGGCCAAGTTAAAGCTGTCATAATTTCAGTGTAGTGGCAGTGGTAAGCGGCCATATTTTTTTTTTTTTTTTTGATAACCCAGTATCCCAGCTTCGCCGGACTATATCTGGACCACCAGCCTCCGGCCCCTCATTGACTGGTGGATGGTAAACCGCGGGATATGCCCAAGTTGGTCAGGGTGGCAGCGCGCCTTTTTACTCCAGCTCCCAGAGGGACCCTCCTCCATGCCGCTTACATCACTCTTACATCACCAATAAATTGGCTGCTCCAGCTGCTCCTGGCAGGATTCGAACTCCCCACGCCCAGGTTGTAAGCCCAGCAACGCTCCTTCCTTTACCACTTGGCTGTGCCCCGGGGGGCGCGGCCATATTTTATTACGTAGCTGCCCGGTAATTGATGAGTGGATACAATTCATTCTTTGAATAGATTACATGAATGTTAAAGTTGTCGTAAAATTTCACGTAATATCACGTGATATTTTATCATTGAACAATTTAAAATACGACCAATTTTTTCTTTTCTTCAAACTCTCATAAATTATCCAAAAGGTTCCGTTTATAATTTTCAAAACGTCCCCTCAAATATAAACTGTGGACACATGCCCAATGAAAACGGATGGTAATTCTAGTCTTCTGTATGGATTTGACACCATATTAATTACCTAATCCAGCGATGGAGCTAGCACCTTGCCAGCTAGGACGACCGTCCATGTTGACTCTGTCGAAAAAACAAAAGAGTATATATATTGGACGGCAGTGGAGGCACAGACGAACGGTTTGAACTCGTGGCAATATTGAGATTGAGGTAATGTTGCAACGCTTTTCAAATAATAAATTTTATTCCTGTTTGGTTCTAATTTTTTTTTTCAAGTTTATTTTCAACCATACATTTAATAGGATTCATAAATTTTATCAATTTTTAAACAATACATTTCAACAACTTTTATTTTAAGTTTATTAAAAAAATTGATTATTAACAAAACCAAAGAGGGGCTTTATTTTCTAACAAAAAAGGAGGCCAATAATGGAGAAATCTACAACAATCAACCACCACGAATCATTTCCTATTTGTGGCAAAAAAAAAAAAAAAAAAAAAACCATGAAAAATATAAGTTCCTCTAAACAAACGCAAGAAAAATAAAGGAAAGTTGGTTATCATTTCCTATTTGTTACAATTTACTCCAGTCAATTATAAGAAAGTGCACTGCAATTACTATGGAAAATTTAAAATTGACCAAAAAGATGGTATAATATTTTTATTACGATCAAAAGAAATGTGAAGCTTAGACTCATTCCTTTGGCAAGTTGTTACTCCTTTCCTAGAATAAACTTCCAAACTATTCTCAAGCAAATTAGTCCTTGTTTGGCAATCATTTTTTTTTCGTGGAAAATAGAGTTTTGAATAGTGATTTTTAAGATAATGTGTGGTTAAAAAGTGAGAAAATGTTTTGAATTTTAGAATATTTTATTGTATGGATGTATTGTTGAAAATGAATATATAGAAAAAAGAGTTTGAGAATAATGATTGTACGAGATTTAAATTAGTCACGTTGAATTTCATTAGATGTCTTGTGACAAGATTCTTGTGATCTAGTGGGTAAATAATTAGGGGTGGAGTCCACAACCTTTCAAGGCGTGGTTATAAATTCTCAACCTTCAAAAGTAAAGTTTATTGTCTCCAACCTATGTAAATATGTGAATTTGGAACTCTATATGACTGAAATCATCATTGTGGGCATTAAAATCACATCCAATTTTAAATGATGCACAACTAGATGATAAGAATAGTCAAATAACTTAACATTTATCTTCAATTCAACTGAAGGTCGCGTACAATTTTAACATCCAAATTAATGATTTTCATCACGTAAAGACTCAAATTCGCATATTTATGGCCTGTTTTGCATGATTTTTAAAATGTCAAAAGGCGCAATTTAGAGACCAAAAAATGGCTTTTGGGCCTTTTTGACTAATTTTATGAAAATACTTCTTATGGTTAGAAGAGTTTTAGAGAAAGTTTGACTATTGATCCAATGTGACTTACTCTAAAAGTACTTCTGAAATAAAATGTACTTTAAAAGTTATTTTTCAAATAGATATTAAAATAGCTTCATCCAAAATCTCTTCTAAAAAAAATGTCAAACATGCCCTTTAATATGCGAGGATACAAAATCTCACTTTCGAAAGCTGAGGACCTATAACCACACCAAGTAAAAGATCAAGAGATCGAAACAAGATTAAACACTACACTAATGGTACTAAACTAATTCAGTAACATACATTCTACTACCAAACAAGAAAAAATAATAGTAACAACTACTTTTTAACACAAAAAGTAATAATAACAAATACTTCATTTGCGATTTATTTCTAATAAATTTAGTGTTGACAATAAACACATTTAAAAACGATGACTTACTATAAAAAGGGTGACCCGCAACCTTAACGGCCTCCACCTACCCTGTCTTGGGCCTTTGTGAATGAGGTGAATCGCAGGTTATGTCTTCAAAGGTATAGGTGGAAGACTGCTTGTACACTTGCACTTACCCAATGGTCAAATCCATATTTCAGGATTCGAACCTTTGACGCGACAGTCTCAAGTAAAGTTGGAGTTTTTCCACATTCCCCTTTTACCACTTTGAGATGTGCCCTGAGGGCGACGAAGACTTACTATAGACATTATGTTGTATGGTGTAACAGTTGAACATTACGCTTCTCATCTGTCACCTAATAAACTGCCATTAAATATGTCTGCAATTTTCCATTCACATGGCAACAGCCCTCATTGGTAGTTGATAATAAATGCATTGGCCATTTTTTAATGGGATTTTGGGAGAAAAATAGAAAATGTATTTTGAAATAGTGATTTTTTGAAAAATATATAGTTAAAAGATAAGGAAAATTTTGAATTTATGTGTAATATTATTTTATAAAAAAATGTATAATTGAAAATGAGTTTAAAAAAATGTATTTTGAATAAAAAAAATGGAGCCCAAAACACGAGCTATCTCTAAGGCCTGCCTAGGATTTATTTATTTAACTTTTTTTTTTGACCTCCGGTTTTGACTAATTTTGGGTGGCACCGTTTATAAGAAATTGTGAAAACCAATGCTTTGCTATTCTTTTTTTTTTTTTTGGACACCGATTTTTGATGTTTTTAAACCAGCTAAAATCGGTGTGGTGTGATTTTGACCGATTCTCTCAACTCACCAAATCGATAGATTTTTTTCTATTTCTCATGTTCTATTCTAATTTTACCATTTATAAAACAATTATTTTCAATCAACATATTTTCTTCAAAATTAACTTGTAAATAAAATATATTAGCTAAAAAATTATTTATAGTAGAAAATTATATTATAATTAAAATTATTTATAAGTAAAAAAAACAATTATAAAATAGAGAAAGCTACTTATAAGTAAAAAATTACTTAAAACTATTTAAAAGTTTAAAATTAACTTATAATTGTAAAATTTATTTCTAAATAAAAATACTAACTTCAAATTCTAAGCCCATGTTTGATAATGATACATATTCTCACAAATATTCATTCTTTCAAAACTCATTTTCAACCACACATTCTTCAATAAAATAATATTACATGCAAATCAATTTTTTTTTTATTTTTTAACCACATTTTTTCCATCACATCACATCATAAAATACTTTTTTTTTTTTTTTGTCAAACACCCCTTAAGTAAATATTTAACTTTATTTAGTTTTTTAAGTTAAATATTAACTTATAATTAGTAAAAAAATTACCTAAAAGTAAAATATCACTCATGAGTATGAAAATTTCATATAAGAAATTATAAATTGAAAGTTTTACTAAATGACATATATGTAATTTCATTCTTTTAAAAAAATTTCAGAACTGGTGAATAATAAACTCCTAAAATATAGGTTGGACAATTTTAAAAATCGCTACTAAACCATTCAAAATCGATTTTCTCATAAACGCTCAGAATTGGTACTTTTAAAATGCTCATAACCGATACACCGAAGCTCCCAAACAAGCCCTAAACATTTCACAGCTTTTTCTTATCCTTATGTAAAAGAGTTATATTGAAAAAAAATACTCTTGCCTTTCTTTTAAAAGCCAAACCACCGAGTATTTATTGACCAAAAGGAAAGGGACATCAATGATAATTATATTTGCACTGCAATTTTTGTTTTCAGTAATTATATTTATACTACAATTTTTGTTTGGATAATTAAATTCACATCACATTTTTTTTAAATGTACCATATTTTTAAATTGCATTAAAGGTCTCTAACATTTACTTATTATCATAATTATGTTTTCAACATTTTTCATCACATTCTTTTCCTCAATCTATCATTAATTGGTACATATTGTCCCCATGACAACTTTTGTCTGAAAACTTTATTAGTATACTTTAAAATAAAGATCAAATATTAAGTCGCACTTTTCTATTTGTTATATTTTGTTTATTTAAAAATGTGAGGGGTAAATAAGTATTTTTACGTCCTCGTAACAAACGTTTTGAAAGAAAACTGTAATCGAGGATAAGATATGTTAAGTAATGATAAAAATAAGATTACACAACATGATTATGACAACAAGGTTAAAGACCTTTAATGCAATTAAAATTTTAATGTAATGAATATTCTCAATTTTTCCTCATTATTAAACTTATGTTCCCAACCTTTTCGTCAAATTTTTAGCATTAACTTTTAGTTAATTAACAAATCTTATCCATAATGAAGATATCTTCAAATATTTTATTAGTGCACTTAAAAATGAGAGAAAATATTTTGTTGAACTTTTGTATTTTTGCTTTGATTCTTTTAAAATATAGAGGGCAAATTGGTATTTTTATGCCCTATTAATAGATTATTGTTAATTATTTGAAGAATGAGGAAAACTAGAGATTGTTCAGTAAAAACTAGAAGTGTACTATATAAAAAATAAACTAATAAAGTAGTAAAATGGACCTGGTGTGTTCGGATTATCGTCCCATGAAATTTTGTTCTACTATTGATCTAAACAAATTTATCATCTTTCATATCATTACGGTTCGCAAATCAATAAAATAATGACCTGAAGAATAGAAGTAAAAAAACATTACACAAATATTAATTGAAAATTGAAACTTAGTAATTGAACTTAAAGATTCAAAACTACGTTACATAAATTATCTTAACTAAATTGGACAACAAGCCCCCACCCACCCTTGGGGACGGTTTGGGCACGGCAAATAGGATGCATTTTGCTTACCCATTTGCACTAGGAGCTGTCGCCCACTTCAATTTCATGAATTCATTAATTTGGTCCTCGAAATTGAATTGAATGGCAGCTCACTTTAGCCAAAATTTGGCCATTTATATATACATTAAAAGCAATTTGGTACTTATCTTCTTCTTTGATTTGAATATGTCAAAAATTAGATTTCATATTAAATTTGGAGAAGATAACAGTTGTGAGCAAACTGTTTAAAATATATTTCTTTTGAGGTAATGAATATCGAATCCATTGAACTTTATTGAGAGGTTTATAATTGGTAACTCTTGGAACACTTCGTTCAATTTTAGCAGAATTATTGACATAGAACATTGAGCAACTTCATGGCGATTTACTTGGACGAATTAGTCTTTTTTCAAGTAAATCATTGATCTCTTGATACAATGATTGATAAGTCTATTTTATACACTTATTCAGAGTTCTAAAATATCGATATTTGATAGTTCTTTTGAAAAAATATATTCTAAATTGTTGTATTTTATGTTTTATAGGTAAAACTTAATGGTTCAACGAAAAATCGAAAGAAAGAAGCGAAAATTAGTAAAAATGGGCAAAATTCAAAGTTCGAGAACCAAATTGAAAATATTCAGTAGTTGATTCGGACACTAGAAGATACTTTGAATATTACTATGAGACAATTTGATGAAATTAGAACTCAAAAAAGAATGAAATATGATCAAATTATTATCAAAATCAATTTTCAATCGCATAAGATATATTATTATAGATTTTTAGTCGAATATTGAAACTGATTTTTGGCATAGTAAACGTCCGAATTGGAAAATTTATACCTCTATTAATGTTGTATCCATTTGAATTATCTTTCCAATAAACTTTGAATCGTCTCAATTCGATATTGAAAGAGAAAGTTATTGACAAAATACTGACCATTGTGCAGAAACAAAAAAATCCATACGTAGAGACAACTTTGCTTATTCGATTGGAACTCTTTTGGAAACTAATTTGGACGTGATTTTCAACCAATTTTCTACTCCTAAAAATACCTAACAACAGAATACATATTGGGAGACTATTCCATACTTCAATATTCATTAATTATTATCATCAAAAGATGTGAATTCATAATTTTTGTGAGAAAGTTGAAATGAGTCACAAGAATTCAATCAAGTAAAGATTAAAACTTGATTTTTGGACAAAAAAGAGAAGGCGCAAGTGGAGATTTATCAAGAAACCATTAAAAAGATTCAAGATTTCAAGATTCATCTCCATCTTCATCTTCTCAATTTATTAAAAATTCGGATTATATCTTTTTACTTAAATATGATTTCTTGTAATTTCGATACGTTAGGATAACTTTATACATTGTTAGGATGATATGAACCTTTTTAATTATATTTTTTTTTAATTAATTATTCTGACTTTAATTTGATTTGATTTATGGATGTTTATTATCGTTTTACCGTTTTTTTCAATTGGTTGATCGTCAATTGAATTTTTAGTTGATTTTATTGTTATCGAGATAGACAAAAATGTTTAAGCACATTATAATAAATATTGTAAGGTTCGATAGAGGATATAGATATACATCTATATTTTATATGGTTTTAATATGTGTTCTAGTACTTATTAATGCATTTATCTTGTTTGCATCTTTCATTGAGAGATAGAAATGTCACATGAAGGGAGTAGATTTGATCGCTATCGAGAGAAATGTTTAATTAAATTAGGAACATTGACCAAAATGAATGATTTCAAATTGTCATTTTAATGGTTACACTAAAAATGGAATAATAAATGAGATTCGATATCTTAGCAATGTATCTCACATATTTGAAAAATACATTTACTTACTTTAATTAGTTTAATTGATAATTTAGGGATTAATATAAAAAATCATAAATTTTTTTTGCTATTCGATTAAAGTTTCAATCAATTTTAACTCGATCAAACACGTAGTTCTCATGGGTTTGACACTCTATTCATTATTTTATTACTTGTTCACGATCTCGTACGCTTGCGAATTTTCAAAGTATCAAAGATCAAGTAATTCCTTGTTCATTTGAATATGACGAGATTTGGTATGAATCCTTGATTCATGAAAGCTAGTATTGTAAATAAGTGAGACAATATGTTACTTTCTATTCTAGAAAGCTTTTGGAATAGTAGAATATATCTCATTCTCAATTTGAATTTGAAAACAAAAAAAATTCTTTAATTGAAGAATTTTGTAATTGTTTCTCAATTTTTTGAAATTTGATTTCTTATTTGAAAAATCGAATGTGCTTTTCCTGAAATTAATATTATTGATAATTTTTTAAGTAGACGCTTCTTTAAGGAATTGATATTCTTATAAGAAAGAAAATTTGTGAATTTGAAAAATATTTCTTGATCAAGAATATTTGTAGTAAGACCTTTTGAATCTACTTGAAAATGGTACATTTGAACAATAAAGGTAGTACCAAATATGACTTCTTATAACAAATTCGGAAAAGAATGACGAGAGTATGGGTGGCAAAAGGGTCGAGTAGCTCGTCGGCTCGGCTAACCAATGCTCAGTCCATGGATGGCTCGGGCTCGTTTCGGGACGAGCCTGAGCCCGAACCGAGCTTGGGGTTTGCTCGATGACATGAGTAGCAAAAACTTGTGGGTCAAGCTCAAGCTCGGCTCGTGCTCGAATGAGCTTGAGCTCGGCCAAGCTGATCCATTGCCACCACCAGACGAGAGTAATAAGTTGGGAGTTTTGAATTTTAATTTTTCAATCTATTGATATGGGAAGTTTTATTCTCAATAAATTGAGCTTCGAGTTCTTCTAGATTATCAATAGTAATGATATTCTTAGAAGTTCCTAGTTTGGAAATTTGATTGGCTAGTTCTTGTAGAATGCTTGATTCAACAAACAAAGAATCTCTTTTGAGTTTTGGAGTTAATTTTTGATTCAATAGGTTTGAAAACTGTATCAAGAGGTTTCTTCCCATATATTTTTGAATGAAGAGGACTCAGAATTAGAATTGGCTTCAATTATGGATAATTGTGAACACGCTGATTGAATAGCAATATTAGTATAATTGTTCTGGGATTGAATATTTCTAATATCCTTAGCTGTAGTGACAGATTTGTCTGGTCTATCAGTAGGAATTTGCTTGAGAGGTGATGCAATAATTTCAGTGCTTCCATGAGAAACATTTATTTCTTGCATCGAGGATGTTCAAATTGAAAACATTGACCGGAAGGAGTCTTTCATGTTTTCCTTATTAATATGAGTATTTTGAATATATTCGGATTTGATTTTAGAAATTTTTGCCTAAAACTTTGAAATATGCCAACTCATGAAAACTTAAATCCTCATGAGAATCATAAAATTCTTCCAATAAATATTCAATTTTTGAAAACAATTTTTTGAGAATGTGACGAAAAAGTTTGACAAGAGGAGTTTGATCAGTTTTGAACTCATTTTTTTCTATCCATTGTAGAAGAAATGACATTACACTGGCTATCCAATCGTTCTGATGGATTAGATAGCATGTTGGGCAAAGTTGGAGAATCATGTTGTTTTGATTCATTATCTTTGTTAGAAGTATGTTGAGTTTTTGGAATGGTTGGAGTAAAATCAACTCCTTTCAACTTGTCTGAAGAAGTTGAAAATCTAGCAGCTTGAAAAGGATTTTCGATCTAATTTCAAATCTGGAAGAATAGGACCTTCGGAGATTATTTGATGCTTTGTCAAAAATCAACTTAACATGATCATAGGAAAGAAAATAATTTGATCAATAATAGAATGAACATGAGCAAGAATTGGGTTTTGAGCATTTTCAAAATCCCATTCAAGTTCTATGGATTTAAGATTACATGATATCCTTTTGGAATCATAATATTGGAATGAAGATGGTTGAGCTTTACAAGAAGACTTTCTTCTTTGGGAGATGAGAGGAGAACTCGAATATTGAGTTGAGTATTCATAAACTTGTAATACATCATATATATTACATCGAATGCTTTGGACCGATCATCAAAATTGAGATTTTTTGTTTGAATTTGAAAAGAAAGAGCATTGAGGATAGCTCCATCATTGAGATTGATAGTGAAGTTGGGAAAATAATTTGAAAAAATTGGACCACTTTCAAGATTTGATTCTAAAACAGATAATAATGAATTTTCAAATTTGAGTAATCTCTTATCCCTGAGAGTTAAGAGAATTGGGATGTCTAGACCTAGTCTAAATAAGGGCGTGACGGCTATTTGGATAAATCCTACATGAAGGTCTTTAAATCTCTTTCTACGGGTTTGAATAGTATCATTTGAAAATAAATTTATTTGAGCTGTTTGATTTTTTATTGCAAGACTTTGTTCAAAAGTTTTTATAACGTAATCTTGACGGAAATCAAACTTTCTTATTTCATGTATAGAACTCTTGTATACATTTGGAATAGTCCAGTTATAAAGTTTTTGTTCAATTTGAAGTTCATGAGAATTGAAAGTATCTATTGATGATGTAGATGCAGATACATGTTCTCGATCAAATTCTTCTTCGTTATGAAAAGTGTTTGAAAAATTATGGGTGCTATTTTTTGAACTACTAGGTTTCCTAAACCAATTTGAAATCAAAGACATAAATTGAATAAAATGAAACTATAATGACCTATCATAGTAGATGCAATGCTACATGAGAGACTGAATCCAACCCAATACTACAACGGAAACACCCATGTTCTCTCGGCTTTACATGCTAACAAACGCTATTCAGCGGGCTTCAGGATAACTAGCTTCTCCCTTGACACTGTACCTAAAGAATTATAATCACTATAACCTCACCATATCCAGCTTATGGCTTTGATACTAGAAGGGCCCAGGTGGTTGGTAGTTCGGAAATATGACTTTGATAATGTTTTCGCGCGTTTTTGTAACCCGCCAACAATTACGAGAAAAAGGGGTCAGACGATTGTGTAAGGAACAGACCTCTTGAGACAAAGTCCCAAAAAGGGGTGCGTTTACTAGTGAAGAGCTACAACTGGAAAATAGACAAAACGCCTCCAAGGGGCGCAAGCACACGAGTACTGAGAAATGATTAAATTTAAGCTAAGGAAATAAAAGTTACATATTCTCTTGTCGAGAGGTTTTGATTCGGGGGTCCTGCTTCTACGACGTTACTTCCTTTTATACTTCTTGGGCATCTTTTGGTTATCGAAACTGCTCAGACTTGCTCCATTACCTTCGCAACCGTCCACTCCTTTAGTGAGGAACCGCTTGTTTGGGGAGTAGTTGCTTAGTAACTATTGCCACTACCCTTGCTGTTTTCTGGATCGTGGGATCGTGCCGGGTTCACTTGCCAACCGCTTCCATAATTGTTGAATTGGATAAACTATACCCTTTAGACTTGTCTGATTCTGTGCGACTTGAGGTTCTGGGCGACAATGAGGCTGTCGTCCTGGGCGATTGTGCAGTACTACCCTCGTTCAGCCTCTGGGTGTCCCACAGTCTTAGGCGGTGGTACTCCTTTGCTCTTGGGCTTCCAATATTCAGGCCTTTTTCACAGGTTTCCAGCTTGGGTTTTTCTTCTTGGGCCTTTTAATTGACTTCCATTGGGTCTTCATCCTGGATTTCTCAATTGGACTTCCCTTTGATTTTGGGCTGCATTTTAGTGTGTCAACAATTACCCCCCAATATGGCAGGATTAATACTAATCATTAATTTTGCCATATTCATTCTGTATCTTTCCCGCAATATTTGAACTTCCCCAGAATTTCAATCATCACTTGCGTTTTAGTGCCTGAAAGGTTGCGACGTTACAAACCCTTAAAACCCCAAAAGTATGCGGCATTCTTTTTCATTTACGTTTCTGCGGCTTTACGTTTTTCTCTCGCCACTTCACCATCTCCATTGCTGCAACCTTCGATTTAAACCAGACAATATTCGAGAGCAACTTACTTTCTGTGTCATAATGACTACTTCTCAAACTCCTTCGGACAATGTTTTCAGTTTTGAGGATTTCCAAACCTTTCTCACAAGACCATATGTGAACCCGTCTTTTCTTTCACAATCCAATGCTGACCGCAACGAGTTTTATCTGGGTCCGTCGTTTAATGATGCTGAAGCCGTCGAACGGGCTGCGGTAGGTCATTTGTTCCCGTGCTCTGAAGATCTCTCTTTCTCGCAATCTTTGCCATTGAGGCCGATCCATGATAGAGGTATTCGCACTTGGCCTAAAACTGATGCATCTTTCCGTAGGTGGTATGCACGTATGGTGGCTCACGGTCCCACCAGATTGATTTTTGAACGTGCTAAAATTTTGGACCTATTGGAGATTACCCTTTTTCCCCCAACGTATGACCCTGTGCTTTTTCCAATCGCACTAAGTTTTTGGTCCCCTGAGTTCAATACCTTTGTTTTCCCTCTTGGTCCCATGACCATTACTTTGAGGGACGTTGGGGCTTTGCTGAATCTCCCGCCTTTGGGCGATACCATTTTTCCTGGTATGCTAATTTCTGGTGCTGCCTCAAAATTTGATAAGAAACTTATTGAATCTTATTCGAGCATGCATGGCAGTTATGTCACTGCTGTATCTGAACCTTGCCATTCTGAGCGAGTCGCTTTTCTCCAAGTCTGGCTTTGTAAATATGTTCTCTGTGTTCCCAGCTTGAAACCCTCTATGAGCTACTTGCCTCTATCTCATGAATTGGCTCGGGGTAGGCCTTTGAACCTATGTTCATTCCTCCTGGCTGCTCTTTATAGGGGTATGGCCATGCTCCAATTCCAACTGAAAAACAATGCATCTCCTACTGGTAGTGGGCCTTTATGGCTTGCTCAATTGTGGTTGAGATCTTATTTCCCTCAACTGGGTATTCCACCTTTTCCTCCTCGTGAGGTTACCTGCTATGGGCTTTTCATTCATCAACTGAGCCCTGTAAATATGTCTATGAGAGACGTCTTCACTTTCTTTCCCACTTTGAATTCAACCCTTTCGTTCTTCCCTTTTTCTTCTGAGCAGATTCCTCCTTTTGTACGGCCTCCCTCTACTTTGGCCGAGGCAGATGCATTTCTGCCTGTTTGGGTTCAATTTTTGGTAGGGAGGGAATTGTTTCATGACATTCTGGTAGGAACCAATGCTAAAGCGGGAGTAGAGATATATGCGCCCCAATTTTGTGCTCGCCAACTTAGTTTCGGCCAAATGTGGCCTATCCCTCCTTGCTATTCTAATAATTTAATGGATCGCTTCTACATCCTCAACAAAACGGAAGCCCAAGCCATAGATGCCCGTAATAAACTTTTGTCAACCGGCTTTACTTTTGCTCCCTTCAATCCTACTGCCGTTACTCATCCTCTTTTTGACCAATTGTGGCCATCAGTGAAGCAAAGGTTGTTTTCAACTGATGCGAATCGCGCTTTCCACCTCCTGGATAGACAGGGTACTATTCCCATTTCTACTGTCCCTTTACCCAGTAAGGTCTCTGCATCCCCTTCTCGTTCTACGCGCTCTGCTCTTTCATCCCCAACCTCAAAGCCTGCCGTTTCTAAAGGTGCTCCCAGTCGGAAACGGCCAGCTGCAACTGTAATATCCCTGCAGGATGATGATGATGATGACGCTCTCCTCATTGTCAGGAGAAAGGTAACTAAACTTCACCTACTTCACAAGTTGTTTCTTTTCATGCAATAATGATTTGCTAAAACAAAAAATCTTTTTAGAAGGATTCAACTTCCCCTTCCAAGGCTATAGTTTTGGCAGATTCTTCTCCATCCCTTCCTGTCGAGGCTGCGTCGCCCAGGCGTCAAGCTCCAACATCTTTATCACCAACAAATCCTCTTCCTCAGGGTGTCGACCTCCCAAGCGTGAACTAGAAGGTAATGCTTACTTTTGATGCATTGGCCTTTCTTTATCGCTGCTGTCTCATTTATTTACTGCGGTATGAAATGTGCAGAGATTCATGTATCTTCGTCTGGTGGGGAAGGTCCTTCTTGCCCAGCTAAAGGGAAATCTCCTCAAGTGATGGAAGAAATAAGGGGAGTGCCTGAATTCCCAACCACCGCCGATGAGGTCTTTTTACTTCGCTCTTATTTTTGATTTTGCTTTGTTGTATTGAAAACCTTTAATATTGGTAACTTCCTTTGCAGGAATCCGATAGCATTCTTAACTCCATCCAAGACTTACTCACCTCTTGGGCGCGCATGAAAACATCCTCTGCGTCATCCTCCACTCCTACGAACGAGAACATGACATTTCTCAAACAGGCATTGTTTGAGTATGTTTCCTTCATGGACATGGAGATCGGCCGTGCCAGCGCTGCTTAGCAAAAGGCCAAGCTAGATATGTTGAGCGCGAACCTATTGCAAGTACTTTCGCTCCCGTCGCTCAGCATTTCTACTGATTTTAAGGTGAAGTTGAGGGTTCTTCACGCCGACATCGCTTCCTTGTTGGCCAAGAACGCAGAACTGAAGGCCCGAAGTGCCCAATATCTCCGCGCTTCTTCTGAGAAAGAGTCCTTGCTCCAGGAAATTGACAAGAACCAAGCTGATTTGACTGAGGTCTCTTCAGAACTTGTAGTGGAAGACTCTTTGATGTTGAGCCTGGCTGCTGAAATGAAAGAGCTGCAAGCGAAAATGAACGACTGCAGGGCGAGAATGGCTGCTAAGAGGCGTACTGCATCCCAAGGAATTGCAAAGACCAAATCTCTATTGGAGCAGTACCAAAAGTTGGAGGTTGATGATGACTTAGTGAAGGAGTTAGGTATCCTTTCCTCTAGGCAGGGCGAAGAGTGGGATAGACTTAGGCAGCAGATGCGCTCAGCTTGGGGCGAATTGTAACTAAACATTTACTGTTTTAATCTTTGTAACTTTTCTCGCTGACTGCCTTGATTTTATGTAATCTGATGTCATTCATCGTCATTAATGAAAAATTATTTTGAAGTGGCATTTATCCTTGATCGCCAATTTTCCTTGTACTTAGTCTTTATGCCAACATTCATGCATGTTCTCTTGGCATTTGAATTTTCTTCCCTAAATCTTTGGGCCATATTGATTTCACTCACTGGTCATAAATGTGACCTTCTA
The DNA here is from genome assembly GCA_019097785.1 of Fraxinus excelsior. Lineage (NCBI taxonomy): Eukaryota > Viridiplantae > Streptophyta > Magnoliopsida > Lamiales > Oleaceae > Fraxinus > Fraxinus excelsior. The sequence continues at coordinate 14,785,431 of CM032628.1, forward strand.
CATTTTGGCTTTTGATCTTCCAGCCCTTATAAATATGCATGTTTATACTCATCATCTTCATCCTCATGCCTCCTCAAATTCAATTTCTTGCCATCAAAGCTTCCTGCCACTGCATGGCACTCCGATCGTTTACCAACAATTTCCTCTTCTACAGGGATGGGTTTCTTGACTCGTCCCTTTTGCTTGATGCTTTTGGTATGGGAGGTATAGGAAATGTTCTTGCAACCGGAAGCAAGATTCTTGCCAACAGTTTACTTATTGAGACTGAACCAAGATTCTTGCCATCCTCTTGCTTGTTGAGAGTGCTTCTCCCCGCCTACCATCGCAGCAATGCGCTTTAGGAAAGGTTAAGTGGCAGTTCACCCTCTTACTCGGCCATTGACTGAAGGGTTGCTTCTCCTTGCCTACCATTGCAGCAATGCATTAGGAAGGTTGTGGGAGCTGTTCACCCTCTCACTCGGCCATAGGCAGAAGGGCTGGCCGTACTGGTTTCACTCTTTCTGTTCCCACCAAACAGAAGATAATTTGTAGCATGTTTCGTCTTGTATTTTGACTGTGTCCTTTAATTCTTGTAAAGAATAGTTTGTAAGGAACATTTGGTAATAAAGAACTTTTATTTTTGAATATGCCTTGTTCTTTCCTTATTCAGAACGTGATCGTCCAATTTACTGCCATCGCTCGTCATGATTATATCGCAATTGCAATTTTATCACTTATACACCTATCCTATTTAGAACGTGATCGTCCAATTTATTAACTGCCATCGCTTGGCATGATTACATCATAATTGCGATTTCATCACTTACGTACCTATCCGTTCACTTTCCCAAATAGAAGGAACATATTTCTTCAAGTACTTGCCGTTAATAAATCTTATATGCCTAGTGCCATCTAAATCCTCCAAGTGGTAAGCTCCATTAGGCAATACACTCTTTACTCTATATGGCCCTTCCCAATTTGGCGACCATTTGCCATATTTTGGGTTTTTACTATCTAGAGGAAGCATTACCCTCCAAACTAATTCGTTCGCACTAAACAACTTGGCTATAACCTTTTTGTTGTAAAACCTAGCCACCCTTTGTTTCTGGACTTGCAACCTGTCTAGCACGTCTAACTTCAATTCGTCCAATTCTAATAAATTTTGAGTCAACAACTCCTTGTACTCATACTCGCTTAATTCGTGCTGCCGACGTACCCTTATGGATTGCACGTTGATTTCCACGGGCAATACAGCTTCCTGCCCATAAGTGAGTTGGAAAGGCGTAACGTTGGTGCTTGAACGGGGCGATGTTCTATAAGCCCATAAAGCTTTGTTCAAACATTCGTGCCAATTTCTGGCATTTTCATCTATCATCTTTCTTATGATAGATTTCAGAATCTTGTTAGATGATTCTGCCTGACTGTTTGATTGAGCGTAGTATGGTGTAGAATTTACCAGTTTAATTCCAAATTCGCTCAAGAATTCCTTCACTTGATCTCCATTCAGGGAAGTCCCATGATCTGTCATTAAAGTTTGCGGAATCCCAAATCTGTAGATGATATGGTCCCGGATAAACTCTATAATGCTTTTCTGGGTGATTTCCTTTAGAGGCACTGCTTCGACCCATTTGGTGAAAAAGTCCGTAGCGACTATAATAAAGGTGTATTGTTTGGACGATGGAGGGTAAATCTTCCCTATCAAGTCTATCGCCCAACCTTTGAACGACCAATGTTTGATAATGGGTGTCATGTTGCTTGCTGGTGCCCTCTGTATTGGACCATGCTTTTGGCATGCTAAACAACTTTTTGCATATTGAACACACGATTCACCCATCTTTGGCCAAAAATAACCACTTCTAATAATTAACCATCTCATCTTTTGGCCGGCCTGATGGGCTCCACATATCCCTTCATGTACTTCAGCCATAATTGTCTTAGCCTCTTGTAAGTTCACGCATTTTAATAACACACCATCAGAACGTTTTTTGAACAATTCTTCGTCTATCAATGCGTAGTTTAACAGAGGTAATTTCGTTCTTCTATCAATTCGCCCATCAAGCTCTTTGAAGGATTCTTTAATCTCATCTATCCAATCCAGTGCGACCCCATTTTCTATGCATTGAATTTCGGTTTTCCTGGCCCTCTGCTAAATAACGGGCAATATAGTTCCGTATTCGTAGATAGATTCCCAACTCATCGCCTTTGAATAGCCAGAAGCCAACTGGGCCAACTCGTTGGCCATGTCATTGTACGTTCTATTAACACATTGAAGTTCTACTTGGTCGAATTCTTCCAACAACTCTTGGGCGATTTCGTATAAACTTATAATAGAATCACTTTGGCATTTGAAATCACCGGTCAATTGATGAATCACCAATTGAGAATCTCCCCTGATGATTACATTCTTTATTTTCATATCTACCATCAACTCCAAGCCTACAATTAAAGCTTCATACTCGGCTTGATTATTAGTACAGATTCTGTCCAAGGTAAATGCGAACTTATAGCAAACCCCTAAAGGATTTATCAAAGCTACTCCTACTCCTGCTCCTTTAGAAGTTTTCGATCCATCAAAGTATAATACCCATGGTTTTAATTCAAATGAATCAACCTCAAGTTCTATTTCGTTAGGCACATCAAGGCATGGATGGTCGGCCAGAAAATTAGCCAAGGCCTGATTTTTAACTGCCTTTTAGGGCACATACTTTATTTCGAATTCCGACAGTGCTAAAGTCCAAAGACCCACCCGTTGGTGTAAAATAGGGCGAGAAAACATGTATTTGAATAAATTGACTTTGGAAATTAGATAGACTGTCACATGCCGTAAATAGACCCTTAATTTTGTACATGTGAAGTATAATGCGAGACACAACTTCTCGATAGCAGAATAATTACATTCACATTTGGTTAACCGTCTACTTAAATAATAAATCGTCATTTCTTCACCAACTTGGTCTTCTTGTGCGACCATCCCCGCTATCGATTCTCGTTCAGCCGACACGTACAATTTCATCGGCCGCCCTTGGATTGGTGACACCAACACTGGTGGGCTTGTTAAGTATGTTTTCAGGCTTTCAAAAGCCTTTTGATGTTCTTCTTTCCAGACGAATTCGTCTTGATTTTTCAGCTTTAGGAGAGGCGAAAACGCTTTCGTTCGCCCTGCACAATTAGATATAAAGCGTCTTAGAAAATTGATTTGGCCTAAAAGCCTTTGCAGCTCCTTTTTTATTGCTAGGAGCCTTAGCTTCTAAAATGGCCTTCGCTTTATTCTTATCAAGTTCAATCCCTCTTTTATGTACCAGGAATCCAAGAAAATTTCCTGCATTCACGCCAAACGCGCATTTCAAAGGGTTCAATCTTAGTTTATGCTGCCTCATTCGTTCAAATGAACATCGCAATTGTTCAAAATGGTCTTCTTCTTTAACAGATTTGACCACTATATCATCTACATAAACTTCCACAAATTTGCCTATCATGTCGTGAAAAATTAGATTCATTGCTCTTTGATACGTTGCCCCTGCATTTTTTAGCCCAAACGGCATTACTACCCATTCGAAGCATCCTAAAGACCCAGGGCATCTAAAGGCGGTTTTGTGTACATCTTCGTCAGCTATGTAGATTTGATTGTATCCTGAATACCCGTCCATAAAAGAGTACATCACATGCCCTGCAGTGGAGTCTACCAAAGAATCTACCGTGGGCATTGGATATTCGTCTTTGGGCGTAGCCAAGTTCAAATTTCTGAAATCTATGCATACCCTCAACTTGCCATTCTTTTTTAATACTGGCACTATGTTAGATAACCATTCCACATATCTGGTTGTTCTAATAAATCCTGCTTTTAATAATCGCTCTATTTCCTTTTTGATCTCCGGTAGTACATTGGGAGCGAAACGCCTAGGAGGTTGCTTATGAGGCTTAAAATCTGATTTGGTCGGCAACCTATGTTCTACTAAGTTTTTATCCAAACCAGGCATATGTTCATACTCCCAAGCAAAACAATCCTTATATTCTTTTAATAAAGCGATTAATCTAGTACTAACCTCATGAGGGAGCATCTGGCTGACAAACGTTGGGCGATCCTCTCCTTCTTCACCAATGTTAACCTTGACCAAGGGGTCTTGAGCTTGTGCATATCCTGACTTGAGGATCTTCGTCGCTTCATCATCCACATCGCTTAGAGGGTTTTGCTCTTCCAGACAATCCACTTTATGAACTTCCCAATCCAAGCTCTGCTCCATCTCGGACACCATTAATTTGTCCCTCAGCATCTTTAACGCCGCTTCTTCTTTCTTCATACATTTACATTCTTTATTGAAAGCCATCAACTTGGATTTGAAGGCCTGAATTTCGGCCTCTTGTTTTTGTTGTTGAAAACTCATTTAAGGTTGTTTGGCTTCTTTTTTGCCAATTACTGGCTCTTCCAAGGCCACTATGTTTGGCCTCATTTGATTAAACATTTCAGTGAGTGAATCTATTGAGAAAGGCTCTTCGCTTCGGGCAGTAATTTGAGTTTCTTCCCCATCTTGAACCACTCTGACAGGCCCATAATTCCCTTCATACATGAACCTCTCTACTGAATTTGCTTCCGCCACAAAGGGTCTATGATCTGCTTGCACCACCTCTGCTTCCCCTTTGTCGTTCCAGAAGACTAAGCATTGATGGAGTGATGAGGGAATACATCGACTGCCATGGATCCAGTCTCTTCCTAGTAGCACGTTGTAGCTGGTAGGACCGTCTATCACGAAGAAAACAGTAGTCCTAGTGGTTGTCCCTACAGTTATATCCAATGGCATAACTCCTTTTGCTGAAGTTACCCCGCCGTTAAAACTTGTAAGAATGACTTCTGTTGGGATCATGTCGCTCTCTGTCTTAGCAAATTTCCTCATCATCCTAGCTGGAATGGTGTTTATAGCCGCTCCATTGTCAATAAGTACTTTTACTACTGGTACACCATTAACCAAGACTTTGACGTACAGTGGTCTTAAGTGTTTGGTTAACCTCATAGCTGGTTTGTTGAAGATGACTTTTTCAGCAGCATCTATTTCCACTTCCTGCCTATTTTCTGGCGGGCTATCTTTTGGTGATAGATCGACGTGCAGCATATCGAACTGAGCCTTCTTTCCTTGGGTTTCTTCCTTTTCCTTTTCCTTTTCCAATACTTCTTCCTCAGTTACCCAATTCGTAGGAGGAAGCATTATTCTAGGGGGTGATCCATATTTTTCAGAGTGAGGTACCCTTTTTTTCCTTTTTGGCGCCCCATACAACACATAGAAATCAAATGGTCGGCCAGATGGTTCTCCCAACAGATCCACTTCGCAGACTCCTTCTTGGTGCAGTTGTTTCAACAGGGTGTTGCGTGACACTCCCATTTTCCGTCTCTCTGCTTCTAAATCAATTTCTTCTTCAACATCTGTCATACCATCGTCCTCTCCATCATCACACATTTCTCTGGATGTTTGGCCTTCATCGCAGACTAGCACACAAGTTTCTTCCTCATTATCCTCTTTTTCTTTGCTTTTGAACTCGTCGGCCAACAAGTAGTTGTTAGCCAGGACAGGAGGTAATGTGCCAAACTGGATAGTTAGAGGTTGGTCAGGATCATCTTCATCTTTCCTGTCTCGCTCGAACTTCGATCTCCCAGACGAGCTTTCCGGCAATTCTCCCATTGATTCGCCAGTGCCTGTTTCTTCACTATCTTCAAAAGCATTTTCGTTGGCTATTCTGAGCGTTTTGGGCGCTCTAGGGCGTGATTCTCCTTGCTGTTGCCTCATCATCCGCCCGTAATTACGTTGGTAACGCCTTTGTTGTGTTCTAGCCATTTCATTAAATGTCACTACCCTTCCTGCATAGTTCTGGAACGAATGCCATACATTGGGCTGGCGAGGCTGCGACCTAAATGTTCTTCTTTGACTGGCCGATCCAAACCCCCTTTCTCTAGGTAATCCTCCGTACAACGGCATCCTTCGCCCCTTGACAGGCTGAGCGACTGGCATGAAATCAGGGCGATGGTGGAAAGGCCGCGTCATTGATGACCCTGTATTTGCTTTCAACTCGTGCTTACACCTGTCGCACAGAACATCTTCGCCCTGTTTGGGCTCCTTCTCTTTGATGCATTCAAAAACGCTGGGAGGCGGTTTGGATTCTTCTTCTTCATCATCAATCACCAGTTTAAACCTTGGCAATTTGTTTTTCAAACCAGTTGTTATCATATTCATTGCCAGTGGCCGTGGGAAAGGATCTTCATCCACCGCCATCTTTTTCTTTTCTTCGAACGTAATTCGTCCTGATTCAATAGCGTCCTGCAACACATGGCGAAAAACCATACAATAATTAGTCGCATGTGACCATGCATTATGCCATTTACAGTATTTTTTACCCTTAATTTGTTCAGGGTCTGGCAATTTGTGTTTGTCGCTCAACCTTATCTGCTGATCCTTATATAATTTGTCGAATATAAGGTCAGCTTTGGTTACGTCGAACGAGAACGTTCGCGCCTTTCTGTTTTCACCCTTTGCAAGTTCATCTTTGCCTACTATTTTTGGCTTAACTAGTATGGGACAAGTGTATGCTTCTCCCTTTACTAACTCAGCCAAACATATTTCTGTTTGGTCATAATAACCATCATCGACAGTATGAACGTTGAAATTCGGATCTTTGTAATAAGTCCTTTACTGGAATTTTTCATCTGTTCTTCTTCTCTTACCAGTCGCTCATACCTAACGACGTTTGCACTAAGTTGGAACAAATCTGGGAATTCCCTATCCTGGAATTTTTTCTTTAAATCAAAGCTTAAACAACTTTGTGCGATTTTAACAAATTCTTTTTCTGGCAAAGGCACAAAGCATTTACTTCTGGCCGTTTTGAACCTTTGTAGGAAATTTTCTGCCCATTCGTTAGGCAACTGACGTAAATTCGCCAAATCGGCCAGTGTAACCTCAGACTCAGTTTTATAGAATTGAGCATGGAATAATTGCTCCATTTGCTGCCAAGTTTGGACAGAGTTTGCTGGCAAATTAATAAACCAAGAAAAAGCTACCCCTGTTAAAGAACTTGGGAACAACCTCAACTTATGATATTCATTTACCTCACCACTTTGCAACGTAAATCGCCCTACATGTTCTAGCGTAGACACTTCTCCTAGACCAGTAAATAGTGAGAATTTCGGTACTTTGTACCCTCTAGGCCATGGATATGCCTGATCTATCCAATCAGGGTATGGCTTGGTATAAATTGGCCTAATCACCGGGCGTACCCCAACTGCTATTTGATCTTGCACTATTTCCATAATCTGGTTTCTTAGCATGGCGTTAGGGTCATATGGGTTTCCAATTAGTTGGTTTACTGGCTGATTCGTGGGAGGCCTGGTAGTTTGCCCCTGATTGGCGATAAAAGTACCATTATTCGGGCTATTATGACTGTTAAATTGAGTGCTTAGACCTTCATTCATACGTAAACCATTCTGTCCGTTGTTCGGGACATTATCTCTCACGTTTGTATTACCCTCCAGGTTGGACGTAGTGTTATTATTACTCAAATTCAAGGTCCCATTTCCCCCTGGGTTCGTTTCCCCCTGGGTTCGACGTAGAAGGGCCAAAAGGTGGCTCCAGATTTGGGCCGGAGTTTACACCAAGAGAATTGTATGGCGAAGTATGCCCCACGATAGTCCTAGACTGGAAGTGGTTATCTATAGGCATAACAGGTTGACACATTTGGTTTACCAACTTATTCATGATTTCATTCAACGTATTCAGTTGTTTAGTCATACTATCAAAATGCCTATTCTCGTTTTGGGTAAACTTTTCCATATTATGAATGCTACGTAAATTTACCTGTTCAACGACATCCTGCGTGAGGGGCGCGTGGCCTTCCCGATAGGACCTCGCGCTGGGCCGGTCGCGGGGGAGGCGGCGGTCGGCCGCGCAGGCCGGGGGGTCCGGGTCGACGGGCCCCGAGTGGGGGCGCGACGCGGGAGGGCAGAGGCGGGGCGGGCTTGCGGGCGGGGGCCCCCGGCGGGGCCCGGGCGGGGTCGCGCAGGATGGGAGGCGCCTGGTGCTAATTTCTGGCATTTTCATCTATCATCTTTCTTATGATAGATTTCAGAATCTTGTTAGATGATTCTGCCTGGCCGTTTGGTTGAGCGTAGTATGGTGTAGAATTTACCAGTTTAATTCCAAATTCGCTCAAGAATTCCTTCACTTGATCTCCATTCAGGGAAGTCCCATGATCTGTCATTAAAGTTTGCGGAATACCAAATCTGTAGATGATATGGTCCCGGATAAACTCTATGATGCTTTTCTGGGTGATTTCCTTTAGAGGCACTGCTTCGACCCACTTGGTGAAAACGTCCGTAGCGACTATAATAAAGGTGTGTTGTTTGGACGATGGAGGGTAAATCTTCCCTATCAAGTCTATCGCCCAACCTTTGAACGGCCAAGGTTTGATAATGGGTGCCATGTTGCTTGCTGGTGCCCTCTGTATTCGACCATGTTTTTGGCATGCTAAACAACTTTTTGCATATTGAACACACAATTCACCCATCTTTGGCCAAAAATAACCACTTCTAACAATTAACCATCTCATCTTTTGGCCGGCCTGATGGGCTCCACATATCCCTTCATGTACTTCAGCCATAATTGTCTTAGCCTCTTGTAAGTTCACGCATTTTAATAACACACCATCAGAACGTTTTTTGAACAATTCTTCGTCTATCAATGCGTAGTTTAACAGAGGTAATTTCGTTCTTCTATCAATTCGCCCATCAAGCTCTTTGAAGGATTCTTTAATCTCATCTATCCAATCCAGTGCGACCCCATTTTCTATGCATTGAATTTCGGTTTTCCTGGCCCTCTGCTAAATAACGGGCAATATAGTTCCGTATTCGTAGATAGATTCCCAACTCATCGCCTTTGAATAGCCAGAAGCCAACTGGGCCAACTCGTTGGCCATGTCATTGTACGTTCTATTAACACATTGAAGTTCTACTTGGTCGAATTCTTCCAACAACTCTTGGGCGATTTCGTATAAACTTATAATAGAATCACTTTGGCATTTGAAATCACCGGTCAATTGATGAATCACCAATTGAGAATCGCCCCTGATGATTACATTCTTTATTTTCATATCTACCATCAACTCCAAGCCTACAATTAAAGCTTCATACTCGGCTTGATTATTAGTACAGATTCTGTCCAAGGTAAATGCGAACTTATAGCAAACCCCTAAAGGATTTATCAAAGCTACTCCTACTCCTGCTCCTTTAGAAGTTTTCGATCCATCAAAGTATAATACCCATGGTTTTAATTCAAATGAATCAACCTCAAGTTCTATTTCGTTAGGCACATCAAGGCATGGATGGTCGGCCAGAAAATTAGCCAAGGCCTGATTTTTAACTGCCTTTTAGGGCACATACTTTATTTCGAATTCCGACAGTGCTAAAGTCCAAAGACCCACCCGTTGGTGTAAAATAGGGCGAGAAAACATGTATTTGAATAAATTGACTTTGGAAATTAGATAGACTGTCACATGCCGTAAATAGACCCTTAATTTTGTACATGTGAAGTATAATGCGAGACACAACTTCTCGATAGCAGAATAATTACATTCACATTTGGTTAACCGTCTACTTAAATAATAAATCGTCATTTCTTCACCAACTTGGTCTTCTTGTGCGACCATCCCCGCTATCGATTCTTGTTCAGCCGACACGTACAATTTCATCGGCCGCCCTTGGATTGGTAACACCAACACTGGTGGGCTTGTTAAGTATGTTTTCAGGCTTTCAAAAGCCTTTTGATATTCTTCTTTCCAGACGAATTTGTCTTGATTTTTCAGCTTTAGGAGAGGTGAAAACGCTTTCGTTCGCCCTGCACAATTAGATTTAAAGCGTCTTAGAAAATTGATTTGGCCTAAAAACCTTTGCAGCTCCTTTTTATTGCTAGGAGCCTTAGCTTCTAAAATGGCCTTCGCTTTATTCTTATCAAGTTCAATCCCTCTTTTATGTACCAAGAATCCAAGGAAATTTCCTGCATTCACGCCAAACGCGCATTTCAAAGGGTTCAATCTTAGTTTATGCTGCCTCATTCGTTCAAATGAACATCGCAATTGTTCAAAATGGTCTTCTTCTTTAACAGATTTGACCACTATATCATCTACATAAACTTCCACAAATTTGCCTATCATGTCGTGAAAAATTAGATTCATTGCTCTTTGATACGTTGCCCCTGCATTTTTTAGCCCAAACGGCATTACTACCCATTCGAAGCATCCTAAAGACCCAGGGCATCTAAAGGCGGTTTTGTGTACATCTTCGTCAGCTATGTAGATTTGATTGTATCCTGAATACCCGTCCATAAAAGAGTATATCACATGCCCTGCAGTGGAGTCTACCAAAGAATCTACCGTGGGCATTGGATATTCGTCTTTGGGCGTAGCCAAGTTCAAATTTCTGAAATCTATGCATACCCTCAACTTGCCATTCTTTTTTAATACTGGCACTATGTTAGATAACCATTCCACATATCTGGTTGTTCTAATAAATCCTGCTTTTAATAATCGCTCTATTTCCTTTTTGATCTCCGGTAGTACATTGGGAGCGAAACGCCTAGGAGGTTGCTTATGAGGCTTAAAATCGGATTTGGTCGGCAACCTATGTTCTACTAAGTTTTTATCCAAACCAGGCATATGTTCATACTCCCAAACAAAACATTCATTATATTCTTTTAATAAAGCGATTAATCTAGTACTAACCTCATGAGGGAGCATCTGGCTGACAAACGTTGGGCGATCCTCTCCTTCTTCACCAATGTTAACTTTGACCAAGGGGTCTTGAGCTTGTGCATATCCTGACTTGAGGATCTTCGTCGCTTCATCATCCACATCGCTTAGAGGGTTTTGCTCTTCCAGACAATCCACTTTATGAACTTCCCAATCCAAGCTCTGCTCCATCTCGGACACCATTAATTTGTCCCTCAGCATCTTTAACGCCGCTTCTTCTTTCTTCATACATTTACATTCTTTATTGAAAGCCATCAATTTGGATTTGAAGACCTGAATTTCGGCCTCTTGTTTTTGTTGTTGAAAACTCATTTAAGGTTGTTTGGCTTCTTTTTTGCCAATTACTGGCTCTTCCAAGGCCACTATGTTTGGCCTCATTTGATTAAACATTTCAGTGAGTGAATCTATTGAGAAAGGCTCTTCGCTTCGGGCAGTAATTTGAGTTTCTTCCCCATCTTGAACCACTCTGACAGGCCCATAATTCCCTTCATACATGAACATCTCTACTGAATTTGCTTCCGCCACAAAGGGTCTATGATCTGCTTGCACCACCTCTGCTTCCCCTTTGTCGTTCCAGAAGACTAAGCATTGATGGAGTGATGAGGGAATACATCGACTGCCATGGATCCAGTCTCTTCCTAGTAGCACGTTGTAGCTGGTAGGACCGTCTATCACGAAGAAAACAGTAGTCCTAGTGGTTGTCCCTACAGTTATATCCAATGGCATAACTCCTTTTGCTGAAGTTACCCCGCCGTTAAAACTTGTAAGAATGACTTCTGTTGGGATCATGTCGCTCTCTGTCTTAGCAAATTTCCTCATCATCCTAGCTGGAATGGTGTTTATAGCCGCTCCATTGTCAATAAGTATTTTTACTACTGGTACACCATTAACCAAGACTTTGACGTACAGTGGTCTTAAGTGTTTGGTTAACCTCATAGCTGGTTTGTTGAAGATGACTTTTTCAGCAGCATCTATTTCCACTTCCTGCCTATTTTCTGGCGGGCTATCTTTTGGTGATAGATCGACGTGCAGCATATCGAACTGAGCCTTCTTTCCTTGGGTTTCTTCCTTTTCCTTTTCCTTTTCCAATACTTCTTCCTCAGTTACCCAATTCGTAGGAGGAAGCATTATTCTAGGGGGTGATCCATATTTTTCAGAGTGAGGTACCCTTTTTTTCCTTTTTGGCGCCCCATACAACACATAGAAATCAAACGGTCGGCCAGATGGTTCTCCCAACAGATCCACTTCGCAGACTCCTTCTTGGTGCAGTTGTTTCAACAGGGTGTTGCGTGACACTCCCCTTTTCCGTCTCTCTGCTTCTAAATCAATTTCTTCTTCAACATCTGTCATACCATCGTCCTCTCCATCATCACACATTTCTCTGGATGTTTGGCCTTCATCGCAGACTAGCACACAAGTTTCTTCCTCATTATCCTCTTTTTCTTTGCTTTTGAATTCATCGGCCAACAAGTAGTTGTTAGCCAGGACAGGAGGTAATGTGCCAAACTGGATAGTTAGAGGTTGGTCAGGATCATCTTCATCTTTCCTGTCTCGCTCGAACTTCGATCTCCCAGACGAGCTTTCCGGCAATTCTCCCATTGATTCGCCAGTGCCTGTTTCTTCACTATCTTCAAAAGCATTTTCGTTGGCTATTCTGAGCGTTTTGGGCGCTCTAGGGCGTGATTCTCCTTGCTGTTGCCTCATCATCCGCCCGTAATTACGTTGGTAACGCCTTTGTTGTGTTCTAGCCATTTCATTAAATGTCACTACCCTTCCTGCATAGTTCTGGAACGAATGCCATACATTGGGCTGGCGAGGCTGCGGCCTAAATGTTCTTCTTTGATTGGCCGATCCAAACCCCCTTTCTCTAGGTAATCCTCCGTACAACGGCATCCTTCGCCCCTTGACAGGCTGAGCGACTGGCATGAAATCGGGGCGATGGTGGAAAGGCCGCGTCATTGATGACCCTGTATTTGCTTTCAACTCGTGCTTACACCTGTCGCACAGAACATCTTCGCCCTGTTTGGGCTCCTTCTCTTTGATGCGTTCAAAAACGCTGGGAGGCGGTTTGGATTTTTCTTCTTCATCATCAATCACCAGTTTAAACCTTGGCAATTTGTTTTTCAAACCAGTTGTTATCATATTCATTGCCAGTGGCCGTGGGAAAGGATCTTCATCCACCGCCATCTTTTTCTTTTCTTCGAACGTAATTCGTCCTGATTCAATAGCGTCCTGCAACACATGGCGAAAAACCATACAATAATTAGTCGCATGTGACCATGCATTATGCCATTTACAGTATTTTTTACCCTTAATTTGTTCAGGGTCTGGCAATTTGTGTTTGTCGCTCAACCTTATCTGCTGATCCTTATATAATTTGTCGAATATAAGGTCAGCTTTGGTTACGTCGAACGAGAACGTTCGCGCCTTTCTGTTTTCACCCTTTGCAAGTTCATCTTTGCCTATTATTTTTGGCTTAACTAGTATGGGACAAGTGTATGCTTCTCCCTTTACTAACTCAGCCAAACATATTTCTGTTTGGTCATAATAACCATCATCGACAGTATGAACGTTGAAATTCGGATCTTTGTAATAAGTCCCTTTACTGGAATTTTTCATCTGTTCTTCTTCTCTTACCAGTCGCTCATACCTAACGACGTTTGCACTAAGTTGGAACAAATCTGGGAATTCCCTATCCTGGAATTTTTTCTTTAAATCAAAGCTTAGACAACTTTGTGCGATTTTAACAAATTCTTTTTCTGGCAAAGGCACAAAGCATTTACTCTTGGCCGTTTTGAACCTTTGTAGGAAATTTTCTGCCCATTCGTTAGGCAACTGACGTAAATTCGCCAAATCGGCCAGTGTAACCTCAGACTCAGTTTTATAGAATTGAGCATGGAATAATTGCTCCATTTGTTGCCAAGTTTGGACAGAGTTTGCTGGCAAATTAATAAACCAAGAAAAAGCTACCCCTGTTAAAGAACTTGGGAACAACCTCAACTTATGATATTCATTCACCTCACCACTTTGCAACGTAAATCGCCCTACATGTTCTAGCGTAGACACTTCTCCTAGACCAGTAAATAGTGAGAATTCCGGTACTTTGTACCCTCTAGGCCATGGATATGCCTGATCTATCCAATCAGGGTATGGCTTGGTATAAATTGGCCTAATCACCGGGCGTACCCCAACTGCTATTTGATCTTGCACTATTTCCATAATTTGGTTTCTTAGCACGGCGTTAGGGTCATATGGGTTTCCAATTAGTTGGTTTACTGGCTGATTCGTGGAAGGCCTGGTAGTTTGCCCCTGATTGGCGATAAAAGTGCCATTATTCGGGCTATTATGACTGTTAAATTGAGTGCTTAGACCTTCATTCATACGTAAACCATTCTGTCCGTTGTTCGGGACATTATCTCTCACGTTTGTATTACCCCCCAGGTTGGACGTAGTGTTATTATTACTCAAATTCAAGGTCCCGTTTCCCCCTGGGTTTGACGTAGAAGGGCCAAAAGGTGGCTCCAGATTTGGGCCGGAGTTTACACCAAGAGAATTGTATGGCGAAGTATGCCCCACGATAGTCCTAGACTGGAAGTGGTTATCTATAGGCATAACAGGTTGACACATTTGGCTTACCAACTTATTCATGATTTCATTCAACGTATTCAGTTGTTTAGCCATACTATCAAAATGCCTATTCTCGTTTTGGGTAAACTTCTCCATATTATGAATGCTACGTAAATTTACATGTTCAACGACATCCTGCGTGAGTTCTCCCAGCAATGCACGCATTGTGCGAGGGCTCAATTCTGTCATTGGTTCGTAGCGGCTGTGACTGCTTTGACTTTGTCCATCTGTCTGTGGGGAATGTTGTTGCTCCTCGTATCGCTCGACCACAGACTGGACTACTCCTTGACTTGCTGATTCCTTATCGAAATTTTTATGAGGCATGATATCTTTTATCTTTTTGTATCTTCACTTACAAAACACCAAGTGTCCTACCGGGCGTGCCAAATTGTTTTCGCGCGTTTTTGCAACCCGCCAACAATTACGAGAAAAATGGGTCAGACGATTGTGTAAGGAACAGACATCTTGAGACAAAGTCCCAAAAAGGGGTGCGTTTACTAGTGAAGAGCTACAACTGGAAAATAGACAAAACGCCTCCAAGGGGCGCAAGCACACGAGTACTGAGAAATGATTAAATTTAAGCTAAGGAAATAAAAGTTACATACTCTCTTGTCGAGAGGTTTTGATTCGGGGGTCCTGCTTCTACGACGTTACTTCCTTTTATACTTCTTGGGCATCTTTTGGTTATCGCAACTGCTCGGACTTGCTCCATTACCTTCGCAACCGTCCACTCCTTTAGTGAGGAACCGCTTGTTTGGGGAGTAGTTGCTTAGTAACTGTTGCCACTACCCTTGCTGTTTTCTGGATCGTGGGATCGTGCCGGGTTCACTTGCCAACCGCTTCCATAATTGTTGAATTGGATAAACTATACCCTTTAGACTTGTCTGATTCTGTGCGACTTGAGGTTCTGGGCGACAATGAGGCTGTCGTCCTGGGCGATTGTGCAGTACTACCCTCGTTCAGCCTCTGGGTGTCCCACAGTCTTAGGCGGTGGTACTCCTTTGCTCTTGGGCTTCCAATATTCAGGCCTTTTTCACAGGTTTCCAGCTTGGGTTTTTCTTCTTGGGCCTTTTAATTGACTTCCATTGGGTCTTCATCCTGGATTTCTCAATTGGACTTCCCTTTGATTTTGGGCTGCATTTTAGTGTGTCAACAGATAATTAAAACAAACACAATCTTGATTTCAAGAATTATAATTTTATTGAAAACCAAAATTTTGAATACAAATTTGAAATAGAGAAAATTAAAAATTACAAGGAATTTATAATTTTTTTCTCCCACAAAAACTCTTGAGGAGAGCTTGGGACATGATCTGCTTCAGAATTGTATTGAGGGAAACTTGAATATTGTTGAAGGACAATGATCTTTGCCATTAGCTGTCTACTTTTAGAAATAATATTTTAACTTTTATAAAGAGACTTTAATAAAGCCGACTAAAATGAAATCTTCATTATTAAAGTTTTTCGTTATTCGTCTTGATCGATGGTAATGCTCGCAGAAATAATATTTGAGGTTGTAGGCACATTTAAAAGAGGAGATGTCTTCAGTTATGAACCCTGTATCGTCGATATTCTTCCAAATAACTGGGTTCATATAATAATTTTGTACTTCTTTGATTTTCTTGAGCAATTAGTTGGTCAATGTCGACCACATAACAATCATCTTCATTGCTTTAGACATGGTCCGTTTCAAAACCTGTTTGAGAGGAACTACTTTGAATTAACTTTGACTTATTTGAAGTTGATTCAACCAGAGAAGCAATTTTCTCAGAAATAATTGCTAATTCTTCTGGCGTCTTGCATTGTGGAACATTGATAATAATCTTGATTTTTCATTAAGGAAATTGGCATGACTTTCCTGTTATTTCTTTGAAATTTTTGGAACGCCAATAATCCCTTGTTCATGAATCCACGAGATAACAACCTTTGTACAAAAATTAGTTTTATAGAATTTTGACCACCATTTTATTTTGAACCTCCAAATTATACATTTTACATTATATTTCGGAGTCTGGTCTTTAAACAATATTGAAGTCCCAGGAGAATATCCATGAGACCTTAAAATTGAACGCGAACTAAAACAAAAGATTTTCTTGAGACTTTCAAAATTGTTTTGCCTTGAATTTGAAGTGTTCGAATTCTTGATGAGTAAGAATAGGTAAAACCATCTCATCAAATCCAAAATGTTCGAAACAATTTTGGAAACTTTGAAGTGCATGCTTTGTTGAAAAGAAAAAGGCAGGAATGTGTCACTAGTCTAAAGCACAAAACATGAAACAAAGCATCTTTGTAATCAAAATAATTAAAACGAGATTCGAATGTTTCATTTCTTGATAAACACATTCGTTTCTCATCTCATGGGTTATGTCCCCAATCTTTGTATGACAAAACCCCTTGAGTACTGATTTTTGAAAAAAACAACTTGATTGGGCTTTTGATTGTTTGGAGTATGGGTTACGATTGCTGATCCTATTTTAATAAGGATAGCTTCATAAATGGCTCTTGATTTCTTGATATTTTTGGGCATGAAATGAAATTGAGGGGGAAATAAATCTTGAAGTTCATCAAGAGATGAATATCTATGTACCCATGATGTTTCCATTTCGAAAATAGGTAATTGAATGTGTTTTGCAAAATAATGAAAGGCTTTTGAAGGATTGATATACGGTAATTTGCCAGAACCGATTTGAATAGCTTTTTTGAAATTTGAAGGTTTTGGTAGCTCTGGAATGTTTTTCTTTTGACCGGTAGTAGGAGTCTTCCCGGGTTTTTGAAAAAAAAAAGGTTTTTGAAGCTAAGGTTGTTTTTTGATAGGTAGAAGAATCTTGTTCTTCCTTCTATGATCCTTGAAGGTAGTCACCAATTGATAATAGAGGGATTGAAATCTTCTTTTTTGTTCTTCCTCGAAGAAGAAGATGCCATTGAAACTATCATAGTCACTCAAGATGATTTTCTTTGTATAAACTCTCTTGTTAAAAAAATCTACTAGAACATTTAAGTGTCCTTGTATATATAAAATTTTGAAATCAAAACGGGACAAAATAGCATGTCATCCAGCAATTATTTGTTTTAAAACAAGATTTTTGATATCTTTTGAAACTTTACAATCAGTTTTTAAAATAAATTCTTTATTGATTAAATCATCTTAAAATTTTGAAATATATAAAACTATTGATAAAATTTCTTTCTTGATTGTTGATTATAGTCTTTCAGCTTCTAAGTATGTACGAATTGGGCCCCATCCATGTTTTTGTACATCTTTAGTCCTACAATTCTAGATTTTGTTCAATTTTAGTCCCTTTATTCAAACTGCTTCAAAAATGACATTAGTTGCTCAATTAAGCTCCAATTACTCTCATTTTCTCTCGATTTACCTTCAAGTTGGGGGGTTTTACCTCTAAATACAATATATACCCAATTATAAGTAAAAATAAGTGTAATAAAATAATATTTTACGAGTTTGAAAGCCTTGATAAGCGTACAAAATACACGTGTTGAACACCCCCAAACTTATTCTTTTGTTAGTCCCAATCATAACTATCAGCTAAACTATTCTAACACACACAAATAAAAAAAAAAAAACTCACTTTGCTAGATAGCTCACAACTAAGATTTCATATTAAAAATTGAGCAACTCTTAATAAATAAGCTTCCAAATGATGTCACCAAAAAGAATTTAACTTACCCTATACTCGACCGTGTGTGTATGTGAATAGCCAACTCCATTTATCACCTCATTCAAGATTACATAAAAAATACATTTTTCAAGTTGATTCCATCATGACCAATAAGGATCGAGTTTTATCATTTCTCTCTTATGAGATGCACACACACCCAAAACTTGATATTTATTCTCTTTCCCTGGACGTTATTCCTTGAGGTTGCTCTCGAATCACTGTTTAATTTCCCTTCAAGTTTGGTTGTATTAAATTAGTAAAAGCAAATAGTTTGTTGGAATTTAATGATTTTAG
Organism: Fraxinus excelsior; assembly: GCA_019097785.1. Taxonomy (NCBI): domain Eukaryota; kingdom Viridiplantae; phylum Streptophyta; class Magnoliopsida; order Lamiales; family Oleaceae; genus Fraxinus; species Fraxinus excelsior. Next base: position 14,803,783 of record CM032628.1, read on the forward strand.
TAGATGCACTTTAATGATTTTAATAGATAAGAATTGAAAAATCTCCAATATGTGCAATGACCAGTTGTGACTTTTCGAATGCAACTACTACATATTGAAGAATCATGCTTTTTCGAATTGAGTGTAACTATTCAAATATGTGCATAATGAAAAGTCACGAGCCTTGATAAATGGTATAATCTAAACCGTCAGATCTTGTCTCAATCTAAAAAGGTATGACTAATGATCCATATTAATTTATGCTTAAAGGTGTACTATTCGAAAAATGACACCTTGAATCTATAAGATGACTCCATTCCATTTCATTTTCCTCATCCGAATCAATTCATTTAAATTGATTTCCAATTCTTTCATTTTCCAAATTATGTCAAAACAATTTACTAATTATTTTAGAGTTTTTAATGGTCGATATCATTCGATTTTTAAGAGTATAGTCAAACTTTAGTTCGTCCGACAAAATTAATCTTGTAATATATTCATTTTAGAAGAATAGTTGTACATTGGGAAATAGACGTCTATATGATCATGTTAGCATCAGGAGATGGAATCTTTCTTAAAGAGAATTGCAACCGCACACCTCGCTTCATTTTATGTCATTCGCATTTATGTAGTTTTTATGTTTCAATAATTAGTTATTTGCTCATGTTATGCACGTTTCGTGATTTCGGTAAGTCGAAAACTCTTTCAGATAATTTGCATATCAATACAACATAAAATATGCAAGTTTTTTTTGCTAGCAGAATATAGGTAATGCACCTATTTATCCAATAATAATTATTATGTGCATTTTATATTCTGTATAAATTCTAGCAACAATTGACAATTGAACATTTGGTGGTACATCCATTCTTATTTTGATTTAAATATTTCACACAATCTATTTACGTATCGCAAGTGTTCAATAGTTCCAAAGTTTGCATATGTTATATGTTGATCCCATTAAAAGAAAAAAAAAATAATGTGTCATACGGGGCATTGCAATCTCATTTATGTGCATGAAATTATTGAGACAGCTATCATGTTCTAAAATTTTAGAATTGAAGTTGCATTCTATTTTTGCATGCAAGACAAATTTATATTGACGACCAATTTAAATTGCATGGCTATTGAGAATAAAAAGGAAAATGTAACGGATTGTTTTGGCCATCTCCAACGTTGCATCAAACTAAAATTACTCTCCAACCATTACATTAAATCTTACACCAAATGAACAGTGTTTAATCATTTCCTTTTATTTTTTATTATTGGTAATTTATTTATTCGAAATATTATTTATTTATTTTAGGAATATATAAATTACTAAAGAGATAATTACGTTGAATCAAGGAAAATATTAAATTCATTAATAAATATATTATTAAAATATAATACAATTAAAACATATTAAATTACTAAATATGAAGTCGAAATATCATTGCAATTTAATTATCGAAATTCGTATGTTCTTCCCACAAATGATTGATTAATGCATTTCGAATTGCAATGTGAGCCTCTTTATCCTTAATTTGTCTATGACGAGCAAGGAATTTTTGAAAACGATGATTTTCGTCTTCAACTAACTCAACTTCTGGACTTGGCGCTTTCGTCCATTCTCAAACTGGTGCATCAACAATATATTCGTCCTCAATAATCGTGTTATACATTATTATACATGTAGTCATGATATCATGTAATACAAGTTTTTCCCAAAACCTTGTCGGTCTTTTCATTATTGCAAACTTCGATTGTAGAACGTCAAATGCACGTTCAACATCTTTTCTACACACTTCTTGTTTCATTGCAAATAATTTTTTTGGGGACCACGTGACTCATGAATTGTTTGCACAATGGTAGACCATTTTGGATATATACTGTCAGCTAGATAATAACCCATGTTATATTGTTTCCCTTGAATGACGAATTCAGACGATGGAGCAATACCTTGAGCGAGGTTTGCGAAAAGATGAGATATATCCAAAATGTTGATATCATTATTCGAACCTGGAAGTCCAAAATAAGCATGTCATATCTAAATATCATAATCAGCTACAGCTTCGAGGATAATTGTTGGGGATCCACTACGACCTGTATATTGTCCTGCCCATGCGGTTGGACAATTTTTCCATCTCCAATGCATACAATCTAGACTGCCCAACATCCCGGAAAATCCACGTTGTTTATTAAAGTGGAGTAGTCTCTCAACGTCGTTCGCAGTAGATGATTTTAGATACTGGTCAGTGAATATTTCGATGACAGCATGGCAAAATCTCTTAAAACTTTCAATAGTGGTGGATTCTCCTATTTTGATGTACTCATCAGTAGCATCCGCTGACACGCCATATGCCAACATCCAAAACACTGTTGTTACCTTCTAATGACTAGACAATCCAAGTGTACGCACCCCATCTCATTTCTGCACGAAATAGTTGTCATGACCTTCCACCGCTCTTAGTATTCGACCAAATAAACCTCGGGACATTAAAAATCGTCGACGAAACATATGTTCGTTGAAACGTGGGTTTTCAGCGACGTAGTCATTGAAGAGATTTACATTTGCTATTTGTCGATAACGATTGACATTTCTACGACCATGACTAATGCCTTCATATGCCCGTTGGTTAACATGTTGACTAACGTATTGAGCTATGAGTAGGTTTCTATTCGAGCATATGTGAGTAAATAGCTTGTTGTTGTTCATATTATCATTTTCTCCATTGGACGATGACGATGAACTCGAATCAGACACATAAGAGGGACCTCCATTATTGAAATTCATTTTTGAGTTGTATGTTTGAGGAATGAGGATTGCTCGACCTCAACTACCCTTTTCAATAATCCTCATCGAGAATGAGTTCTGTTCTACGAAGTTCTTCATACTCACACAAAGAAGATATACACTTATGTCAAGTCTATCTTGATATCTCCCAAGATCCAATAGTAGGTATAAACCAATCAAGGGACCAATTCTGGTCTCGAGTGGAGAATGAGTACAACACCACACTCCCTTCATTTATCACTGCTACTCGGCCAAAAAGATTTCTAACGAAGTGAATGCAAGTTATTAATGACGTCGTTAGCAAAATGCAAGGTTGTGTTCGGCAGGTGGAACTTTTGAATCCAAGTGGTGCATCAGATGAAGATATGATGAGTATTACCCGTATTGTATGCTTCCAAATGTTAAGTTCCTGTGAAATTAATGATACATTGTCTTTGTTTTGTAGATGTTTTGAGTCAAATTGCTATTATCTGAAGACTTGAATTACAAGAAAGGGTTAAAATTTGAGCACGTTTGACATATGCTTAAAGATACAAAAAAATTTAGAGATGACGTTAATACGGCCAGAGCAACCTACCATTGAAAAAACGGTATTAACATTGCATTGTCACAGCCAGTTTCATCATCGAAGAATCGTACCTCAATGCGTTCAACATTCCTTAGATTGTCTTCGTTTTCTCTTAATATAAACGAAGACAATGTTGAGAATACTTCTACTCAACAACTCGTCGAAATTTTGAAAAAAAAAGTAGCGAGGAAAGACATCAAAATTATAAAATTCAAAAAAGGAAATTGGCAATGACAGAATATCGTGAGGAGAACAAAATTTTGTTCAAAGATTTGAATTCGATAACAGATTCAAACCTACGTTTGTTCTTTCAAAACGAAAAAACAAGAATTTTACGAAAGAGAGCTCAACAACAAGATAAGAGATCTAAAAGTTCATCTAATTTGTATGAAAATTACTTTGATGATATTGGAGGATCTGGAAGCGATTTTTTGGATTACTAAACTATTTACTTGTTTTTATGTATCGTTTTCTTTAAATAAAATTAGATTAATGTCGGTATGTGGTTATTATATTTTTTTATTCTTATTTTAATTAATTGAGTAATTATTATTTTTAACATTTAAAATTTATTTTAAATGCAAAGCATCTCATGAGTTGAAAGACTCGTTACAACTTGTGCTTTTGTCAAGGGCAAGGGAATCACCCGGCATAATAATAATAATAATAATAATAATAATAATAAAATTATATAATGCAAATAACACAAATGCCCTGAAATCATTCTTTTCACAATTAAAAGGAAGGTCAAGATGGACTTTACACCAATTTGGTGTTTTGGTGCAAAGTGAACCATTTTGGTATTTGGTGCTAACATTGGAGTTGCCCTTACATTCTGTAATTGAGTAGTTATACTATAATTGTTGTCAGAATGCGAATTAAGGATTGAACTTTTTCCTCTATGCAATGATTTTGTTTTATATTGAATCAGTTGGTGCTTTTTCATTTGATGTGTCTCATAGTGAATTGGTGTTTGCATGGGTGATTTATTAAGCTTTTTAGATGGGGGTGCATATCATAAACATGTTAAATATTTATTTGGTGTTAGTTAATGGCATCTTCTGTTATAAATATAAGCCGTATCTAAAATCGAAACCAAATCTAGATGCAAACATCCTATATTAAAATAACCAAAAGTATAGGATCTATATCATGTCAGAATATTAGGATTTACGAATTCGGATTATATACCTGGATCCATTATGAACGATTGTTTATTATTGCGGAATACTACGACAATCGTTCACGCACTGATGAACACGAATGAATGAGTATAGTTTGTGATCTTCCTCAACCAAATCGCCTTATTTCCTCATTGGTACCGTCGTCTCACTTCCAAATGGGAGAAGAGAAACTATGTATAATTTGGTATATTGGGGACCATACTAAAAAAGGTCTATATATATTGCTTATAATTAGAGTTTCCATAATCCCATAATTATAAAAATATTGATATCTACTCAATTAGCTCATATTTATTAAATAGCTAATATAATTGAATTAAATATGTTGTCATTAAATAGAAAAATCATTGGTTTTCCTAACCTCCTAAATATTGAGGAGTGCCATGAAATAAAAAAAAAACCGTTGGAGGTTAGGATTTAGGAAAACTGTCTTCATCTATTTTTTGTCGTATCTCTCGTTGTGACTTCACCATTATGTGAATGGGGAGATTCGAAAAATTCACCAGAGTTTACTTTTGTTTACTTAGGAGAAGAATTAAGAAACTTGAAACTGATTCGATAAAGGATGGAAGTTTCTTAAGTTTCAGGTCATTTGATAGTGTTGTTGCACAGTTAATGCCATGGAGGGGATTGATACATATCTATCTAATGTGCGAACAGATCTAGGACCATTGAATTTGAGCATTGAAAGACCTAAATGCAGTTTTTAACGAGGAAAAATGAACACGTATTAATATGAAGAAGACACGTAGAATATTTACGTTTCGTCACCAACATGATCTGTTTTGCGAACTGATTGATATGGCGCATCATGGAATATGTGTTGCTATGGTCAAATCTAAATCACCAATTAAAGTTGGATATACTGCAATTCCAAATCGGGCTGAAATTTCTTTAAAATGAGAATATAAATTTTTATTTTATTTTATGAATTGATAATATTAAATATGAAAATTCATTGATTTTCATGTCACATTGACATTTTTAGTCATTTTATATTTTGACTACAAATGAGATAAAATTATATATCTGATAGATAGACAAAATTAATGATATGATCGAACTTTATATAATTAGATGAATATTATGATGCTGAATTATTATTCTCAATTAAAGTACGGATGTACCCCATATTTTGTGGGGGTGGCATTGTTTTCTTCAAATTAGCTTGAGATCTTCAAATAATACTTGAAATGATAAACTGCACTATACTAAATACTTTTTCAAACTTAAAATACATACGATGTTGATATTGAATATATAATGCAATAATTCAAATCTATTAGTATGATGCTTTACTATTTAGAATGTAGCTATTTTCGTGAAAATCTTCCATACAACTTGAAAATTGGAGGGTTAAATTAGAAAGTTGGAAGCATTACGGCTTCAAAAAACTTTGAAGGATTTCCTAATTGGTGACTATTTGTCTTGCTATATGATTTGATTGAGATAGCTAGTTATAAATGAAATAACGTTATATATAGTGTATAATGGTTAGAATTTATATATACATCATAGACATAATACCATTCGGTAGTTACTCTCAAATAGAATACTATCAATTGATTTAAGTCAAAGGATAACCTAGCTGATCCGTTTATAAATGTGTTATTTAGAGAGAATAAATTATACATCAGGGAAAATGGATTTAAAGCCTATACTAATGGGTCAAATTAATAGAAATCTAACATGGCAACCGGAGATTTCATGGATTAGGTTCAATATAAAGACTATATGAATGATTTGTTAAGAAGCAATTTGGAGTTTGAGTTCCTTCCCATTTCTATGATGCTAATAAATACTATCGACAAAAGATTGTTGATGACAAGTTATGCTTTTTGTTAGGTTCAAATTGTATTGATTATGTGGTCAAAATCATAGTTATTGAATTGTTGGGGTTTGTAGTACATGTCTTAAGGAGTCAAGGACTTCAAAGGCAAAACGAGGAGAAAAAGTCGCCGTAAAACCGCTCGCTACCAGTCTTAGAAGGGCTCGAGCATCTTATTCAAGGACTCACTTCAACAGTTTTTACAACTCTGTTGAAGTGCAACCAAACAAATTACAACCTTTTTTATACACCCAGCAATTGAATTTCCCTAAACATCCCATTAGAATAGAGTAAAATCTCAACAACCAAACTCATCAACAAAGCATCAAGAAACCCAAAAAAAAAAAAAATGAATGTTGAAGGGTGGCAAATACATCAACAAACAAGATCTCAACAAAAATCGGCAAATCTCAGCAATTTCACCGTGCAGCCAGAAAACAAAATATTGAAGTCTAGCAAGCAAATAGAATTTTATCAATTTAACTGTGCAACAAAAAAACAGAATTTAAAACTGCTAATTTCTGTCAAGTTGTTCAAAAACATAAAAAAAAAAAACACATACAATTTAGCCTTATTTAGCCCCTACTATTGCAGCGATTGAACCAAAAACATATTTAATTTAGCCCCTATATGTGCAGTGATTGAACAAAAATTTTGATGGGATCCAAGAAAGGGAACAAGTTATCAAGGATTCGATGTATGTTGAGGAGAGTCCAAGGAAAAATTTGGATCAAATAGAGGTGATGAAGCCATGCAATCACTTGTTCAAGCTACGGAGTCCAAGAAGGTGAAGTTAACAAGTCAAAGACCAAGTTCTATGTTGGACATGGGAGCAAAAACAAGTTGGAATGCATTGGAATCAAGAACTCAAACTTGGAGGCAAGACGGACTCCTATGTGACAGCATAGCACAAACCTAAGTGCGGCCGCATGCCTCCATACTGAAATCACTCTAAAGGCTGGAGAAAGGCCTATGTCACCGTATGCTCTACACCTATGTGGCCGCATAAAACAAAACTGAGACGCATTTTTTTCCCCCAAATTTTGCCTAAAACTTTTTGATATCTTTTAAAACTTAATTTCATTTTTAATTAGGTTTTAGGGATTTCATATAAATATGATTATTTTTTTTGATTGTAAAAATACACAATTTGAGAGATATTACTGTGAGACATGTTGTTTTTAACTCACTTTTCATTAAATTAATTCTGACTTATCAAGAATTAAATTCTTGTGGTGTACAACAATTTAAGTAAGGTTCATAAATTTTGTGATCACCGACTCAAGATATTGTTGACGATTGTTTTGATTCTTTGGTTCAATAATTTATTGGGTCGAGCTTTTCAAACGTTGATTCTTGACTTTATTATGTTTGATCTAATCTGTCGTGGGTTTCGTAACTTCAATTGTTACATGTGTTCACATCAATTGGTACCAAAGCTTGGCTCCAAAAATTAAGATTATATCATTTAGTTCCTTGTTTGTTTGTTTTTTTGTTTGAGTTTTCAACTTCGTTATTCGTGTTCTTCATCTTTTGAATCATTCAATCTAATTAAAATACAAAAAATTCAAAAAGTTGTTTGTGCGTTAAATTAGTGTCCAAATCAATTCTGTTTTGATTTTTTGGTTCTTTGTTGAATTCTCGTGCATTTAGTAAAGAAAAGAATTCGAAATTAAAAAAAAAGTGTCAATTCCTAATTCAAGAAATTTATCCTTGACGTTTCCATTCAACGTTCGAATTCCTAATTATTGAATAATTCTAGAGTCACTTTCCTTACTCAATTCTTTATTTAAACTCAACAATGGTTGAATTTTTTTGGTTGAGATCGAATTATTTCTTTAAAACACTTGCAAGGAAGCATTGAGTATGAGACTAATAGAAGGAAAAAACCAAATTGAGTGATACACGAATGCACGAATATTATTCTAGATTTAGGATGTTCGACATTGACGATTCTACTTCAAGTGGGAAGAATATCCAAGCTATCATGACGGAAGAGATGATAAGACGATTTGAAAGGTTGTTTAGTGATACAAGAAATAGAATTGATAGGTAAGAGGCGTGGATGGAGAGGCAAGACACATCGCTTGCTAATTTGCGTATGGAACAATCTAGAGAAGTTCATAATACAAGGATGCAAGGTAGGCATGATCTTATAGTGGATATTGGTGGTGAAAATGAAACGGGTAGTGAAATTAACGATGATGCATTAGTAAAGGCTAAAATATAAAGGATAAGGAATAGAAGAGATACACATAATATGAGGGGTATAGAATATGTTTGGAGATGAACTTAATAGAACTATGGCTAATATTAAAATGAAAACTCCTTCATTCAAAGGAAGAAGTGACCCAGAGGTATATTTGGAGAGGGAAAAGAAGATTGAGCTTATATTTGATTGCCATAACTACTCAAAGGAGGAAAAAGTAAAACTGGCCATCATTAAGTTTACAGATTATGACATTATGCTATCATTTGGTAAGATCAAATAGCAACATCTAGGAGAAGAAATCATGAGGCCTATTGAAACATAATGAGAATTAAATGCTATCATGAGGAAGATGTTCGTTCCTAATCATTATAAAAAATTACAAAGCCTTTATCAAGGATTTAGGAGCGTGGAAGATTATTACAAGGAGATAGAGATTGCTATGATTAGGGCGAATGTTGAGGAGGATCAGGAGGCCACCATGGCTCGATTTTTGAATGGTTTGAGTGAAATAGCTAATGTGGTATAACTACAATATTATGTGGAGTTGGAGGACATGCAACCGTAGTTATGAAGGTAGAGAGGCAGTTGAAGAGAAATATGGTAGCTAGATATCCATCGGGTTCTAACTCTTCTTAGAAATCGAAGTGAGATGATAATAGAGGTGATTGGACTATTTTGAATAGTAAGACCGAACCACCAAGGAGAGATGAGGAAATTGCTAGCAAAATTACACCCTAAACGGATTTTCAAACTTCTAAGAATTGGGATATCAAATACTTTAGGTGTTTGGGATCGGGGCACATTGCTTCTCAATATTCAAATAAAAGTGCAATGATTTTGCATGAAAATAGAGGACATGTGAGTGATAGTGATGGTGATTATATGCCCTCATTAGAGGATGCTAGTGATGGTGATGGAATAGAGTGGTGAGTTACTTGTGGTGATGCATTCTCTCATTACACAAATTGAATTGGATGATGTGGAGCAGCAATGGAAGAACATCTTTCATACTAAACGCCATGTCAAAAATAAGGTATGTAGTTTTATTATTGATGGGAGTAGTTGTACTAATATTGCTAGTACTACACTTGTTGAAATTATGATTGATTATGATAAAACATCCTAAGCTTTATAAATTACAGTGATTTATGGTATGTAGGCAAGTTTTTGTGAATTTCTCAATTGTGGGGTATAGTGAGGAAATGATGTGTGATGAGTTCTTATGCATGCTAGACATATTTTGTTCGGAAGACCATAGCAATATAATAGAAATGTGAAACATGTTGGATTCAAGAATATGTACAACTTTGTAAAAGATGGGAAATCTATTGCTTTTGTACCATTAACACCACACCAAGTCTATGAGAACCAATTGCAATTGAGAAGTGATGAAGGAAAGAAAACAAAGAAATACGAATTAAGATTAGAAGAAAAGATAGTGAGGTGACTAATTGTGAGAAAAAGAGCAGCGTCTCAAGAGAGAAAAGAAATAGAATCTTTTGAGAGGAGAGAAAAATAAAAAATGAGTTTTTATGCAAAAATAAAAATAAATAGTGAGATTTAGAGGACTTTAGTGAGACCTAACAAATTCCTCCCCAATATGGATATTTCTTTATTACAAGAACTTAAAGACTCGTTCCATAAAAACTTATTTTGTGGGATACCATCCATTGAGTATCCAACTGAATTAGATAAGCATTGAAGGTGAAACGTTCAACTATGGCATGTAAATAATCAATACCCCATACATAGGTTAGATGACAGTCTAACATGGTAATATTTTTTTACATGGTTAATGTACTTTTACATATATTAATGCATCTAATATTTCTATGATAGTAATAAGCCATTTGTCACATGCATTCATAGGCAATCCTTACTAGTTAATGATATTCTAATATGTTGCAAGAAACTAATTGAGCATGATAGACAATTGGGGTGCATATTGGTGATTTGAGGCATGGTGATCTACATTTAAATATTGAAATCCTTAACTATTTTGGTTCGAGTTTATGGAATATATTGGGAACCAATTTAGTATCATCAACTACTTCTACTACACTTTTTGACATGGTTTATGATTTAAATATGTTTAACTTTGTTTATTTAATTCTTTTAACTATTATTGTAAGTGGTAATTTAGGCGGAAAGTGGAGATTGAATTATATGCATCTCAATGTAGTAAAAGGAAGAAGCATAAGGTAATCGAGCTAAGTGATTGGGTTTGGATGTTTAGGCAAAAATGGCTTGTTCGAATGCAAAGAAGGTCAAGATTACATCTTAGAGGATATGGACAATTCCACATCATTGTAAGGGTTGAAAACAATTTGGATTTTCAAGGTAAGTTTGTGATAATTTGCATTTTCGTTGTTTCTTACCTTGCCCTCTTTGATGCGAGTACAGATTCAAGATTGAATCATTCCAAAGAGGAAGGGAATGATGGGATCCAAGGAAGAAAATAAGCTATTACGAGTTCAATGTATGGTGAAGAGAGGCTAAGGGCAAGTTCGAGATCAAATAGAGTCGATGAAGCCATGAAATCACTTGTTCAAGTTATGGAGTCCAAAAGGGTGAAGTTAACAAGCTAAAGACCAAATTCTATGTTGCGTATTTGAGCAGAAACAAGTTGGAATGCATTGAAATCAAGAACTCAAACTTGGAGGCAAGATGGATTGCGCACAAATCTGAGTGCGGTTGAATGCCGCCATACCAAAACTACACTGAAGGTTGAAGAAAGCCTATGCAACCACATGTTCTACACCTATGTGGTCGAATATTGCAAAACCGGGACGCATATTTTTCTAAATTTCGCCTAAACTTTTATTTAAGTTAAAACTCTTTTATGGTATCTTTTTTAATATAATTTAAAGCTTAATTTCGTTTTTAATTGGGCTTTAGGGATTTCATACATATATATATGATTATTCTTTTTCAATGTAAAAATAAACAATTTGAGAGATATTATTGTGGAACATATTACTTTTGACTCGTTCTTCGTTGAATTAATTCTGAACTTATAAAGAATTAAATTCTTGGGGCGTTCAACAATTTAAGTAAGGTTCATAAGTTTTGTGATCATGGGGTCAAATATTGTTGGCGATTGTCTTGATTTTTATGTTCAATAATTTATTGGGTCGATGTTTTCAAACGTTGATTCTCGTCTTTTTTGGATTTGATCTAATCTATTGTGTTTTTGTAACTTCAATTGCTACATGTGTTCGTATCAAATTTGGGTTAAGATAATGTTACCCTTGTTTTTTTTTTTAAAAAAAAAAATTTGTTGAGTTGACAGAATATTTGAAGGTAGGTGCATAGAATGACTATTTCCGCAATGAAAGGTGAAAGTGGGAGTGAAATTGTCAAAAAAAAAAAAAAAAAAAAAAAAAAAAGTAGAGATTTTTTTAACAAAAACATTGAAAGGAGGGGACGTGTTGTATTAATTAGCCTATTATTATGGTAGATTGGCGAATTATTGGACCGAGCTAGATTATGATAATAGTTCCTAATAAGGGCTTCACAAAAATACAAATCGAATAGAAAACTGTATAGAATGGGTTACCTATGATGTGGAGGGAATAAATTTGATGAAAAAATAGATTGTGTTTTAAATTGATAAATGGTAGTGTCATGTAATACTATATAATTCATTGTATAAATCTTGATTTACATGTAATAAAATACAAACCCATTTAGAATAGAAACGGACACAACCGGTATTGGAAAACTTTATTAAGGGCTTTATCGAGAACACAACAGGTCCGATTCCCCACCCAACACAAACACAATACAAGCGTCAGAGAGAGAGAGAGAGAGAGGCCAAAGAGTTATATCGAAGGAATTTGATCGACGGCCGTAGGCCCGAAACCCTATTTCTCGTTGCCGATGAGGACTAGGAACCCCTCTTTTTTGTTTAATTAATATCCTGATATTGGTTTTCACTGATTGTGTTGAATGTCTACACACATTGGTAACTGTACTCGAATTTATTTGGTCAATTAACTGAATAATTATAGAGTGGATTCTGTTGATACTGAGTGTGATTTTGTTTTTGCGGCTCTGATTTTGGAATTGTCATGTCGGCTGATTCTCTTACCGATGATCACTCTCCGCGTTCTAAGGCAACCACCGATACCAATTCCGGCGACGGAGGCGGCGGCATAAACAGCCAACAGTCACGAAGGGGTGCTCTCGCTTCGCAGTGGGCATCCGTTGTTCGTGGAGATTCCGAACCAATCTTGTCTCCCACCGCCACCTCAGTGGCTGTCAATATTTGTCGTACTTCATTGTCGCCGCTGCCTAACGCCGCCGCCAGAGAGCAGTTGGCTTCTGAGAAGAGTTCAATTGAGAATTTGGGTGTGGAGACCCAACTCGAGAGCTCTGATACTAACAACGACGGCAATGCAGGCAGCCCGAAGAGGCCCGCTTGGAACAAGCCCATAAACGGCGTGGTTGATCCGGGGTCTGTTATGGGCGGTGCCGTCTCCTGGCCTGCGCTATCTGAATCTATTCGGCCTGGTCCGAGATCATCGGATTCTTCGAGACCCTTTTCCAACGGATCACCATCTTCTTCTCAGGTAAAAATAATAATCTTGATTGTTGTTTTGCACTTACACGTGAAAAAAATATGTTCTTGTGGAATATTTGTTTCCCTTTTAATATTGTTTTTTTCTTCTGCACTTTGATTTGTGCGGCAAAGTATATGAAAATATTTGGTTCATCTTCTATATTTTGTCTGGTTTTGTGTGTGCATTGTTGCATATTTTTAATTAAAGGGGTGGTAAAGATTGATTTTTAGATGTAAAGATGAATATATCGGTTTGTTATTTCCATATACTTTAATCTTGTAGTGATATGGACGTATATTGTGATTGACAAAGAGCTAATTCTCATACTATTTGAATTCATTATTTTATGATAAATGCACAACCCCCTGCTCCCTCTCCCCTTCCTTTTATTTTTAATCTTTTCTTAGGGATCATACCTGTATAATCAGCGAAGAAATGTTGATTCATCTTAGACAAATTTTTATTCTGGTAAAGGGGTAAAGATTGAGCTTGTTTGATAATTTTGCAGAGACAAGCTAACAGTCATGCTAATGCAACTGTTACTGCAAATCATACAATGCCAACTGGACAAGGGCCAGTGGGATATCGAGGCCGAGGTGGTGGTGGTATCTCTCCTAGGAATGGACCATCTCAAACTGGCTTTAGTTCCCCATCTTCCATAATGCTACACCCTGTTCTGCCACCATATGCCCCATTTGACATGCCTTATGCGGCTGTGGGACCACCTGTAATGGATACTTCTGGTAGAGGCATGAGGCCAATGGGAGGAGTCCGAGGTTCTCAATCACATATCAGCAATGACCATTCTCCACACAGGAATAATTCAAGAAGGGGTAATTTTGGACAACGCGGGCGTGGAGATGGGCAACATTATAACAATCATGGAGGCAGGCGCGATCAAGGTCGTAGAGATGGTCGTCTTCCCCATCAATATATTCGTGCTCCCATAGGGTTTTATCCACACCCACCATCCCCTGGCAATGCCACGTTGATAAGGCATCCACCGGTGAGACCTTTTGCAGACCCTGTGGGTTCTGGTAAGTCTGTTGTTCAATATTTCTGTATGATTCAACAATTTGGCCTGTGTTACCATCATTTTGTGGTCTTTCAGATATTGCATCTCAAGTAATCTACTATCCAACACTGCATCTGGAGCCCTTTAGGGCTATGCCGCTTGTGCCGCCGCCGCCCCCGCCTCTACCAACTATGCTTTTTCCTGCAGTGATGGATACTCTCCCCACTTCGATTATTCAGCAAATAGACTACTATTTCAGGTATTTGTCATTGTAGCCTACGTTCCAGCAGATGATTTTGCTACCCCTTCACTTCATTATATGCCTCTTCAAGACTTTGTTGTTGAAGTAATTGTTTATCACTGCCAGTGATGCTAATCTGGAAAGGGATTATTTTTTGAGGGGAAAAATGGATGCGGAGGGATGGGTGCCAATTTCTTTAATAGCTAACTTCCCTCGAGTAAGTTGCAGCTGGATTTGCTTTTGTATGATTCATGTTATTTAATATCAGTTTTATGCAAGGAAGGATCCTTTGATATGTTGATGATCTATATATTTGCTTTTTGGTACTGATTAATGTATAATTCAGTCGAACCCAATTTGTATTATAAATATACACATTCCATTATATATTATCTGAGATTTAGTTGGCCTTGTGCTATGATGAATTTCAAAAAGTGAGTAATACTTAGAACCTCATAAATTTTAATTTACTAAGCTTGTATAATTGTGTAATACCTGTTTGAAGTCAATGATACCTCTATGAGAAGTGTGATAACACGAATTAGGTTTACCAAATACCAAGTCAAATGCCAATTGGTGCTTAATTATGTACTTTGATGGTGTAGAATCTGATACCAGATTTGGCATATAAAAATGGGATGAGAAATTTTGGAAGATGATGAAACAACATGTGTTTCCTATTTATTGTCCTTCTCTAATGATGTAGCAATCTATTGCCTTACAACTCATTTAAGTTCTTCTCATGGGCTTCCATAAGGATATTTAGATGATGTTATCCATCAACAATTATGTTCAAGAAGATCTAAGCAGAGATCTTGTTGTAAAGTATCTCCTAAAGAGAGAAAGGAATCATTTCTCATCTATTTGGAAATCTATATAAATTTTTTATTTTGCTAACGTGAGAAAGGTTTTTTTCATTGAAATTTGTTTAGCTCTTAGCTATATGAATGCTTAAAAACGATTGTAACAATCAAAACTATTAGATGGTAACATCATGTATGTCTAGGTGTATTTTGTCTTCCTTAATAAAGCTGTAAATAATGATATGTACGAAAGCCTCCTATTTTTCCCATCCATCTTGATGTTGAAAGGACAAAAAATCTTGTCCACTCTTATTTGCAAAGGAGAGCTAGAAATATCTTGTGGTGACTCTTTTTTAGATTCTCATTTCATAGTACTATGAGTTTGATTTATACTTGGTTATTTTGTACTTGTGCAAGTAAAGCCTAACACACAGATGAACATTGCTTTATGGTATGCTTTTGCAGGTGCAGACATTGACCCAAAATATTCAGCTGATTTTGGATTCTTTGAGAGCTTCAACAGTCGTGGAAGTTCAGGTAGATTTATATGAAGTAGTGCGACCTGTTTTTAATTTTACTCTATCTGCAACTGAATGTTCTGTTTTTAATTGGCACTGTGTTCTAGAAGAAGCCTTTGACCTAAATGATTTTCCAAATTTAACCTTTGGATAAACAACTGAGTCATATCTGCTTCTGTGCCCACTTATTTTCTTCAACAGTTAGCTGGAGACACCTGTGGACTCGAGACTGTAGTCTACAGCCACCACATCCGGTGTCACCCTTGAAAGCAGCACTTGGATGTAAACCAAGCCCCTAAACCACAGAACCTTGAAAAAGAAAAAGAAAAATTAAATGCAAAACTTCCATAATGTTAGATCGTCAAAACTGCCACCTCAAAGCCATGAACCTCATGTTTCAAAATTAAAATGTTTTTATAATAATTAATACCTAATAATAGTAATTTATTTAGTTACATCGACTTTTGATTTGACTCCTGTCCAATCCCAGGTGAACCATTTTCTCTCGTCATTTACCTTTTCCGGTACGATTGCCGGGTTAGGTCTGAAGACCTTGCTATTAATACTTTTGGCTTAATGACCATTTGGGAAATGTAAAAAATGAACCCTGAAATTTATTATGGACATCTGGTAAAGGAAACGCGAAGGACTGGATGGAATACTATTTTAAAGAATCTAATGTTTCTGCAACATGTGGTTGCTATGTGTTTGTTTAAATATTGAGTAATCACGCAGGATAACTGCAGTTCATTCTGCTACATGCTATTTCCTAAATTTACTCTTGTGCATCTGTTGATTATAGAAATTGAGTGAAGTTATTATTGCAGCATATTTTTCATCTGTTTGTTCTATTCATTATGTAGGGTGACAAGATAAGGAAGCGTTACGAGTGGAAGAAATGGTTACTGACTTCTGATCGTGTTAATGCTGATTCTGTCTCACAAGTATCAGCTGAAAAGTTTATGGCTACATCCTTGCAGAAGGTCTCATTGAATGATGCATCGTCCAATGTTAAAACAAGTGTTGTTAAGGATTTGACTGGCCAATCCATGTCGGCTGCTGAAGAGGGTACAAAAGACATTGATTCAACCAACATATGATAAATTATTCTGCTAAGAAAGTTTGCATCTTAGTTAAGGTTGGTATGGTTTGTCATAGATTTGAAGGACGATGTCTACTATGTGAGTAAAATATTCTTTCTGTTTACTTGTCTGTCGACCTTATATTTTCCAATTTTCAAATTTACAGGGAAGACTGGAGAAGAGTACTTGTCAGAAATAGGAGAAATTCAAGAATTTCGGAGCTTATATCGACCTTTTATACAACTTAGACAAATGGTTTGTTTTCGAACTAATGATGCACTAGCTGGAATGTGGGATGGCTTTACGGAGAAAGAAGATATTGAGTTGACCGAGAATAGAAAAACAAAAACATATAGCAACCATTGCTTAGAGAGTGGCCTCTGCTTGATTTTGTGATATACATGCCGTGCTCTCTCCCTCTCTCTCTCTCTCTCTCGTTTTTGTGTTTGTTTTTGTTTTTTGTTAATGACTTAGTTTACTTTCACTTTGCTACTTATATAGGTATTTTTGTATACTAAACCTCTCATGACTTCATTCGTGATGGTTTTGTTGCCTTATATTTGAACTTTAGCGTAGGATAATTTTGTCTTGGGGGATGTGCTTATATTATTCATTCACAATTTATCATTCATCGACATATGTTTAATGTTCAATCTGATTAAAGCCCATGTATAATTTAAGATTATATATTGTGGATGGTCTCCACTGACCAGCTAATTCACACGTTTTATTGCCTTGCACTTGTCGTTTGTTGTCTTGCAAATGTATCCAAGGCTGAAAAATGAAAATGAATTGGTATCAAATCCCATGCATGAAATTTGAGAATTCTACCGAAAGCTCACCCCAGGAGAGTGGTTTTGACTGTGGTACTGTGGGTGAAATTTCTGGCCTTTTTTTATCCTTGTTGAAGTCGGCTTGTGACATGTATGTAGCTAATATGATAATAATTCTGCTTAAAAAAAAAAATTCAAAGTGAACAAAATACACAAATAAAATATTATGAAAAAAAAAAAAACAGAGAAATTTTAGAAAAACAAACAAGCCTTATTCTCTGAAATATCTTGACCAGAGGGTGGAATGTGGGAGGAAGAGGATCGATAACAACTAACAAAGCGGAATCGGGTATAGTGAGAACTTTACACAATGTTTTTCATGGTCACTAAACTTTAAAACATTTTCAACTAATCATTGAAATCATCAACTCTTTACCCCATCCGTCACTCTGCTCACCAGCCATTAGACAGAATGGGTGATGTGGATAACAAATATTCACACGGCAATTTGGCCGTTACGTTACGCCACATCACAATCGTTCGATGGCGAATGTAAAATATTAAGGGAAGTACGATGTTCAATAAAAAATATTGAGAAAATACACCGATCAATATGAAACATTATGGAAAGTATAGTGGCCAATATGATATTAAACCGATTACTTTTTTTAGGTATTTAATCTAAAATAATGTTATTCATAGTCATCGGTTATAGTAGTAATCATATATGACAGCTTGTTATTTCAAATAACAAGATAATGCATCAAATAACGAGTTGTCACATAAGGATAACTACCGTAGTCGTTAATTTTGAATAGCATTAATCTAGTGCTTGTAGTGAATTATTTGTAAAAATAAACAAAAAAGCAATTAAGAAGTATCAGAAATGATCTAATAGCACCGATGCTCATATTATGTTAAGCATTAGTGACATGTCATATAAATTTATTGGTGAATTTTAAACTTAATTCAAATGTTGAGGTCAACCATAAATATCCTCCAATAGATTCATATGACACATCACCGGTACTTAACATAAGATGAGTATCGATGTTCAGTAGATAATTCTTGTAAGGAGTATATGTTAAACATCACGTTGGCCAATATATTTTCTCAATACTTTCGATTGATCAATATACTTTCTGACAATTTTTTCCCGGCCTCTAAATTTTAAAATGTTCTTGATTATTACTAGTGAAGTGAACGTGCGTTGCACGTTAGTTTGTCAATGTTAAAAATAAGTGAATGTAATTTGAGAGAAATTCATTTGAAAACATAAAAGATATTCATAAGTTGGTTCAAATTGACATACCTTTCATCAGGGGTGGAGCTAGGGATTTTGTCTAGTGTGGGCATAATTTTAGGTATTGACTACAATGAATTTTTTGGTCAAACTTAATCTATGAACGAAAAGAACTTCACGTGATCAATGCAAAGTCTTGGAGAGAAATAGTTTGTTTCCCAAACTCCATACGTGATTCAAGGCAATGGCCTTCGTCCCGTTTACCCGATTAGGCGAGTAATTGGGACGGGACTCCGTGGTTATCAAATTTAGTGAGTTTTTTTTGTCCCTACCATCAAGTCTCTCTATTGCCACATTTGGTTGCCCACCCCATAAAATAACATTAATTTGAGATTATTAATAAAATTAATAGTTGATTAATCTAAGGGTACATTTAATTGACAATATTTTTCACCTAATTTTTTATTTTTGTGTTGTTTGATTGATAATTTTTTTAAAATGTTTTCCCACTTTTAGTCAAAATACCATATTTTGGATAGTTATCATTTTCCTTGTGGAGATTGTTGTACAAAACCTTGTGATTTAGTTCCCACCTAATGTGCCGTTGGCTCTTTATTTGTCATTGTCATTAGCTTTCCTCTTCTAATCTTCAATGCCAATAAAAAACTGGGTTGTTCTTCTTGATTTCTCTTCTTTAAGCCCAATTTGTAGCGCTTAAGGTCCTCAACTTTTGTCATTTTAACACATCCCTAACTTTTTTCTCGTTGAATTAAAAACATTTCCATTAATTAATACATCTTGTCTCTGATGATGATTTCTATAAAAAATTATGTTCTCATGCTTTGAAATAAAGAAATTTTTATTTAGAACTTAAGCATTTATTTTTTAAAAAAAATAATGGGTAAATAAAGCGATTTGTTCCGCTCAATGGACTTTTTGGACGAAAATCGTTATCAAAGATAAGATGCACTAATTACTGGAAAGTATTGAAAAGTAAGAAACATAAGTACTATAATGAGAAAATTCATCCCATATGTCATCTGTATTAACGCAACAAACATCATCTGTAGTATTAAAAGGTGGAAATTATTATATATATGTAAGTAACAACCAATATTTGTCTACACAAACATCTACCAACTATATCTAAAATGAAAAATCATTTTCAAATAATCGGTTCTCAATAAATCAGTCATCCGTCTTTATTTTTCCCCTCCGTCAGTTTGCCTGATTTGTCTGTGTTTGAACAACGGCGCAATTTCAAACCTCGCTTTGGTAGCATTAAATGACATGGAGTGTTAGATATGTGAATATGATATGGAGCTTGTTGTAATATTTTTAGAGGATCTATTTGCTTTCTTTGATCAAATATTTTCAATCATGCACAAATTAGAGTGTTGGACAAGTGACTCTGACTTTGATCACAAAATAACACATGCGGTCGTAACCTAAAATTTTCGTGACTATGACCTAATATTTTGTCTCTGTGACATTTTTCTACAAAATAACTAATAAACTATCGTCTATCCAACACTTGTATTTAGATAAAAATCAAGTAATAATATAACAAAATCAAATCACATTTATCAAGATGAGGTCACATAAGATATAAATCAAGTGACATTTCAAAAAAAAAAAGTCACAAATTATCAAAACCAGGTCACAAAACCCCCATTTACATGATGTTCGGCAGTGGTGGACCCAGCACCCGGCCAGGGGGGCGGCCGTGCGTGCTGGGTTCCAACGGAGTTTTGGGAAGGAGGTCGCCGCGCCATCGCTTGGTTTGGTTTGGTACCTGTTCCGGCTGCTGTTCATCTTCTCCAATTGCCTTTTCTTTTCTTTTTTTGTTATGTAAAATGATTGGGCCGTGGCTGCCAGCCCAATCATTTTTAATTAATTGAGTTGGGCTGTATTTTATTCAGCCCAGTACTTAATATATAAGGGAAAAGTGCATGGATCATGCTTTTTCTTTCCCAAAATCACAAATCAGGTCCCAAGTTTTAAATTTGCAAAAATCAGGTTTTTCAAAAATTAATTAATTATATTTTACAATCATATTAAATTAAATATTTAACTATAATATAATATAATTAACCCACCCACCCACCACCTCCAGCCTCACCCCCACTGCCCCGACAACCGTGACTGTTCCGGCGACGGGGACTACTCCGACGACCACTCCGGTGATCGTTCCACCGCCACTTAATTCCGGCGATTGGTCAGATTCCGACCAGTATAGGTCACAGATTTTTAAAATTTGTCGGTCACAGATTTAGTATAGGTCACAGATTTTTAATGTAGTCACGAGTTAAAATTAGTATAGGTCACAGTTTTTTAATTTAGTCACAGAGGTCACATATTTCCAAAGTTGTTAATCACAGATCATATATTTGTTGGTCACATATTTTTTATTGATCACAGGTTAAGAAATTTTATTGGTCACAGATCAAAAAATATATATGTCACAGGTCACATATTTTCAAATTTGTGAGTCACGGTTAAATAGCTAAGTCACAGACACCAAAATAATCAACTATAGCTAGGTCACAGTTCAATAACTTGGTCACATACACAAAACAAATCACAACAGTCACAGACACCACCGCAAAATCAAAAAATCACCGCACCACCATTTGCAAAATGTGCAAATCACCATTGTGACACCTTCGCTGCTGCAAATAATTCCACCTTCGCTGCTGCAAATCACCATTGTGACACCTTCGCTGCTGCAAAATGTGCAAATAATTCCACCTTCGCTGCTGCACCGGTAGCAGCAACGCTGCTGACGGTTCAGCAGCGTCGCTGTGACGCTGCTGAACCGGCAGCAGCGTCACAGCAAAGCTACTGCCGCTGCTGAACCGGCAGCAGCTTCGCTGCTGCGAATCGCTGCTGTCTGCAGCAGCGATTCACAGCAGCCGCAACATATGGAGGGGAAGGGGAAGGGAAGGGGAGTGGAGAAGGGGGAGGGGAACAAACCGGCGGCGGCGGGCGGGCGGGCTTCGCTGCTGCGAATCGCTGCGCCGCAGCAGATGGAGGGGGAGGGGGAAGGGAGGAAGAGGGAGGGGGAGGGATCGGCGACCGGTGACCGGCGACGGCGGGCGGTGGCTGCGGCGGGTGAGAGGAAATAGATAGGAAATGGATTAGGGTTTGGATAGGATAGAATGTTATATTTAAAATAAAGTTGGTGGGGTAGGTGGTGGGGTGGGTATATTAGATTAATTTAATTTAAAATATTATTATTAATTGTGAAATTAAAACCTGATTTTTGATTAAATAAATGTAAAACCTGATTTTTTAAAACCTCAAACTTAACCCCTGGTTTTTGGTAATTTTCCCAATATATAAAGGCCTCGCACAATCTTTTTTTTTTTGTAATTGGGTTGGGCACTTGGGCTATTTGTTTTTCGATCCAACAGGCCAATACTTAATTATAAACTTAACCCATGAGCCCAACCCATTTCCCCCAATTGAAAATAACATTTGTTGGAAGAAAGTTTAATTTCCTCCTTCTTCATCAGCCAAACGACGCGATTTGGAGTCGTTCCTCTGTTCGACTGTCCCTGCTCCTGCACCGTAGTCTCCGGTCCGCCTTCCACCATACCACTAGTGAATTGAACGGCTGTAGACAAAGGAGAGAGACCGATCGTCGTCCCCGCCGTGAATGACCCATTGACCCGTAAGTTTAATTTTGTTTGTTTTGGTTTTTTTTTTTTTTTTTGTTTTTTTTGTTTGTTGTGTTATTATATATTTATGACTTATGAGTTATTTTCATGATTTATGATAGTTTCCTCTTTCTTGTGTTGATTAGGGTTTAGGGAAATTAGAAATTTGGAATTGGGGGAAATTAAAATTTGATTTGGAATTGAATTTGGATTTAGAATTGAAATTGAAATTGGAATTGGAATTGGAATTGGAATTGGATTTAGGTTTATCGTTTGAAATTGGATTTAGGTTTATGGTTTGGAATTTGATTTAGGTTTATGGTTTGGAATTGGATTGAGGGTTTTGAATTGAATTTGGAATTGAGACCAAATCGAGTCAATAGGAAGTAAGTTCGTTTTACGGTTTAAGTTAAATAAATTAATGTTGTGTTAACAAAAGAGAAATCAAACCAACTTTAAGTCATCAAATGGAGATTCATCACTATAAAAATATTTAATAGAAGTTTAACCTAATGGAGATCATCACTACACGATTAAATATTGAAATTCAATAACTATCAATGTGTAAATAACTACAACTTCTCTTTATTTGAGGATTGGAATTAAGTTAATCTTTGTTCATTGATTTATTTTGCACACTTCCAATTGTTGACTTTGACCGGTCAACGTTCGCGGTCCGTTCGAGCTGAGCTTTGAGGCTAGGTCCGCCACTGATGTCTGACATGCCAGAACTCTACATTTCACATTGCAAGGCATTTACACAAAAACAATAAATATTGATTAGAGATTTCACTTTCTTCAATGATTTTTCTAACGGATGCAAACTTCTTCATTCTCTTAGGTGAAGAAATTCTTCGACTTTTTTTTTCTTCCCCTTCATTTCTTTGATTTTTATCTACATTTCGGATTATCACCATTTTGAAGAACAATGTATGGTGAATGTTGCTTACATAGAGAATTTTTATACTGGATTCTTCAATTTAATGTTGTATGAAATCTCGGTGGTGATAATGGATGGTGATAGTGGTGGGTTAGAGTGATTTAGCATGGAGGGTGAAGAAATGAATGCGCGATTGAAAAGAAATCTTTAAACCCATATTCTTATTTAAAACTTATTAACACCTGATTTATGAAAAGAAATCTTTTAACCCATATTTTTGAAGTTTAAATGTGGGGTTTTGCTTAATTTTCTCTTGGGAAAATTTCATAAGTAAGAGATTAAATTTTTCCCATTTCAAATTTAAGAAATAAAGTTTAAAATTTAAAATTTCAGATTTTTTAAGGTTTAAAATTTCAAATCTAAGACTTTTTTTAAATTTATTTATAAAATAATTAATTAAACATATATTTTATTAATTACATATATTAATGTCACAATTCCACATAATTGGTCACAAATTACAATTTTTACATGTCACGAATCATTTTACGATCACAATTCAAAAATTTTATGTCACATTTGTTCATCGTTCACAAATCAAAATTTTTATAAGTCACAAATTATTTTACGGTCACAAATCAGAAATTTTATAGCTCACAAGTTATTTTAAAATCGTAATTTAGAAATTTAAGTCACAATTTGTCATCGGTGACAAATAAAAAAAAGTTTATACGTTACAACTCATTCATCGATCACAAATAAAAAATTAGTAGACAGTTACAAATTGTCTAATTATCGGTCACAAATTAACAATTTTTTAGGTCACACATTATTTTTGGTAACAGTTTATATTTTTCATTAGCCACAATATATATCGGTCACAAATTAATGAATTTAATGGTCACAAACGACAAAATAATTCGTGACCACCACCAAAACTTGTGACCATCACCTCATCACTACTACCAACAGCATGACAACCGAACCCCTATCGTTGGAACCACCACCACCATCTCCCGGCAACAAACTATTATCTAAAAATACCACGACCACCACTACCTACCCACAATTACCGCACTACCACCATCGTCGCCGCCGCCAACAATAGCACAACCACCTGTACGGCCTGTACCACCACCACCACCATCGTCTCCTCAAATACATTACTGTCAATGCCACCACCGCCGTGACCACCACAATCGTCACCAACATTTCCATCACCGCACTACCGCCAGCATTACCACAGAGGCTATCTCTCACGCCAGCCAACACCACCACAGCTACCAACTGCAAACACAACAAAACTCCGAAGATTAATGACGAAAGGTTGGTTTGTTTATCCACGATTGGATAAATATTGATTCGATCCCTTTTTCTTTCAGTTTTCTATTGTGCTTTAAACGACTCCTCACGATGTTATTACATTTCCACGACTACCACAATACCGCCATGACCACAAATTAATCAATTTATTTGTCACAAACAACCAAATAATTAACATCCCACCCACTACCACCGCGCTACCGCCATGACCACCACCACCTAAATACCACAAAAAATTCAAATCCATTATCAATCACCGCCACGACTACCACCAACATCTATAAACATCGCCACCATCTCAGACCACAACCACCACATCCACCAAAAAATCCACAAATCGATTGTCCCCGTCGCCATTGCATGCAGCGGTGCTGCAAGATGAGCAGATCGGCGATGCCGACTGTAGTGACTCGTCACGACGATAGAGGGACTGCGCCACAACTGCTCCGCAACGAAGAGAGGGAGAGGCATCACCGGTGCCTCAGAGAGAGAGAGAGCGACAAGTTTAGAGATGTAGACAGAGAAAATTTGAGGGAGAATTTATTAGCGTTTGATATAAATTTTTGTGGTATTAATAATATTAAATATTTAAAATAATATCTGATTTTTGTATAAATAAAGTTTCTATCTGATTTTTGAAACTGAATCTTAAAAATTCTGGTTTGATGACTTGATATAATTACCACTTTTCCCTTATATAATAGGCCAATGTTGCTGAGCTCCAATTTTCCCAAAAACAGCAGTAGTGGCCCGTTTGGAAATAGCTAAGCTTACTTCTTCCACCAAACCCAAACCATTTCGGCCTAAACGTTTGCTTTCAATCTCAAGTGGAAATTAAAGATTTAATTTCAAATTTCACATATAAGGTTTTACTTTTCAAAAATCACATATTTTATTTTTAAATATTAAATATTAATTATACAATTTTCATCACAATCCCTAATCAATTTTCCACCTCTTCTCACTCTCTTCTCTCTCCATCTCACTCTCTGTCTTCTCGCTCTCTCTCTCTGTCTTCTCTTTGTCTTCTCACCGGCGACGCTATCGTGCATAGCCCCATATCCAAAAATTGCAATGCAACACTACTACCACCTGCTACCCTTCAATTTTCGCCTCTAGGAGCAACTACAATCCAAAAATCCTCTTTCACACATACAGGCACAGAAAATTACAGAGGTTTCCCCACACAAACTCACCAAACCATCTCCACTCGCCACCATCAAACACCGAACGATACAGCTCATCAACTACACCAACATAAGCATGATGGAGGCATAATGAAGGGTGACTACGAGATCGAATAACAAGATCTGTAGCCACAAATCAAGTGGTGGGGGTCGAGATAGAATCGAGGTGGTGAGCAACTATAAGCGGCAATAGGGAGTGGGACGGTGGGTTGTTGGGGGTCGACGATGGAATTTAGATCTGATAGATTAATTATAGATCTATTGGCTTTTGAATTTGAGAAATATTGAGCTGGAGGTTAGGTGTTTATAGGTGGTGGGCAGCGAGTGAATGACGAATTGTACTGTTGTTGACTTAGGCATCCAAAAGGAAGCCGCTCTTAGCGCTTCGTTGAGTGGGAGAGTCAGATCTGAAGTGAAGATCTCGAGCTCTCAGCAAAGATGGCAGCAACACTAGCTTGGACATTTTCTACCAATAATGGAAACATTCCTGTCGCTAATGGCTTGGTAAATTCTTTAATTATGCATATAAAATATCAATTAGAAGCAAATCTTGGAGATCTACTCAATTCAAGATGTGAAATCAAGAAATCAAGAATTGAGAGTCATGTTTGTGCTTTTGAAAATCTAATTTAGATTGCATCCATTGATTGTTGACACCTACTTATAAAAATGTTCCTTTTGTAGTCTAATTATTATCTTGTTGTCGTTATTGTTATAGAAGTGCTCCAGTGATTGTGGTGGCGATGATTTTAGGATTGGGGATTTTTTTGGGTTGTAGGACGGGGGTGGTGGCGGTGGCGCAGGCGCAGTCGTTGTTGGTGGGTCGTGGTGATGACTGTATTTTTTAGATAATGGTTTTCTATTGGGAGGTGGTGGTGGTGGTGGTTCCGGCGATTGTGTTTCAGTTGACATGCTAGTGGTGGCAGTGGTGAGTGGTCACATATTATTTGATCGTTTGTGATCATTAAATTGATTATTTTGTGACCGATAAATAGTATGTGACCAATGAAAAAGATAAATTATGATCAAAAAAATAATGCGTGACCCAAAAGATTGTTAATTTGTTATCGATAATTTGACAATTTGTGACGGTCTACTAAATTGTGACTTATAATATTTGTAATTCATGACCGATGAATAAGTTGTGACGTATAAATTTCTAAATTGTGATCATAAAATAATTTGAGACCTATAAAATTTCTGATTTGTGATCGATGAACAAATTGTAACATAAAATTTCTGAATTGTGATCGTAAAATAATTTGTGACATATAAATTTTTTTATTTGTAACCGATGAACAAATTGTAACATATAAATTTTTTGAATTGTAACCGTAAAATAATTTGTGACATTTCAAATTTTTATTTGTATCCGATGAACAAATTGTGACATATAAGATTTTTGGATTGTGACGGTAAAATAATTTGAAATATGTAAAATTTGTGATTTGTAACCAATTATATTGAATTTGTGACCAAATTATATGGAATTGTGACCTTAATTTATTTAATTAATAAAATATATGTTTAATTAATTCATTCATTCATAAAATTTAAAACAATTTGAAATTTGAAATTTGAAATTTTAAAACTCAAAAAATCTAAAATTTGAAATTTTAAACCATATCTCTTAAATTTGAGTGAAACTTAATCTCTTAGTTATGAAATTTTTCTTGGGAAATTATAAAAAATCAGGCATTTAATTTTTCAAGTTCAAAATTCAGGTGCAAACCTTATTTAATCAAAAATTAGGTATTGAATTAATAATTAAATATTATACCCACTCTACCTAATTCCAAACAAACCTTAAATCATTTTTCTTCTATCCTCATCCCTCTCATCTTCATATTCTCTCTCTCTCTACCCTTTCCCTGTGCCGCCGTTGCCAACGAAGTGCCGCCGCCGAAGACAACGCTTGATGTGAGTCGAGCAGCGGCCTGCGACATCGTCACTGCTATTTCCCCTCGGCAGCGGGTACGTTGCTGTGTTTCCCCCCTCACAGTCGGCGTTGTTAGAGCCGGCATAGGCATCGCCGTCGTCTCTGCTACAATAGGTAATAGCTCCCGTCGCTACAAGGCTCTTGTTGATGTGATACTTTTGTTGTGCTACTCACTCACAGCCTTCAGGTTTCGGTGATTTTATGGTGGTTTGGGGATTTGAGATGGTGGCAGATATGGTGGTGCTACAGTGGTTGGTGCGGTGGTGTTGGATATGGCGGTGATGGTGAGGCGTTGGTTTTGGTTTTGGTGGTAAGGTGGTAGTGGTGCAAGTTGTTATTGGTGGGTTGCAAAATGGTGGCGGCAGTGGTGACAGGTGGTGGCTATGGCAGTGGTGGGTGTGATGATTTTTGTTGACAGTCTAGTGGTGGTGGTGTTTTGGTACTGTCATGGCGGCCTTTTTGGCGACGGTGGTGTGTTTCTTTGGCGTTGGTGGTGGCGGCAGTTGGGCATGGTGCAGTGTTGGTGGCGATGGTGGTGGCCGCCGCCATAGTGGTAGCAGCGGTAGTCTGTGACCAAATGTTTGGTAACCTGTGACCAATTACTCAACCGTGATCTAAAAATTTAATAATATGTGACTGGAAAATAATGTGACCAACTAATTTAAAAATCTGTGACTTCGAAATAATATGTGATGTAAAATTTTTTTGAACTGTGACCTCGAAATAATATGTGACGTAAAATCTTTTTGATTAGTGACCTCGAAATAATCAAATTTGACGATATGTGACCATTAAATAAATCTGTAACTTATAATTATAAATCTGTGACCATTAATCACAAACTGTGACTTTATTATCATTATTTAATAAATATTTTTAATTAATTAAATCCATACCTGATTTTTGAATTTTCAAACTATTTACCTTACTTTTGAATTGAGGTAAAGAATACACCTTAAATATGAAAATTTCCCATTTTTCATTCAATCAACCCAAATTGAACCCGGCTATTAAGACTTGTGTTAGGTCCAATATTCGGGAGCCCAAGGTCCAGAATTTCCGCATAAACTGACCCAACATCTGCTCCTATAAATTTTGACCCATTACGACACACACTACTTCAGCATCTTTAATTGGGGCAAAAGCAGACGGGGAGAACAGTAGAGTTTGGAATTGGAACAATCTCTAATCAAACCACCGACGCTCTCGCTTAACCTCTAAAAAGGTCCGTCCTTTCATTTCTTCTTTATTATTTCCATCGTTAATTATAAGTAGCATTTCAATTTTTCTGTTTTTTTAAGACTTAAATAGTTTTGGGGATCTTATGTTTGTTTTGCTCAGCTATAAATTTGTATGGCGCCTGACAAATTGAAATTTTATTTCTTTTCTGTTCTAAAGAAGAATTTTTTTTTTTTTTTTTTTTGAGTATTTTGAGTATTATTTCTATTCTGGAGTTATATGTGATTCTTAAGATTTTATGTTGTTATCGGATTGTCCAATTGCGAAGCTGATGTATGAAAACTGTTCGACAAAATGTGTGAAATGAAAACAGCTACATTTTTCAAGTAATTGTGTGATTAAATCTACAGTTCATTGACGCATAATTCATTTTTATTGCTGAAAAGATGTTGCCAATATGGGGACATGAAGTACATATTTGGTGCACATCCTTGCTTTTGGGCAAGAGAAAAGTCTTCAACAATTCTAAAGAAGATACTTGGAATTGATTAATAAATGAAATTAAGACCGTACGATAGACCAAAATCTTGCAATTTTGTAATCTTTCTTGCCAAGATTAGAAATAATGTCTTTCCAGAGCCTATGAGATTACTGATTTGCTCTATTTACGTTCATCCAGTATTGGATAGTACATGGCTTTACAATGTATAGATTTGTAGCTTCTCTATCATTCTTCTAATGTGGTCCAGTATTGTATAGTGCAGCTTAGTGACGGGCCATTCTAAGGGTGTACATGACATTAGGAAAACTCAATCAAATAGGATGCCTAAAGCCTAGGGAATAGAGGGGTTTATATTCCCTATGGGTACCCAACTAGCACGTAGAAATCTGTGAGCATCCTTTCCTGGAAATTGGATATGGCACGAACTATGCCTTACTGTTGCCATGCCATGGCCGAAGGCATGCGCGATACTCGGTGTTTAGTGCGGATTCGGGAATCAACGCAGTGACGTCCATGCCATATCTGATTTTCCAGAAAGGATGCTCATAAAATCCATGGTGGTTATAACGGGTGTAAATATAATTACTTGTTAACAGTGTTTAAATTTTTATTCGAACTTGTTCGTTCCTTAGTATGAATTTACCTCTTTTAAATGTCTAAACCATTTGATTATCTTAAAAATTCTTTCTTAGTGGAGGGGCGGACTTGCCTAAAGCTGGCCCAACAAGGGTAGCGCCCCATGTAGAAATTCTGTTTGTTTTTTATTATTATATGGTTAGCTGAGCGAAAAATAGATCTTGCTCAGCCCATGAAAAACCCATTGAGCCACTGCCCTAGGCCCGATGCCAATGGACCATATCTCCACTCTCCTAATTTCCCACCGTACCATCAACCCGACTCCCAATCTTCACTCTAAACCCAAACACGTTCACCATTTCACATGTTTGCCTCCTCTAGCCGCAGCCAGCAGTTCTCCATAGCAATGGCCTGATGTCAATGATTTCTTTCTGCCTCTAGGCTCCTGCTCCAGCCAACAGCCGTAGCATTTTAGATGAAATGATGAATTGATATTTTTATTTTTTAATTTGATTTTTTATTTGCCTCCAGGCTCCACTGCCTCAAGGCTATGCTGCTCCACTTCTTTGAGATTTAGTTTGAGCACCTTATTTTAGTTCATTTATTGATATTTTTTGTGTTTCTCATGCTTGGCAGAAAATTTATTTTTGAATAAAGAATTCAGTAATCCCAAGCTTGGAAAGTTGATTTATTGAAGCATAAAGATGGATTCTCGCATAACTTAAATTTTCTAGGTATATTCTGAATCGATTGGTTGTGTGGATATGAAATTGAATAATTAGCTACACGTATTCAAGTGTAATGTTGAGATTTTCTTCCACACCTCTTTACTTTGATGAGATATTGTTACCGTAATCGTATAGTTTACCATAAAAGAATTTTTTGTATCCACTAATTTCTTAGTACAAAACTTGAGGCGGACTAGATGGGCAAAGCCAAAAGGGGCCTAAAAACCACTTAGATATAGGCGAGTTTCATTAAAAATTAAGCCCATATATGGTGGGGATAAAAATTTGTTTTTTTAGTAGATTTTAATAGAAGTTGATGAAATGTGTGGTTGAAAAGTTGTGGGACCCATAAAATATGTGGTTAAAATTAATTGTTGACTTTGACTTGAGGCTAAAAGTATAAATACATTTTCTACTGAGAGCACAAGAAATGCAAAAAATATCAAAAGATGAACTAAAAATATGTTGAAAATGTAAATCATGTGCGATCTTCATGTGTTCATGAAGTTTAAGAATCTAATGATCTGGTTGCAACATTCGACACTATGATTTAAAGCAATGCTGGTTGTCATTTTTGTTGCATATGTTTGCGATATGATGTATCTTTGTCGGCGTCGTTGTTTTATATTTTTGGAAATTTATGCAGTCTTTTTGTAAACATAGTTTAGTTACTGCACAGCTTGACTAACAAGTATTGCTGGTTTGTCCTGCTACATGCTATTCTTCATGCTTCTTTTTTTTGATTGCATTATTCATCTTCTATGACGTATATGTTTTTAATGTTATAACTTGTTCATTCTAGGAAAATAGTTACCATCTCTAACTTATTTCTTCCACCTCATATTTTTTTCTAAAATATATGAATTTTGTTCATAAATTTTCCTCTTATTTAACATATTGTTCTAGGTTCTCCCCTTTCTTAGTGAATAAGAAGGCCTAGGCATTATGTTAATTTTTACTTTCACTAGTATAGGTTATGTTACTCTCACGAGGGTGCAAAATTCAATTTCTTTTAGGAAATGGCTGGAAAAGCAGTAAAATCTGTTGCAAAAACAGTTGGTGAGTACCAGTATCCATGGCGGGAGAAGTTGGTGAAGTACAAGGATGAGCTCTCAAAGGGGGTATGGGGTTACTGGGAGCTTGGTGCTTGGAAAAACCTTGGTATCAGTGCCCGTAGACGAGCCCGACTGCGCAAGGAAGTGCTTCTTGCTGGGGAAGATTGGCCATATGATCCAGAAAGGAAAGAAATGAGGAGCAAGAGGAAAGGGCATAAGGTTGACAGAATAGCAGCCGAAAAGCGGGAGAGAACAGCCGAACTAATGCAGAACATGCCTCAAATGCTGGCAGATTATAGGAAAAGAAGGTGGGAGAGGAAGATGAAAGAAGAGGAAGATGCTGCTAAAAAGGCAGTGCAGGAGTAGATTCGAATCGTAATGTTTTTCTTGAATAGCTGTTTTATTTGTTTTTGATTTCCGGCTTCATTAATGGTGATTCTTGGTACA
This sequence comes from Fraxinus excelsior, assembly GCA_019097785.1. Lineage (NCBI taxonomy): Eukaryota > Viridiplantae > Streptophyta > Magnoliopsida > Lamiales > Oleaceae > Fraxinus > Fraxinus excelsior. Next base: position 14,836,048 of record CM032628.1, read on the forward strand.
CCAAAAATGCCTTTTGTTTCATGCGGCTTGCATTTCTTTCACGGCAATTATTCGGGCTCGACTCTGAGCTGGTTTTTATGGTGGGAAGAATGGTGAATTTGTTGTGACAATGCTTCTGTGAGATATAAATTATATAACATGAATTGTTCTTAGATGTGGACATCTGTGAACGAACAATGTCCCAACATTTTTGCCGAGTTATGCCCAGCTCAAATAATGTGTGTCGGCCTAACAGATCGTAATCGCTAAGTTAACAATAGGCAAGTGGTATCCAGAGCCATGTTTTTCGGTATTGAAGGAATGTTTTACTGCTTTCATTTCGGTGATCAAGTCAGTGCAGAATTTTAGAGGGCAACAGAAGTTATATACTTTTAAGTGATTGTTCTGCATTTTAACGAACAATGGAGAAATTGATATCATTTTTTAATGTTGAATCTCTCAATTTAAAAGTTTGTATGGTTAGAGAAACATGTAACGTGCAAGTCAAATTCTTCTCCTTCTCAGTGTGTGTGTGTGTTTTTTTTTTAAAAATTGAATATCTTACTTAAAATTTTCTAAGACGTGAAGCTAGAATTCGAGACTGTGTCCTTATTTGGTACACATTAAAATTTTCATTTTTATTTTTGTACTCATTTTCAATTAAACATTTTTCAATAAAATAATATTTTATATCACATCAATAACTTTTCTTTCTTTTTCAACCATACATTCTCTATCAATCTATTATTCCAGAATACATTCTTCCAAAATAATGTGGCTCAAACACACCCTGAACTAGCTGACCAATTCCTCTCCAACTCTCCAGCAAGATCATTTATACTGTAATTTTGAGAACATGACATCACTTGTAAATTGCAAGTTAACCCCCATAACTCACTTTCTGGAGGGAAAAAAAAAAAAAAAAACTCTTAATGGCATGAAACGGATGTCATGTTGGACTCCTCACGAACTGGCACAGTGCCATATTTTGAAGAGCCTAAGATGGCAAGGTGTCGTTTTGGAATCTTCACAAAACAGTGTTATTTTACTATATGCTACATGTACATTAAGTTTGATATCATGTGAGTTGACAGATTTTTTTACATTGATTTTAAAATCACTTTTTTCAATCAATTGTCAAATTTTTTTTTACAAAGAGGGAATGTCTAACTTGATGTCAACAATTGTTGTACAAGAAACGTAATTCTATATCATTATAGTCACCGAATGAACATTCTGGCCTTTTAATTTAAGACTTCTTTTTATTATGAATTGAGGCCTTTTAAACATAAAATACTAAATGAGGAAATTAGACACATTACTCTTAAATAATAATAATAATAAAAATGGAACTGATTAATACACTTACGGTGTGTTTGATTGATTTTTCTTTTTGTTCCATTAAAAATGTCATTTTCCATCCAAATTCCAACTTTTGAGGCATTTGATTGACAATTTTTTTTTCATGTAAAATATTTTCCAACTTTTGGTCATATGACCATATTTTCCTAAAAAAATAAGGAAAATATTTTTTTAAGGAGGGTGATTTTTATTTTTCAAGTAATTCACTCTCTTATTTACCCACTAATAAAAAATTGACAAGTACAATATTTTTAGGTTGAAAACTAAATCAAACACATTTAATTAATAATTTCCATACAAATAAGTTCTAAGCAAATGAATTGCCTAAAATTTATTTTTTTTCCTGCAAATTCCACGCTCACAATCAAGTGCGTCCTTGTGTTTGATTGGCTTTTTTTTTTTTCCCTCATGGAAAATGTCATTTTTCCACCTAAATTCCTACTTTTGGAGTGTTTAATTGACAATTTTCTCATAGAAAATATTTTTCAATTTTTGGTCATATGATCATATTTTCCTCAAAAACAAGGAAAATATTTTCTTTAGTGAGTGATTGTTTTTATTTTCCATTAATTGACTCTCTCTTTCATTTATCCCTTCTCTCTAGTCTATCTACCAATAAAAGGACAATTATAATATTTTCTAAGTTGAAAATCAAATCAAACAAAAACATTTAATTAATAATTTTCATACTTTTCATGCAAATTTCATATTCACCGTCAAATGCACACTTAAACTAAATTAAAGTCTTAATAACCATATTCATCACATCCATTAAAAGCAAAACATTTGAAAGTTAGCAAAATCATTCCAGAACACTCCCAACACGATATTTTTTTCACTTTTTAAAACTTTTATTATTAAAAAAAATTTCGTTTGATACGGTATTTTATGTTACGATTATCCATTTTTAGCGATTCAAAATTTGTTAAAAAGCTTGCAATGTGACCATGATAAATATGCTATGGATGAAGTCTAAATATCGAAAATTATCTCGCATAAAATATTGAACGCAAAATAAATCATAATTAATAAGTCCATTTCTTGCTGCCATTTTTGACTTGTTATCATTAACTCGTTGTTTATCAATTTTTAAATTCGAAAGATGTATTTCAAAGGTTGTCACGAATACTTCGAAAGATAACAAAAATCTCACCCCATGAGGGAAGAAATATAGCCCGAAAATAAGTTAAAACAGGTAATGCCAAAATAGAAATGAAAAGAAGAAAAAACTAATTGTCATCCGCATTCTCATTTTCTCAAAAATCTTGGATGTATCAATTGAATTGATTCAAAATAAAAATAAAAAAAATATGAATTAAAGTAAGATTTAAAAAAATGTTTGAATTCATATATTTAAATTTTCAAAAACACACACGTATGTTCTAGTTAATTATTTTGATGAGATACTGCGACCTTTTCATATCACATTCTCTTCTTCGAAAATACATTGGATGCATCAATTGAATTGATTCAAATTAACATTAATTGAATATAATATTAAAACAATGTTTGAATTCGTATATTTAACCCCATTTGATGGCCATTATTTTTTTTTAAAAAAAACGATGTTTTGAATAGTAATATTTTGGAGAATGCGTGGTTAAGAAGTGAAGAAAAATTTAAGGTTTACGTGTAAAATATTTTATTATGTGAAAGTGTGGTTGAAAAAGAGTATGAAAATTAAAGAGTTTTGTTTTAAAGGGAGACAAGTATATGCTTAAATTTCCAAAACAAATACGTATGCATTTAGTTAATTACTTTAATGAGATACTATGACATTTTTATAGAAAAGTAACAAAATGTCACTTTTTCACATTCTTATTTTCGCAAACATATATCAATTGAATTGATTTAAAAAAATATAAATTGAATGCAAGATTAAATCAATGTTTGAATTCGTATATTAAAATTTCCAAAAATACACACGTATACATCTAATTAATTGCTATAATAAGATGCTATAATAAGATGCTGAGACTTTTTAATAGAATAGTGACAAAATGTCACTTTTTTACATTCGCATTTTCATAAACACTTTAGATGCATCAATTGAATTGATATAAATATGAATTGAATGTAATATTAAAATAATGTTTGAATTCGTATATTTCAATTTTCAAAATCACACACATATGCATTTAGTTAACTGCTCCAGTGACATGCTTCGACTTTTACATAAAAGAGTGATAGAATGTCACTTTTTCATAGAAGAGTGATATAATGTCACTTTTTTTACATTTCGTTTTCGCAAACACATTGAATGCATCAATTAAATTGTTTCATAGAAATATAAATTAAAAATGCAAGATTAAAATAATGTTTGAATTTGTATATTTAAATTTTTAAAAATACACATATATGCATATAGGTAATTGCTCCAATGAGATACTGAGACTTTTTTCAGAGAAAAGTGACATAATGTAATTTTTTTTACATTTTCATTTTGTTAAATACCTTGGATGCATCAATTGAATTGTTATACGAAACGTGGTGGCATAATATCTATAAAATTCAGACCAAGAATGCACCCAATTGCAAGCACTCCTTTGATACTGAACTACTTTTCACACAATCAGATTCAAACCCAAAAAATTCTAACTAGATATGAAGCATTATCATGTAAATATGCATATAATGCAGGCACAGAAATGGTGCAATCTTCAAAAGGAAATACATACACATATAATTAAAATGCTAGATCTAATCAAATTCGACAACAAAAATATCAGATCAACTAACAGCAAATGAAAATCACGAAAAGAACCTTCCAGATTTGGGGAAGAAAACTTTGAGAATAGGTAGTTAAAGCAACCCTTGATCTTGTTTGTGCTTGATTTGTGGAAAATTTCCTCTTTTCCCTTCGATTTTCCTTGATTTCTCGAGCTTGGCAGTGCTGAATTTTGTTTGCTGCCGTGCGTTTAGGTTTGAGCGTAAAAAATACGATCAATTTTAACTATTTTCCATTTAATCCAAGTTTATCACTTTTTTCTTTCAAAATGAGCCGAAAATATTGGGTATTTGTGTAAGTACCCCATATTAAATTGTGGCTTTTGAACTTGAGACATTGTTGATTAGGCCTACTAAAACATTATACAATAAGTACTCTCTAAAGTGATACTCTATATAGGAATAATCTCCATGTAGTTATAAAAAAAAGTTGGTCTCAATTTGGACCATTTATAAATAAGATATATTAAAGTTTCTTAACTCTTTTATCAATGTCTGTGACTTGCATTTGACATATTCTTAATTAATTATTAAGGTAGTCCATACTTCACCTCTATACCACTTGCATCAAGGACATTTTACTTTAAGTGCAACTTAAAATTAAGAAAAGATAATGAGTTTATATTGAAGTCGAACTCTAATATTTACATTATTGTTATAGTATAAAGTAAAGTTCTACAAGTATAAAATATTTCTTAACTTCTTTTCTTAAATTACAAAATTTAGTTACAAATTACAGTAATGTCGCACGTGCTATGCATGTGTTGGCACATAGGAATGTGCAAGAGCCGTGCACGTGTTGATAGATTTTGTGCTCTTTCAAGGTTGATGTTCATATTTTGAGAGAAGAATACATTCATTATTGGGCATACGACAAATTTGACAATGCTAATGGCATATACGGGTTGGATAGTTGGGCTATCATTTTTACTTCGATCTAATTATAGGAGAATAAAATATAGGGAAATTTGGCCAAACGACCCGGATGGATAAAGTGTTTGGAGAAATGGCCTTTGATCAATATTAAAAAGTCAAATGACAAAATTATCCTTCAATTCATAGTAAAATATTCATTCAATTTCCCTCATTTTCAGCTCCTCCTTTCTTCTTCAATTTCACTATGAAAACCTTTTCTCTAAATTTGAAATTAACGTCTTCATCTTCACCTCAATTTCCTGTGCATTTCAAGATTAAAAAGAATTTCATTTTCCATTCAAGTTTATTTCATACTACTTCATCCCTCTTTGTTATAAATTGGTACAGTAAAAAGGTGAATTTTCCTTCAATTTTTGTTCATTTTGAAATGTGATTTTGTGCTTCAATTGGTGTAAGAATAACATGAAAAAGTATAAAAAAAAATTCACATAATTTATGATTTTGTAGCTTATTTGTATAATTATAGTATAATTCTTCTTTTTTTTTTTTTAACGTTGATGAATTTTTGATACATTTGAAATTTTAAAGATAAAGAGTTAAATAGGAACAAAAATTGCGTCAATAACATGATAAAGTACTTACTAATAAAACTTATCAGTGAAGTCCCTTTTTTGTTTTGATATTAATTGTAAATACGTAATGTAATGAATTAGTGATTTGTTTTTCATACTATTTATCTTTTAGCCGTAAATTTAAGTTTTTTTATGTTTATTTTGTATTCCTTATTGCAGTAATAGCAGTTATTGTAGTAGGAATTTAGATTATTGAAGTTCACCAATTTGAAGGGTGTATTTGGAGGGTGTTGGAGTTGAAGTTATTTTAATTATATGGAGAAGATATGTATATAGATTTTTGGATGTGGATTACGGTTTGACTTTTTTTAGGAAAGATTGAAGGTCATTAACAGTGAGCAAGGCAAAAGCCTTACTACGACATATAAATATTGAGATTTTGATCTTTCAACACCTTCAAATTCCAAATTCTAGTTTTATATTTTGTTCTTTGTTCTTTTGAGAGTTTTTGCTTATTTGCTTCACACTAACTCGTTAAGGATTGATTAATTCTTGGACCTTTGCTACAATATTATTTTTGGTGATATAGTAAAGTTCGTTTTTAAAGTGGATAACAAAAAGGCTAAATGTAGAAATGAAGTTAAACAAAGTAAAGATAAGTAGAAATGAAGAAGAAAAAATGGATGAAATGATCCGAGGCAAGTGAAAACATTCTTTCCTTAAGACAAATTTGCCCCACAATGGTGTTAATGGAGTAACGGAAATTGTCTCCCAAGATACAACGGATTACTTTGTTATAGCAAAAGCACTTCAAATTACAAGGCAACAACGAACTTGAAAGAATTATTCTCTATACAAAAAAATGATTTTGGAATGTCTTTACAAGAGTTTTAAAATAATGCTCAATGCAAAATGATATGACATGCATAATGGACATCCAAGGGGTCTTATTTATCGAAGATGAGAGGTTGTGAGTGAAGTGTCAAACTCCAAACTCAGAAGCTTCACGAAAGAAAGCATCCCTTGGTATCGCTAATCTGTCGTTGGACTCTCACTCGAATGACATTGACACCTGTTCAACCTCTTTCGCTTGCATATCGCTAGAGTGTCAGTCTTATTGCTTGAGTGCTAGGTGAGTGATGGAGTTAGGCAAATATCCGGCCAATTTTTCCTCTTTTCTTTTCAACTTTGGACTACAATTTCTCATTCATCCAGAATTGGTCTTGAGATTCCAAATATACTGTAACGATCTACTCGATGAGTAGAACAATTAATCTATTTATATTTATAATTTGACTATCGGATCAAGTTCGAATATTTGATCGAATTTGACATAAAGTCGTTTTTAAGTTGTATACTTAACTAAATTTTCATTCTATAAACCAAATTCCAATAATCCCCCACATGAATGAAAATTCAAATATGCTTATACTATGTGGAAATATGATGCTTTATAGAGAGAGAGAGAGAGAGAGAGAGAGAGAGAGAGAGAGAGAGAGAGAGAGCAAAAAACACTGCATCAAGTAAGGTAGCTTCCGACTTTGAACATTCCTTAATGAAATACTATCGAATTTACTTGGATAAATGGTGGACATGATGATTTCTTGAACCATTAAGTCATTGGCGTAAACCAAGACAATAATACTCACATAGATGTCTTTGGTAAATCGTTTATGATTCTCTTGACTTGGTTTATTTTGGCCCTAAACCACTTTTGAATTTCATAAGTGTTTAGAAAATTTCAACCTTGAATAATTTTCAGTGAGGCCGACCCACCTCACACTTACATAGGTGACTTCCTATTAAGAGTATTTTGGCCTACTCCACTTGACATAATCAAGATATAGCAATTATTAAGAAGATATCTTAACCTTTAACATTATGTAGAAAGCATTTTAATTATCATATGAATGAGTTGGGAAATATTTTTCCCAAGTGTTTCATTGAATCTTTATAACTTAATTGTCCACTTGAACCAAAATCTTGGAATCTTCAGCCAACAAGGTAGGGTTACAAAGATTTTTATGTAGTGGGGCTTTAATCCCATTCCTTTCGATAGACAACATACTCGATCTCTCAATAGTGGATCTGCGATATTCTCATTTGATTTTACATAATCTATGGAGATGATACCATTAGAGATTAGTTACTTAATGGTATGGTGCCTATGACGTAAATGTCTAGACTTACCATTATATATGCTGCTTTGAGCCCTTCAAATAGCCAATTAACTATCACAATGTATACTAATTGCAGATACCGACTTATGTTAACATGGAATATCTTTCAAGAAGTTACGAAGTCATTCTGCTTCTTCTCCAACTTTGTCCAAAGCAACAAACTCCAATTCCATCATTAGTCAAGCTATACACATTTGCTTTATCGACTTCCATGATGCAGCAGCTCCACCAATGGTAAATACATAACTTCTAGTAGACTTAGAATCCTTAATGTCGGATATCCAATTTGTATCACAATATCCTTCCAATACTACGGGATATTTTGTGAAGTATAATCTATAGGTTAATGTATACTTAAGTACCTAAGAACCCTTATTAAAGCCTTCCAATGATCATGGCTTCGATTACTTGTGAATCTATTAAGTTTATTCATAGCAAATGCTATATCCGGTCAAGTGCTATTTGTAATATATATTAGACTGCTTATAAACTGTGAATACTTTAGTTGTGACACACATTCACCCGTATTTTTGACTAGGGGTTTTCGTAGGACTTTGCTCAAGTACATTATACCTTTTGAGTATACTCTCAATGTAGTGAAATTGAGAAAGTATAATTTTTTCTAATATTCTAGAGATCTTAATCCCTAATATTACATCATCCACACCCAAGTCTTTCATATCAAAATATTTCGTTAATATTCTCTTGGTGTTTAGTATTATTTCGTGACTATTTGTCATTATCAGCATGTCGTCTACATATAGATATATAATCACATAGGCTTTTAGTGTATGCTTTATGTTTACATGCTTGTCACACTTGTTTATCTTAAATCCATTAGAAAACATCGTTTTGTCAAACTTTTGGTGTCATTATTTAGGACATCGTTTCAATCCATACAAGGATTTAACTAGTTTACAAACTTTTTGTTTGTAATTAGAATAGATGAAGCCTTCGGATTGTTCCATGTATATCTCCTATTTTAACTCACCATTTAGAAGTCCAGTCTTTACTTCCATTTGATGAATCTCAAGATTATGTAATGCTGTAATTGTAATTAACAACCTTATCGAAGTAATTTTAGTCAAAGGTGAGTAGGTATCAAATAAGTCAAGTCTTTCATTTTGTCTATATCACTTGACAACCAATCTAGTCTTATATTTATCAATGAAACCATATGATTTTAGTTTCCTTTTAAAGATCTATTTACACCCTAAATTCTTAATTTCGGGAGTTAAATCATCTAACTCCCAAGTATGATTTTACATTATAGAATCTATCCCACTATTGATAGCTTATTTCAAATGTGGTGCTTCTGATGTAGACATTGCTTCATCGAAAGTCTTTAGATCATTTTCTATCGTATATGTTAGAAAACTTAGGTCAAACGAATGATATATTCTAACCCTTTTACTAACCTTGGTTCTTCCTCATTTGAAGTGCCATTTGTATCATCATAAGTTCTTTTATTTGAATTTGTATTTTTCTTGTCTTTACATGGAAAAACATTATCGAAGAATAATGCATTTCTTGACTCAATTATGGTTCCTTCATGTACATCTTGAATTCAGATTTATGTACAAGGAAGAGATATGCACTATTATTATTGGCGTATCCAATAAATATGCAATCAATAGTCTTGGGACTGATTTTAACTCGTTTAGGCTTAGGTACTTCAACGTTAGCCAAACACCTCCATACTTTCAAATGTTGGTAGAAAGGAGGATGACATTTCCATAGTTCATATGGAATTTCTTCATTTTCCTTATGGGGTATCTTGTTAAGAATGCTATTTGATGATAGAATAGCTTGTCACCACAAGTTCTGGGGTAGACCCGAACTTAACAACATTACGTTCATCATCTCTTTAAGAGTTCGATTTTTGCATTCAGCAACACCATTTGATTGGAGTGAGTAAGATGTCATTGTTTGATGAATGATCCCATGCTCGGAACAATATTCTTCAAACGAGGCCTCATATTTACCTCCTCTATCGCTTCGAATATTCTTTGTTTGCTTACCAAGTTGAACTTTCGTCTTATAAAGTTTAAAGGCATCTAAAGATTTGTCTTTACTCCCTAGTAAAAAGACATAACAATACTTTGTACAATCATCAATGAAAGTAATAAAGTATTTCTTACCACCTTTAGTTTAAACAAATTTCAAGTCACAAATATCGCTATGTATTAATTCTAAAGGTATCGTGTTCCTTTGAACTGAGTGAAAATGTGTTTTAGCCAACTTTGCTTCAACATATACTTCACACTTATGATTATGATCAATCTTAAGTGTCGAAATTAAAATTTGATTCATATGTTTACGCATAGATTTGTAATTAACATGGCCTAATCGACTATACCATAAACAAGACAACTCCAGTATAAAAGTAGAATTCAAAGTTTTATTCATAATGTTTTATTTCGATACAATTGTAAGAATGTTCATTTTGAACATTCCATCACATAGGTATCATTTACCAACATACATCTCATTGTTAGTTAGTACAAATTTATTGGATACAAATACAAGTTTAAAGCCATTTTGCTAAGTAGAGACCCAGATACAAGATTCTTGCGAATGTCCAGTACATATAGGACATTGTTGAAGACAAGGTCTTTACCAGGTGTCATCTTCAAAGTAACTTTCCTTTGTCCTTCAACTTTAGAAATTACAGAAATTTCCATGAAGAGTTGTTCTTCATTTAATTCTTTGTAGTTTGAACACATGGTCTTGTCTTCACAAATGTGACGGGTAGCACCAGTATCAACCCACCATTCTCTTGAATTTACAACGTTATTACATTCAGAAACAACCTATGAAAGATTCGTCTCTTGTATCCCTTCAGAAAAGGGTGTCTCTTTCAACCACATTTGCTTGTGCGTTCTTATTAGGCTTTCAATACTCATTAGAACCATGTCCGACTTTTTCACAATTTTAACAGTTGCCTTTATACTTTTTGTCATTCTTGGAATTGTCTCTTTGATCTGACCCAAGGCAGGCAATCCCTTGGTTGAGCTATGGAGTCCAAATTGAAGGAGTCAACAAGCTAAAGACCAAGTTTCATGTTGAGGACAGGAGCCGAAAAGAGTTGGAAAGCATTGAAAATGAGAAATCAATTTGGACGTAGAAAATAAATACTATGTGACCGCATAGTTATAAGAGTTATGCGACCGCATGCAAGCAAGCCGTGAATAATGCGACCGTATAGAAATGAACTATGCGGCCGCATAGAACATTCCAGTACAAGAATTTTCGAATTTTGGCAGTTTCCTAATTTACTTAGAATATATTTTTAGTATCTTTTACAATATTTGAGTATTATTTTCGTCAAAATTAGGGTAAGGAGAGTTTGTTATAAATAGTTTCATTATTTTCCATTGTAAGAGACGACTTTTGGTTATTGAATATTGAGAATTTTCTCTCCATTTGTTCTTGATAGAAATTTCGAACTTATAGAATATTCTCAATATTTGTGGCTTTCAAAATCTTAGAACTTATAAAATGATTAGGCACCCTTTGTGGCGTTCGTAAATCGAGGTTCTTGCTTTTGCATATCAACGGGTTTAAGGTTTATTATACCTTATGTTCTTGATTTGCGAGGCTCGGGTCAAGATTCTACCGTCTACAACTTGAGATTCGTTTATCGTTGTAATCACAGGGTCAAAGTATTTTCATAATCGCTTTGGTTTCTTGGTTCAATATTTCTGGGTTGAACTTTAATTCTGGGTTAGATTTCTTAAATTGTGTAATTAAAATGTCAATATATCATATTGATTGTATTGATTGTTTAATTCATTATTTTTTAGTCAAATCCATAAACTTTGTTTGTTTGGACTTTCTTGGGTCGAATTTCAATAGCCTATGGGTTCCGTAACCTTCGTTGCTACGTGGGTTCACGCCATTTGGTATCAGAGCTTGAGCTCCAGATTCAGGTTTGTTATCTTTATCCTAGTTTGATTCTCGTATGTTTTCACATCTTGAATCATCCATAACATTTAAAAAAACCTACGTAAAGGATGGATAGTGATTGGGGGCATATTTTCCAAACTCGGTATTTTGTGGGCAATACTGTATGCAGTTTGGCTATTTCTAAGGAGTACATAACAAACTTGGCTAATATCATGATGGTTGAAAAATTGGGGTTACCTTACAACAACACCCTAGGCCTTATAGGATGACTTGGTTGAAGGAGTGTGGGAAGGTAGACGTGACCAAACAGGTTCAATTGAGTTTCACCATTAGGAGATATAGTGATGAAATTTGGTGTGATGTAGTGACATTAAAATCTTTTCATATCTTATTTGGGAGACATTGGAGACATGAGATGAATGTTGTTTATGATATGTGGAGGAAGGTATAGGTTTCTTCAGGACGGGGAAAACATCACTCTAATTGGCTTAACATTAGAACAATCCTTTACAGACCGATGGATTGTGAGAGGTGAAGTATAAAAGAAAAAGCAAGAAAGGGAGATGACCACACCAAAATAGAACAATGGGGATGAATTGCAAGAGGAGCCTAGAGATGGGAAAGTTGAGATGGAGGATGGTGAATTGAAGAATGCAGTTGAAATTGAGGAGAGCGAGCAAATAATAGAAGAGTGTGTTGAGCAAATGGCTGAAAATATTGTGGAAAGTAAAGAGCAGAGTTTCATCGTTAAGCATGATGTAGTTGTGACGATACATTATGAGTTCGAGGACCCATATCTCGTTTTTGGGAAAGCTAACAATTCAACCGTGTTTTGCTTCATTCTTTCTTTTAGGTTGATCATGGTACGTTGGAGTTCATACAATAACGTCTATGGCTGATTGAGTTTGTACTGCAATACATTCATACCTGCAAAATGGATAGGTACCGTGTATTGATCTTATGCCATGGAAGGAAACTTTTTCTATTTGATCCAGGTGGTGCAGTGATGACATGGGTAGCAGGCTGGTTATATCTCCTATGCGACCACAAGACATGGATTTGAGGATGAATCGTTTCGAAGAGAGAGAGGATGATATGACCTAGGCCAGACAATCCTTTGGTTGAGCTATGGAGTCCAAAATGAAGAAGTCAACAAGTTTCATGTTGGGGACGGAGCCGAAAATAGTTGGAAAGCATTGAAATTGAGAAATCAATTTGAACGCAGAAAATAAATACTATGCGACCGCATAGTTATAAGAGCTATGCGGCTGTATGCAAGCAAGCCATGAATAAACAGACATCATTTTGGTCTTTTATACGACCGCATAGAAATGAACTATGCGGCCACATAGAACATTCCAACATGAGAATTTTCGAATTTTGGCAGTTTTCTAGTTTACTTAGAATTCTACATTTTTAGTATCTTTTACAATATTTGAGTATTATTTTGTGCAAATTAGGGTTAGGAGAGTTTGTTATAAATAGTTTCATTATTTTCCATTGTAAGGGATGACTATTGATTATTGAATATTGAGAATTTTCTCTCCACTGGTTCTTGTTAGAACTTTCAAACTTATCAAATATTTTCAATATTTGTGGCATTCAAAATCTTAGAACTTATCAAAGGATTAGGCACTCTTTGTGGCTTTAGCAAATCGAGGTTCTTGCTTCCGCATATCAATGGATCTAAGGTTTAATATACCTTATGTTCTTGATTCGTGAGGCTCGGATCAAAATTCTACCATCTAAAACCTGAGATTCGTAATCACAGGGTCAAGGTATTTTCATAACGGTGTTGCCGTTGAGGGAAGACTTTTTGCAGCGTTTTTTAAACGTTGCTGTAGACCTCTTTTGCAGCGTTTTTTAAACGTTGAGGTAGACCCCTTTTTGCAGCGTTTTTTCAATGTTGCGGTAAACCTCTTTTGCAGCGTTTTTTAAACGTTGAGGTAGACCCCTTTTTGCGCAGCGTTTTTTCAACATTACGATAGACCTCTTTTGCAGCGTTTTTTAAACGTTGCGGTAGACCCCCTTTTTGCAGCGTTTTTTAAACGTTGCGGTAGACCTCTTTTGCAGCATTTTTTAAACGTTGCGGTGGACCTCTTTTGCAGCATTTTTTAAACGTTGCGGTAGACCCCCTTTTGCAGCGTTTTTTCAGCGTTGCGGTAGACTCTTTTGCAGCGTTTTTTCAACGTTGCCGTAGATTATTTTTTTAACAATTATATATGGTAATTGACCGCCAAAAATGAAAATGACACTTTGTGAACAAATTTTAAAATTGCATAAAAATTGATAATTTCATTATAAATTGTTGAATCAATACAACATTAGAATGCGTTATAACATAACATATCTAGTTGAACTTGAACCACTTCATGGTTATGCTTACACTTAAAAAATTAATTGGAACAAACACGGCTTGTTAACAAAGAGATCCTAACATCCCAACCATTCCATTTGCTATAGCTGCCTATGTAGGCTCTGATAATTTGAATGGTTCCATCATCTTGAAAGAAGCCACTTTTGTAGACATTTGATGATGGAAAATGCATTTCGTTCTATAGCATCATGTGAAGCAACCTGCATCCTGGTCTTCACAACCGAAATTGGTCATATCATGTGAAGCAACCTGCAACTATAAGACCCGTAAAAATCCCTACTCCAAAAACATAGAATTTGGTCATATCAAGCCTACAAGGGAGGACACTAAAAGAGTTAGAATGCCATATAATAGAAGGTTTCTTGGAATATTATCATCAACTAAATTTGACTTACAAAAATTTGGAACGAAGAACTAGAGTTATTAAATTAGACTCAAATTCAGAATGAAAACTTGAGAAATCCAAGGGTATAATTATCTCGAGTTCTTGTTTTGGTACAAAGGTAAAACTTGGAACTTCAATAATCAGTCCAAAACTCTAAAGACACCACTTTTTCACTGATACTGAAATAAAAAACCCATTATCACAATTATAAACCTCTACAAACTATATCACAATTATAAACCTCTACAAACTAAACACATTATCTTCTCATCAATCACCATTTCAATCTACTTACCTTTCTAAAATTCTCAAGCACCTCTTTATTGACTTTACATAGAAGCTAACTATTTTTTTCCCTCTTAACAAATGTTGCCTTTTTAGTGTTGCAAATGACTATTTTTGTTGTAGTGCATGTGAGGTTGTGAAAGTAAAGTCATAGTAGAAAATCTTAAAAAAAAGCAATGAAAAAATTATTCTTGAGCCTAGCCAGTAAAGGAGAGGAAGAGCAGAAGAGAAATAACAAATATATTATATGGACTTATAGGGCATTCCTCATCCCTCCTTATGAGATTAACATGGACAGAGGATCTTCTGTCAGCAGGTTCCAGCTCTTTAGGGCACTCGGATTTTCTGATGCTCTGCAATTATCATCACAAGTCATAGATAATGTAGGATAAAGAAGGGAGATAGTAGTTTCATGAGATTTAAGCACAAAAATGTTGTATTCTAGAAAATGTGTGACATAGTTTATATACTAGTTCTACCTATGTAAATTAAATATGAATGGTGTTATAAAATGAAAAGAATTTAATTGGAATCTGTAACCCAGAAAAAGGAGAACATAACATAAACAGATTAAAAGGTTCAGTGAATTCCACATGATGAATGCCTCAGCAAGCTCACCTTGTATCCTGGAGGAGGAGGAATTGTACCCAATTTTAATCTCATTTGATATGATATATAAGTCTGTCAAGACAGGGAGACAGATGTAATGAAAGAACAGTTACTAAATTAAATCTAACAAGAGCAACAACAAAATGCAAGACAATTTGATTCTCCTTGAGCAATTAATTCCAAGACTGAGATTGCACAGGTTTCTTGACTGAGTAGATATCACTCAAAGAAATCCACAACAAACAGAGTTAGGTTATTCCAATCCCAGATAGGACATATGAAGCCTTCTCAAGATTTACCCGCTTCTGACTTGCCTCTTGGATTTTCTGGTGCTTCCATAGCTTCTAGATTCTGATTTGCTGCTTCTTCCATGGGTTGGGGGTAGACCTTTTGGCTATTACTGTCTCGGAGCGGGGTATTCTTCACACCAGTGTGTTGCATATCTACTCGCAATAAGGAATTTCACCAAGATATTTTTTGCCCCAAAGGAATTACTACAGCAAATCCTGCAAACTCTGACAAGGTTACAAGAGCATTAGTTAGAAAATAAAGAAGCAGGCATTTCATTTGAAGTTTCGGGAATACTTGGTATGGATAAAAACATAATAATATAAGCAAAATAACTAGTGAAAATTACTGAAAACATACCAGAAGTACAGATTACTAGCTCATGACTCAACTTTGTTTCCAACTAAAGCTTGATCAGGCCACTGACATTTGGATATTGAATTAATACTGACTTACCAAATCAACATGCTTTGTGGAATCGACCAAGGAAATCTCCTCCAGATCCACTCTTTACCAGCAGTTGTAATCTAATCAAACCAAAGCTAATAGATTTTCATGTCCTAACAAAATTCTCGAGAAACATAGCAGTCCAACAACATCATGACTCAGAAAGGATGGCTAAGAAGGGTAGTTAAAACAAAGAATATAGATGGAATATCATACCCACGAGTCCATAACAATAACTTAAAGTATCTACTATGAGGGTAATTCTTTAATTTTCAAAAGCAAAATAAGAAGAGAAGAATTCTCAAATGGGAATACTGCAAATCATGAGAAAAGTAAATCTTCATAAACAGCAAAAGAATATTCTTAAACATGACCCAAATATCTGAGAGACAGAAGATTTCCAATTTTTATCTTTTTATTTTCTTCAAGGGGTTAGAAATATTACTAAAGGAAGAGAGTAATTGTGTGTGTGTGTGTGTGTGTGTGGGGGGGGGGGTGGGGGGGGGTGGGGGGGGGGGTTCTACACACCCATGCTACACACAGTAGGACACAACTTTTGATAGTGATGTATTCAAAATTTCTAATTGAGAAAAAGAGTAGCTTGGAACAAAAGAGAATAAACTTGTTAAAAATTCTTCGAAAGAACATTTTTATACAATTCTTCAGCCAAATAATCTTGCAAAGAACAGAAGCCTCTTGACTGAACCGCTTGACCAGAAGAACAATAATCGTCACCTTAAATCATCAAAAAAACACAAAATTTGTCAAATATTTCTACATTTGGATCAAATCAAAACAAAATCAGCAAGTTGGGTTCCTAAAGAAAAAACAATTACAAGATCTATTGGAATACCTTGTTGTATAAATCTCAAATAACTTTCCTTAATTCAATTAATCTATATAATCAAATGTAAGCAAGTAAAAAGAACTTGTAATTATGAGCGTAGACTGATAATTATTCAGCTTCTACTTAGAAGGGAAGAAAGCGTTTTCCTCTCGTAAAAAACAATGACTTTATAGAGAAGCCGACATGGGAAATTATCATAGGGTTTTTACATAGAACCACCCACGTGGAGATGATAGAGGCGAAGATGGAAAGGAGAGGCAGCTAGGGCTAATGTTAAATCAATTTGGTTTAGAAGGGTCTCAGACTTTTAGCAACGTTTTTAAAAGAATGTTGTGAAACTATCACAAAATAAAGAAAAAAAAATTGCGAAAAAGATCTTTTGCAACGTTTTTTAAACGTTGCGAAAGAAGATTTTTTTCGCAACGTTTGAAAAACGCTGCAAAAGATGCATCTTTTGCAACGTTTAAAAAACGTTGCAAAAATTAAAAAATTTTGAAACATTTAAAAAACGTTGCAAAAAGACAATATTAGTAACATTTACTTAAAAAATGTTGCCAAAACTCAATTTTGTTAAGCAATGGCAACATTCAAGTATTAAAATGTTGCGATAGATCACTTTAGCAATATTTAACTACCAAAATTTGCCTTTTATGTGTTGCAAATGATGTTTTTTGGCGTAGTGTCAACATATCATATTGATTGTGTTAGTTGTTTAATTCATTATTTTTCGAGTCAAATCCATAAACTTTGTTTGTTTGGACTTTCTTGGGCCGGATTTCAATATCCTGTGGGTTTCGTAATCTGCGTTGCTACGTGGGTTCACGTCACTCCTCTGGTGCATCACCAGACATCTTTCACTTCTTGTTGATAACTTTCGAACTAGTTTCAATAAAACTTGCTCCAAGTTGAACAATAGACTTTCTTTCAACTTTTCTATTGTCTTTTTCAACCCTTAAATGGATTATCAATTCCTTCAAATTCATCTCTTTACGTTGTGCTTGAGATAGTTCTTAAAATTTCTCCACAAAGTAGGGAGTTTCTCAATGATGGGTGCAACTTGGAAGGATTCACTCAATTCCATATTTTCTACATGAATGTCATGAAGTAAAATTGTAGTTCTTGCTCTTGACTAATGACGATTTTAGAGTCTATCATCTTGTAATCAATGAACTTTCCAACTATTAATTTTTTTATGCCAGCGTCCTCCGTTTTGTATTTTTTCTCCAAAGAATCCCAAAATTCCTTCGCAGACTTCATAGCACTGTACACTCCATAAAGTCTATTGTCCAATCCATTTATGATGTAGTTTTTGCATAGAAAATCTAAGTGTTTCCATGCATCTAATGAAATAATTGATTCACGATTATTTTTCCCTTATTGTATCGCAGGAGGGTTTTCGGTTAAGAGTTTCGCCAAGTTCAAAGTAGTGAAATAAAATAACATTTTTTGTTACCATCTCTTGAAGTCTACTCCTCCAAATGTCTTCGATTTTCCCATGTGGGAGCCAAAGGTATAACCACATTCTTTGTTCCATTTGTTGTTTGACTTGAAATAGTTTCAACAGTATTCATTTATGTTACATAAATATAATTTTAACACAAATAAAGTTTAAGAACATAATAGCACAAATTTCTATTCCAAAGATGAAGAGAATGGGGTATGATCCAACAAACAATGAACACAAAACTTGTCTTTAGATTGTTGATGATATAGTAAAATTTGTTTTGAAAGTATAAAACAAAAAGGCTAAGTTTAACAATGAAGAAACAAAGTTAAACAAAGTAAAGATTAGTAGAAATGAAGAATAAGAAATGGATGAAATGATCCGAGACAAGTGAAAACACTCTTTCCTTAAGACAAATTTGCCCTGCAACGGTGTTAACCGAATAACGACAATTTTTTCCCAAGATACAACGGATTACTTCTTTATGGTAGAAGCACTTCAAACTATAAGGCAACAACGAATTGAACGAATTATTCTCTCGACAAGAAAACATTTTTGGAATGATTTTTTGGAAAGTTTTTGCAAGAGTTTTGATATAAGGCTCAATGTAAGATGATATGAGATGCGTAATGGACTTTCAAAGGGTCCTATTTATAAAAGAGGAAAGGTTGTGAGTTAAATATCACGCCCCAAACTCTGCAACATTCGCGAAGGTAAACATCCCTTTCTATCGCTAGCCTGTCGCTAGATTCTCGCTCAAGCGACATTAACACATGTTCAATAGAACCTTTTTCACTCATATATCGCTAAAGCGACAGTCTCATCGCTCGAGCGCAAGGCCAGTGATGAAATTAGGCAAATATCCAACCAGTTTTTTTCTCTTTTCTTTTCAATTTTTGACCGTATTTTCTCATTCATCCGGAATTGGTCTTGAGATTCCAAAGATACCACGACAATCTACTTGACGAGTAGAACAATTTAGTCTATTTATATTTATAATTTGACTATCGGATCAATCTCAATTATTTGGCCGAAGTTGACACAAAGCTACCTTTTAAATTGTATACTTAACTAAATTTTCATTCTCTAAACCAAATTCCAACAATTATATGTCTTAGTTTTTGTGTTGGTTGGATATTCTAATGTATCAAAATTGGCAAGCCGTGGTTGAGGTCGCTAGAGAAGTTGGAGCTGATGTTGTTTCTCATGGTTGATGTCAATTGATTTGCTTTGGTTTTTTCAGATTTTAGTTTCTTTTATTCATTGTCTTTCTATTATTACCATTTAAGATTATTTATTTTAAATTGTATATCAGGTGCTCATTGAATACGATTCAAGTTAATGAAGTCCTTGGAGAGAGTTGTTTGATCATGATTGATTGGGAAAGTAATGATAAAGACATTAGGTTATAATAGTTTTTCCAGCAAAGGTTGAAACTACATATCCGTGCAAAAGTCATGAAGTTGGGTTCTTGTTATGAGGCACATTCATAATGAACCTTTTAGAAAGTTTTCTTGATTTGTGTCTCTATTAAAGTTTGTTGTTGCTCAAATTACAGGCAATTCATTAGTGTCAAGTGTGTAAGCACAAGGCATAGGAAGAAATAGAATCACAAGTGTAAGATAAATGTATTGTTTCTTATCTTTGTTAAAGAATATAAAACTACAAATATTTTTCAAGCTAGATTATGTAACTTAAATGTTTATAAGTGTCCATGAGAACGATTCAAGTGCCATTACAAGATTTATAAGCTTCCATGAGAACTACACAAGTGTAGTTACTGAGATGAAAACGTTTTTGAGAACAACACAAGTGTCATTACTAACTTATAAGAGCCCATTATAATTTATATAATTTCAATTGTTCTTCATTACATGTCCATTGATTGAGGTCGTTATATTGGAAACAAATCAAAATATAGGAAAAAAAAGCATAACGACACAAGTGACGTTACTAAGAAGAAAATAGTCCTTGTGTTGTTTTATTTGTAAACTCGATTATAAGCAGTCAAGTCCTATTCGTGCCTTGAGAACCGTAAGTTGAACTCATTTAAGTTGTAAAATGGATATGACGTTTAAAAAAGTTGAGAGATATGCTCATTATTTATATTCTAATGAATCAGCGGAATGACTTGTTTTTCTTTACACTAGAACGACACAGGTGTTGTTATGTTTGTAAATATAAGTGTCCATGAGAACATCACTCATACCGTTAGATGAGAACGTCTATGAGAACGGCACAACTGCTATTATGTTTGTAAATATACTTGCCGTTACTGAGATGAAAATATGAATATCATATAATCTTTGTCAATTCAACCGTTTTTCATCACATGATTAACCTTTATGACTTTCTTATCTTAGGGGGTCTTATTCTTGAGGTCGTTGCGTTAGAAAAGAAGCAAAATATAGGAGAAATCAACAGAACGACACAAGAACCGTTACTGAAATAAAAACGACCCTCGTGTCGTTCTATTTATAAATACGAATATAAGCACCCACGACCCGTCTATGCTCCGAGAACCAATAAGTTGAACTCATTTCACTTCCAAGATGAAACTGCCATTTACAAAAGTTAAGAGATGTGCTTTAATTATATTTTCTAACTAATCAATACAATGACTTGTAATTTCACTAACTCGATATCATATAATATATGCCAATTTAATCGTTCTTTGTCACATGATCAATATTTCTGACACTCTTAAGTTAGGGGTACAATATTTGATGTCGTTGCGTTGAAAAAGAATCAAAATATTGGAGAAATGAACATAACAATGCAAATTTCGTTACTGATTATGAAACGACACTTGTGCTGTTTTGTACATAAAAATAAGTATTAGCAGGCACGATCCGTCCGTGCCCCGATAATCAATAAGTTGAACTAATTTAAGTTGCAAGATGAACATGTAATTTACAAAAGTTGAGAGATGTGCTTATTAATTATATTTTCTAACGAATCAATACAATGGCTTGTGATTTCACTAATTTGATATCATATATTATATTTTAATTCAACCATTATTTGTCACATTATCAATCTTACTAACTTTCTTAAGTTTGAGGATCTAATGTCTGAGGTTGTTACGTTGGAAAATAAGAAAAACATTGGAGAAATCAATGGAACGACATTGTTAAATGACACTTGTGCCGTTTTGTCTATGAACACGAGTCTAAGCTGCCACGACCCATCCATGCCCCCAAGAACCAACAAGTTGAATTCATTTCAATTGCTAGATAAACATGCCGTTTACAAAAGTTAAGAGAAGTGCTCATTAATTATATTTTCTAACGAATCAATATAATGACTTGTGATTTTACTAGCTCGATATCATATAATCTATGTCAATTCAATCATTCTTTATGGCATGATCAATCTTTATGATCTTCATAAGTTAGGGGATCCAATGTTTGATGTTGTTATATTGGAGAAGAAGGAAATTATTGGAGAAATTAACAGAACGACACTAATTCCGTTATACAACACTTGTGCCGTTCTGTCTATGAACATGAGTCTAAGCAGCCACGACCCATCCATGTCCCCAATAAGTTGAATTCGTTTCAATTGCAAGATGAACATGTCGTTTACAAAAGTTAAGGGAAGTGCTCATTAATTATATTTTCTAATGAATCAATATAATGACTTGTGATTTCACTAACTCGATATCATATAATCTATATCAATTCAACCATTTTTTGTCGCATCATCAATCTTTATGACTTTCATAAGTTAGGGGATCCAATGTTTGATGTTGTTGCATTGGAAAAGAAGGAAATTATTGGAAAAATTAACAGAACAACACTAATGCTGTTATACAATACTTGTGTCGTTCTGTCTATGAACACGAGTTTAAGCAGCCACGACCCATCCATACCCAAAACTTATAAGTTGAACTCATTTCATTTGCAAGATGAATATGACATTTACAAAATTTGAGAGATATGCTCATTAATAATATTTTCTAACAAATCAATACAATGACTTGTGATTTCATTAACTCGATATCATAAAATCTATGTCAATTCAACCGTTCTTTGTCACACGATCAATCTTTCTAACTTTCTTAAGTTAGCGGATCCAATGTCTGAGGTTGTTAAGTTGACATAAAAAAATATTAGAGAAATTCATAGAACGACACTAGTGCCGTTAAATGAAACTTGTGTCGTTCTATCTATAAACACGAGTCTAAGAAGCCATGACCATCCATGCCCTAAGAATTAAATTTTTAAGAGTAGAACTGGCTTTTATATGATTGTCCACTCGTGCAAGAAACATTTTCATTGCATGTTAGGCATTCACTACTTGGGAAATGCATCCAGTTGTGAAATTTTCTCTTTCAACTTCACTGTGAAAGCCACTTTTGTGGGGATTTTTTGTACATTTACATCTAAGAAGTGATGATTCTTGTATCATGTGCTTGTAAATATACATTTGGATGTTCCCTTTTTGTCTACATGATTACAATAATTAAAATGCATTTGATGTAAGATCAAGTTTAATGAGCTCTCCTGAACAAAATGAATGTTGCTATTCCATAACAATTTATGTTTGGTAGCACAGTGCCCCAGTAAACTAATCCACACCTGTCGAGAGGGAACCTTTACACTTATATATAGGTCGTGAGATTCAACTGGGAATCAACTGTTTGTAGAACCCCACGTCCACCAACCTGGCACGACTATGTTTCCTTTAGATCATTAATAGATAAAAATGCTTTTATCCTTTTCTTTTGAAATTCAATTTAATGAATGACTTGATGCATCAAAATTGAAAAAAATACTCTGCTTGAAGAAGATGAAAAAGTAGTCAGAAATATGTAGGGAAAGTTAAGTTTGAAATAGTTATTCTCCCCATCCTCCACAATCTGCTTGAGTAAATAACCAAGGGCTTGTGACTATGGCAACAATATTTACTAGCTAAACCTTATTCTCAATAATCAATAGCCTTGATGTTAGTTTCATAAAGCCTCCAACTTTGACAACCACTTAATCACATGTTAATTCTGGCCTACTTGTCCCACTTCTAATGTGTTTTACTATCATTACATCATTTTCTAAATTTGAGTCTTTATTTCATGTACAACACACTCTAGCCATTAAGTGACAGTACTCTTAAGTTACTTGGCTTATATCTTCATTTCTCATTTTATTCATTATACCGTGGCCACACATCCATTTTGAAGTTCTTATTATGATATGTTTATTCAAAGCTGCTATAATATGATGCACTGCCTCGTGTTGAAGTCATCGTTCTTTATTAGTAATCAAACTTAAAGCTCATAGTGGTTGATCTTTGGGATGTCATAATCCTTAGTTTTAAATATAGTGTCATCTTTTTTCCTATGTTCTAAAATTCGGCGAGAGCATTGACTCGGAAAAAAGTAAAGGGTAGCTATCAGGGGTCAAAAGGTTGAATTGAGTCGAACTGGATAACAAAAATAATAAATTATTTAATTATAAATATATATCATTTTGAAGACA
Source organism: Fraxinus excelsior (assembly GCA_019097785.1). Taxonomy (NCBI): domain Eukaryota; kingdom Viridiplantae; phylum Streptophyta; class Magnoliopsida; order Lamiales; family Oleaceae; genus Fraxinus; species Fraxinus excelsior. The sequence continues at coordinate 14,859,815 of CM032628.1, forward strand.
AGATTTAAATAAGATTAATTTAAATATATAATTGTATTTTTTTTCTCTAGCAATAACCCATAACACTTTTCTAGAAGCCCTATTTTCGTTCTTTCTGAATCAATAAAGCTCAAATGCAAGTCCCGCCTTTTATTCTATACTAGTGTCGGACGTGCGTTGCACGACTCGACGTCAAGTGTATGTATCGGTAATGGTTATGGTGGTTGAATTGAACTGTAAGAAAAAACTGCTTCTATTTGAATCGATAATAAATTTTGCGATTTGAACAATCTATAACGTGAGAAATTGAAAACAAAATAGAAATTAGGTTTAGAGATTAGACCTAAATGAATGTACTCTAACTAATAATAGTTCAGTACAAACCTCAATGCTGGAGCAAGCCTTTTGCTTCTTCCCTTTTGGAACTACAATAATAGCATAAACAAAAAAAATATAGTTTCCTCTAAACCAGATGCTAACAGAAGCTAAAGAAGGATAAAAGCAAATATTTAACATTATATCCATGATCTTCATCTATCAATTTTTTACTACTGAACTGTCTCCTTTTATATGCAAAAATAAAATTTAGCTCGCAATTTTGTACCAGCTCTTACAACGCAAGATGCCTATTTTCGATTTGAACTAATTTATTAAGTGCAACACAGATGTGAAAATTTTCGCGGTCTTGGGGAATTCGAACACCGGAAAATGAATTAGTTGTTGTAAGATCAAGCAAAAGAAGGTGTAGGAGAAGTTTTAATCTCTAATTTGTATCTCAATTTCCACGAATGGTTTTAAGAAGGAAATTTTTTGTTTTTGTTTTTTGCAATTTTAATTGCTTTTGGGTGCTCACAATACTGGCAGTGAGTAGTGCTTTTGTAAGCTCAACTAACATATTTTTTGTACCAAAAATCTTTAAAGACGATGGAAAATTGACGTAGCAAATTTGAAATTGATTTTTGTGAAGCAAAACGTGTAGTTGTTGTTCGTCTTTTATCCTCATTTTTAGAAAAAGTTAATAAAAAAAGTCAATGGAAATTACATATTTGCATTTTTAATATTATATCGAAGTGCTCACGGCCTAATTTCCCCCATTTCTAACGACGTGTGAACCGACGAATCGTAGCAAAAGTTACCAGTCGTCGAAGTAAGACGTTCAAAGATATATAAATGATATTTCTTATTTCTGGCTCAATTTTCGAGGTCATCAAGGGATATCAAACGAAGTCGAAATATTACATTTTTAATATTATATCGAAGTGCCCACTGCGTAGTTTACCCAATCTCTAACGTCGTGCGAAACGGCCAATCGTAGCAAAAGTTAGCACTCGTCGAAGTAAAACGTTCAAAGATATATAAATGATTTTTCTTATTTCTGTCTCAGTTTTCGAGTTCATTACGGGATATGAAACGAAGTCGAAATATTGTATTTTTAATATTATATTGAAGTGTTCACGGCCTAGTTTCCCTCATCTCTAACGGCGTGCGAAACGGCCAACCGTAGCAAAAGTTAGCACTCGTCAAAGTAAGACGTTCAGAGATATAGAAATGATTTTTCTTATTTCTGTCTCAATTTTCGAGGTCATTACGGGATATCAAACGAAGTTGAAATATTGCATTTTTAACATTATATCGAAGTGCTCACGGCCTAGTTTCCCCCATCTCTAACGGCGTGCGAAGCGGCCAACCGTAGCAAAAGTTAGCACTCGTCGAAGTAAGACGTTCAAAGATATATAAATGATTTTTCTTATTTCTGTCTCAATTTTCGAGGTCATTACGGGATATCAAACGAAGTCGAAATATTGTATTTTTAATATTATATCGAAGTGCTCACGGCCTAGTTTCTCTCATCTCTGACGGCGTGCGAAACGACCAACCGTAACAAAAGTTAGCACTCGTCAAAGTAAGACGTTCAAAGATATATACATGATTTTTCTTATTTCTGTCTCAATTTTCGAGGTCATTACGGGATATCAAACGAAGTCGAAATATTGTATTTTTAATATTATATCGAAGTGTTCACGGCCTAGTTTCCCTCATCTCTAACGGCGTGCGAAACGACCAACCGTAGCAAAAGTTAGCACTGTTAAAGTAAGACGTTCAAAGGTATATAAATGATTTTTCTTATTTCTGTCTCAATTTTCGAAGTTATTACGAGATATCAAACGAAGTCGAAATATTGTATTTGTAATATTATATCGAAGTGCTCACGGTCTAGTTTCCCTCATCTCTAACTGTCGGCGAAACGACGAACCGTAGCAAAAGTTAGCACTCGTTAAAGTAAGACGTTCGAAAATATATAAATGATTTTTCTTATTTTTGTCTCAATTTTCGAGGTCATTACAGGATATCAAACGAAGTCGAAATATTGTATTTTTAATATTATATCGAAGTGTTCACGGCCTAGTTTCCCTCATCTCTAACGGCGTGCGAAACGACCAACCGTAGCAAAAGTTAGCACTCGTCAAAGTAAGACGTTCAAAGATATATGAATGATTTTTCTTATTTCTGTCTCAATTTTCGAGGTCATTACGGGATATCAAATGAAGTCAAAATATTGTATTTTTAATATTATATCGAAGTGTTCATGGCCTAGTTTCTCTCATCTCTAACGGCGTGCGAAATGACGAACCGTAGCAAAAGTTAGCACTCGTAAAAGTAAGACGTTCAAAGATATAAAAATGTTTTTTCTTATTTCTGTCTCTATTTTCGAAGTCATTACGGGATATCAAACGAAGTCGAAATATTTCATTTTTAATATTACATCGAAATTCTCATCTAATGGCGAGCGAAACGGCCAACCGTAGCAAAAGTTAGCACTCGTCGAAGTAAGACGTTCAAAAATATAGAAATAATTTTTCTTATTTCTATCTTAATTTTCGAGGCCATTACGGGATATCAAACGAAATCGAAATATTGCATTTTTAACACTATATCGAAGTGCTCACGGCCTAATTTCTCCCATCTCTAACGGCGTGCGAAACAGCCAACCGTAGCAAAAGTCAGCACTCGTCGAAATAAGACGTTCAAAGATATATAAATGATTTTTCTTATTTCTGTCTCAATTTTCGAGGTCATTACGGGATATCAAACGAAGTGCGAAATATTGCATTTTTAATATTATATTGAAGTGCTCACTGCCTAGTTTCTCCCATCTCTAACGGCGTGAGAAACGACCAACCTAGCAAAAGTTCGCACTCGTCGAAGTAAGACGTTCAAAGATATATACATGATTTTTCTTATTTTTGTCTCAATTTTCGAGGTCATTATGGGATATCAAACGAAGTTGAAATATTGCATTTTTAATATTATATCGAAGTGCTCACGGCCTAGTTTCCCCCATCTCTAACGACATGCAAAATGGCCAACTGTAGCAAAAGTTAGCACTTGTCGAAATAAGACGTTCAAAGATATATAAACGATTTTTCTTATTTCTGTCTCAATTTTCGAGGTCATTATGGGATATCAAACGAAGTGCGAAATATTGCATTTTTAATATTATATCGAAGTGCTCACGACCTAGTTTCCCCCATCTCTAACGGCGTGCGAAATGGCTAACCGCAACAAAAGTTAGCACTCGTCGAAATAAGATGTTCAACGATATATAAATGATTTTTCTTATTTCTGTCTCAATTTTCGAGGTCATTATGGGATATCAAACGAAGTGCGAAATATTGCATTTTTAATGTTATCTCAAAGTACTCACTGCCTAGTTTCCCCCATCTCTAACGGCGTGCGAAATGGCGAACCGTAATAAAAGTAGCACTCGTCGAAATAGGACGTTCAAAGATATATAAATGATTTTTCTTATTTCTATCTCAATTTTCGAGGTTATTAAGGGATATCAAACGAAGTCGAAATATTGCATTTTTAATATTATATCGAAGTGCTCACGACCTAGCTTCCCCCATCTCTAACGGCGTGCAAAACGGTCAACCGTCACAAAAGTTAGCACTCGTCGAACTAAGAATTTTTTTTTTTAAATATAGGATATGTGATATAATAGAAAAAAAGGCAAGTGAACAGGTTAGGAACAGTAAATGGGGGGTATTATCTCGAAGTACTCACTGCCTAGTTTCCCCCATCTCTAACGGCGTGCGAAATGACGAACCGCAACAAAAGTTAGCACTCGTCGAAATAAAACGTTCAAAGATATATAAATGATTTTTCTTATTTCTGTCTCAATTTTCGAGGTCATTATGAGATATCAAACGAAGTGCGAAATATTGCATTTTTAATATTATCTCGAAGTACACACTGCCTAGTTTCCCCCATCTCTAATGGCGTGCGAAATGGCGAACCGCAATAAAAGTTAGCACTCGTCGAAATAAGACGTTCAAAGATATATAAATGATTTTTCTTATTTCTGTCTCAATTTTCGAGGTCATTAAGGGATATCAAACGAAGTCGAAATATTGCATTTTTAATATTATATCGAAGTGCTCACGACCTAGTTTCCCCCATCTCTAACGGCGTGCAAAACGGTCAACCCTCGCAAAAGTTAGCACTCGCCGAACTAAGAATTTGTTTTTTTAAATATAGGACATGTGATATAATAGGAAAAAAAAAAAAAAAGGCAAGTGAACATGTTAGGAACAGTAAATGGGGGGTAGTGCCTTTTAGAATATAGGATCAAAGATATATAAATGATTTTTCTTATTTCTGTCTCAATTCTCAAGGTCATTATGGGATATCAAACGAAGTGCGAAATATTGCATTTTTAATATTATCTCGAAGTACACACTGCCTAGTTTCCCCCATCTCTAATAGCGTGCGAAATGGCGAACCGCAATAAAAGTTAGCACTCGTCGAAATAAGACGTTCAAAGATATATAAATGATTTTTCTTATTTCTGTCTCAATTTTCGAGGTCATTAAGGGATATCAAACGAAATCGAAATATTGCATTTTTAATATTATATCGAAGTGCTCACGACCTAGTTTCCCCCATCTCTAACGGCGTGCAAAACGGTCAACCGTCGCAAAAGTTAGCGCTCGTCGAACTAAGAATTTTTTTTTTTAAATATAGGATATGTGATATAATAGAAAAAAAAAAAAAAAAAAAAAAAAGAAGCAAGTGAACAGGTTAGGAACAGTAAATGGGGGTAGTGCCTTCAGCCTTTTAGAATATAGGATGATAAATTTGTTCGTGCAATTTCTTTTATCCGTGTCGTGGGAAATATAAAATAATTTAAAGTTAAATGACCAATTAGAACATTATGTAGAAAATGAGGGACTCATTCGCAATTTTGGGGTAGTACTCCACTTACTCCCCAACAAAGCAATTTCTAATCATTCTCATACGCTCACACACACAGGAAAAGAAGAAAACGAAGAGCAACGACAACGCTCACAGACGACGAGAAACGAAGGGCAAACACAACGCTCACGAGCAAAGAACGAAGGATAAACACAAATCGACCATAGAAGAGAGAAGGGAAAAAGATAATAGGTAAAGTAAATTTCTAGGGTTTCCACTTTGTTATCACTCTCTCTCGAATTCCTCTCTCGCACCCGGTTTCGCCATACACAAACACACAACACTTACTTTACACAAGAATCATCAATAAATTTGTGATTCCACTCATTGTTATCAATTTAATCAAAAAATTAGTATGCTAACCACCTCCTTCCGCTTTCCCAAAATTCAAGGGAATTCATATTTTCTTGATCCGAGATAAAATTTGAATGATTGAGCAGTCTAAACCGAGTTAGAATGTGAGGTAGTTGATTGTGTTTATCAAGTACAAAAATTGTTGCTTGATGTAAAACTTAAATCTCTTCAATAAATTGTATTTAAGGTGTTTGATAAAATGGCCAAATAGAAAATGAATGTACAATGAAGCTGAAACTAGCAACATTGTTACAATTAAATAATGATGACAAATTCAAGCTCATTTCGTCTAAATCTTCACATAATCTCTTTGTATTTCTTATTTGTATCCAACTAAAAGATTAGCAAATTGAAGCTCTTACTTACCTGCCAAACTTTGGCCATATAACAAGCTAGAGTTAATTGCTTTTTACTTAATGGTTCTTGTTTACAATCTACATCTGTACCTGCCCTATACAAAAAAGAATTGTGTTATGTGCAAATTGGCGTTAATTTGCATAAAACAAAAGATTCATTCATATCCTTTTACCATTTAAGAATAAATCCTCTGTTCCATACTTCTTAGCAGCCGATTATATCTACCACAATTTCTAACAAAAAGTTTTGATCATAGTATAGAGAAGTTGCCATAATAAACCACTCAGGGGGAGATCCTTTCCCTTTCAATAATATGAATTGAAAAAAATAATACTAAATGTGTAGTCCACACTTGAATTAATGAAATTATGGTTTTTGGTTTTTTTGCAGCTCACTTTCGGTGTAGGCAAAAGTTGAAATACCTAAAAAATGTCAACCTCTACTACTGAAGATGAAGAACAAAGGTAAACATTCTTTTTGTTTTTATTATTACAAAATTACAATAAACAGAAGGTTAAAAGGTTAGTATAAATTATAATATGAAGTTTAATTTTGGTTGATCATTAATGATTATTGATGTAATATATTAAACATACATAAAATAGATTTTTATAGGTTTTTGATGAATAATAACATAATATGATAATAATAACGTATAGTCTCATATTGTATCTAAACTTATTTCATGTAGAGGTAAATCCAGTTGACCAGGAACAAAAAATTAATACAATCTATCCTGAATATCAGGTAATGAAAATGATGATAACGCTGTACCAACAACAAATACTTCAAGTAAAAGATAGAGCCTTGAATTCACCTTCAATAGACTTCAACTTTTACATCTATTCACTAAACCTCAAACTCATGCCCAATGGTAAACTTTTGATTCTTAACTTCCCATTTGAGAAATTTTGTATATGTATTATAAAATTCTCTAATAAATCTACTTATTAATTTTTATATTAATAACACTTGGTACTTAAAAGCTAAAATGTTTTCTAATTAGTATGTCAAACATAAGTAATATACCACACCATTTCATTTAAATGATAACACTCTCATTGGGCCATAGTCATCGTTTGGTACGTCTTCAAATCATCTATTTGTTACCTTTTATTCACTATTCATATATTTGTATGTAAAGTGAATAACTTTTTGATGAAAAAATATTTTGTCACTTACAATTACTTCCTTCCTAGATCTTTTGTTCATCGCTTAGGAGATGACCTTAGTCATACAGTACATTTGATAGCTTATGATGGAATTATTTGTAACATACAGTTGGAAAGAGTTAATAATAACGTATACATCGCTGGTGGATGGCCCCAATTCTTTGACCACCATAATTTGCAAGATGGTTATGTTATCATCTTTGAATACAATGGGAATTCCACTTTCGATGTTAAAATATTTGAGGATTCCGGCATAGAAGTAACCTATGAATCCGAAAGATTTGAAGATGAGCTTTCACCTAACGGAAATCCTATTTTCAAAGTAACATTACAAGCCGATTGAGATGCGCATCAAAAAATTGTAGGCTCCCTTTAAATTAAATCTTTTTCTAAAATGTATCATTCTTACCTTTCCACCTTATACGTATAAAACTATTTTCCATACAACAGCTCACCTAATTCTAAATTTTAATATTTATTAATTTGTCAATTTATTTTACAGGATGTGCCCGGAGTGTTCGCTCGAGTACATCTACAAAAATTTGTCTGAAATATCGAAATCCATGACCATTCACATTGCAATTGGCCAGTGCGAACAAATTTAAGAACAAATGGTGACATGCTACGTTTTAGCGTAGGGTGGTGAGCCTATGTTATAAAAAAAGAACTTCAAATAGGTGATACGTGTGTATTCGAACTTGTGAACGATGAAATCCCAATGTTCATGGTGTACAAAGTCTGTCCTACCAATGGAAGTTGGATACTTACATAAATTATAGTTTTCCCTCTTCATGTTCAAAGCTCCGATGTAGGTTTTTTTTTTCCCTCAAAATTTGAGATTAATTAAACATTCAAACTACTGTATTAAAATTCTCTTTTCCATGATTTTCGGTTTTTGAATGGTAAACTATTGGTGGCAATACCCTTAGATATCAAAAGTTTTCCTAGTATAAACTGCTTTATGCGGTTTTGTGTATATAACATGTATGTTAGTTATAATCCATCTTTATTTAACGATTATTGGTTCTCATTACTACATGTAGTTTCCAAGTTCCTAAATTATGCTTTCTTTTTTGCTTTCTATGAGTTATTTAACCAGTAGCCTCTTCTACATGTTTCATATGGTTACAATAGCAATAACCAAATTATAACCATTCTACTATATTTAATCCCCATGCATATATATGTATATATACATTACAAAAACCAAAGAACTAAAGAAGGAAAAAGAAAAAGAAATGTGAAAGAAAAAGAAAAAATGAACATACTTTGCTACAAAATCTCACAATTATATTATGTTATACAATTATACAAACAATACCTTTCATACAATTATACAAATAATACCTTACTTATAGTAAAAAAAAAAAAACACTTTCAAATCACTCCACACTATTAAATACCCAATTAAAATATAGCATGTGCATTGCACGTGCCTAAACTAGTTTCTTTATAAGAATCTAACTTGGGTCTAAAAACGAACATTTTTATCTAGAATCACACAAATCAAATTAAAACAAACGGGACTAGGACCAAATAAGCCTCCATTACTTGGATCAATCTTTACAAAACTCTAAAAAGACTATACTATTACAGTATAAACTTTTGGATCCCTTGAATAATATCCATAACAAAAGTATAATCCCAATTAAAACATTAGTTTTTCAAGAGCTCTCGCTAAAATAGTTGTAGCTTACACTAGCAAGGCAATCTCCCACTCGATATTCAAATTTTTTGTGGGATAATTGTTGCAACCCGCCCCTAGCCAAGTGGAAAAATAGCTTAATCCACCATGTGGTTTGCCAAAAAAAAAAAAAAAAAAAAACCAGAATATAATACCGTCGAAATATCACATAGAGAAAGCACGAAAAGTTGGTGGTAGTTTCAAAATAAAAACCCTAGCATTTGCCATCTTTTTGTTTCAATGTTTAAGTTTTACATACCTATCTTGAACAATTAATTTGTATTTTAAAGATAGTGTTGAGTTTGACAAGGACCGCCCTAGCTCACCGACAGTCCTGGATCTGTGACTGGATGCAGTCCAAATTCATTTAGTTCCTTTTAACTCTCTCTACACGCACACAAATACGGGATACTAGGGTTTCTGAAGCATCATGTATAGAGTTGGAAACTTAGAAGTTACATTTGGTAATCAGAAAAAGGAATCCTAGTGTTCATTGTTCACTTTATTTAATGTTGTATATGATTTGGTTCTTCTATTTTATTTTTTCTCCTTTTCATACACAGTTAAATGAAGAATTCTGTTTATGCCGACTCTCCAAACACTCAAAATGCATCAGGTCATTTGACAGGCGGCCATCAGAAGCGGTGGAATCAGATTATCGGCCGGCGATGTACCACCTGCAAGATCAAAATAATTAGGCTGCGGCGGCGTGCGTGGACTTTGGCCCAACCTACTAGTATGTAGGTTCTCTCCTCTTCAAATACTATTGGTACCTCTTGGGGCCCAAACCTAAATCCCAAACTCGATCAATATAAAGTGGTTAACATCCTTCTAGCTTTCCTTCGTGGGATTGACACTTTTTAACTACATACTTCATCAACTTTTACTACAATCTATTAAAAATATAATTTTTAACTACACCAAAATTGGGGCTAGATAAACTGATAACAACCCTTAATGCAAGTCTTCTCACAGAAAAAAATTGCCAATATGGGGAGTGTATATACTGTTAGATTTACTCTGAATTGTCCATTCACTTTCCATACGTGAAATGATGAGGAAATAAACAGAAGGGTAGGTACAAAGTCCCATCAAATTTACATGATTCGACAAATTTGTTGATGTGCACGAGAGGATGAGAACCAATTCTTTATCGCCGGTCTTTTACAGGTTTTAAGCAAAAAAAAAAAAAAAATGAATTATTTGGAGTCAAATGTAGTCAAGTAAAAAAAAATTATATTGTGCTGTGGACCATGTTATATATTTATACAATAAATATGATATGTGAAAGAAATAATTAATTAAGATAAAGTACCCAATTGGTAAAAAATGTGGAATTTGTGTGGGAGGTCAGGGGTTTGAGCCACGCCTCACGCACTATATTAAAAAGTCTTTGATTGAGCTTTATTGATTCTAATAAAATAATTATTATTTTTAATTATTTTCGAAATTGTTTAGTGGGTCAATTAGCCAGTAAAACATAATTATTTTAACTGTCCAGTATTTACAACTCATTACCATTGGCCATTAAAACTGTAATTAAATACTGGATCATGGGGTATGCAGTTACCTCTATTTTCTGGCTATATAAACTTACTTCTGGACTTTAGAAAACTACAACAACAAAAACGAAATTGTCTCTTCATATATACAGTAAAATATTATACTGAAATTGTCTTTTCATATTTTCTGGAGTACACTTGAGAGTTCTGAAAACCTTTTGTGATTGCTGCACAATTGGTTATTTGATCGTTGTATCCTGGAGGTGATTGTCCACGGAGGTCGCAGAAGTTATCGACGGACAATTTCGCTTTAGGACATCGTGCTATTACGAGACTCGATCTATTGATAAGTTTTTTCTGCACTTTACTATTATATTTTCCAACAGACCAATGATGAAAATATCATCTCAGAAACCAATTGTTGCAATGATTGATATGCCCCTTTATTAAGTTCACATGGAAATGCAATAAGGGGACAAAGTGATCATTGCCAAAGTTTTACTTGGTGAAAGTGAAAAGATAAATTTACTGATGTGTGACATTGGAGACATTTTCAAACCGACTAAAATCACAACCAAGCATGTGCTTAATTGCGAAACATTCTTCAATCTATCAAATTCTCTATACACAAAACTAAAAAGTTCAAATACTTGTGCGTTTTCTTATTCTGGAGTCTCAAAACCTCTCTACACAAAACTGAAAGGACCAAATGCTCATCTTTTCCTACTCTTCTATTCTCTCGTAGCTGCCAAATAACCTTTTTTGGCGCGACTTCATGATCAAATTAATGCCTTGGTGTTGAATTTATAATGAAGTCTCTCTCCTCTCGGTAAGATTTTATTCCCTTACCATAAATCAAATTAGTATTCTATAAAGCGCATCTAGGCAATGTCTAAACGTCGTGAGGTACTGACAAAACGCATTGCCTTAGAAGTAAGTGTGAATGAAGCGGTCAACTGCTATGTTAACCGCTTAATGCGTGTTTACGTGTGCTTTATTAATTTTTTTGTTTATTTTTCCCTTTTAAAAAAAAAAAACCTTTTATTTGACTTTAAATTATTAACCTTTTATTTTTTTAAAAGACATTTATTTTACATTAGTTTCAAGTTTTTAAATGACTTTAGCAGTACAAAAGTAAAAAAAAAATGACTTTATCTAATAAAAATTTAGATAAGATTTAAGTTATTGTGCTATCTATATCATGTAATTATGATTTTGAGATTTTGTTGAAAATTATTCATATGAATCTCTTAATTAGGACATGTCTACTTGAAAGCCGAAACTATGAAAAGTAGTTTAGTTTTTGTACTTCGAAAACTTTAAAACTGTATAATTGATTAATGGTAGGAATTATTAACTAAAGATGATCTAAAAATTGAAGAATGAGCTCTTTTGCTCGCCCCTATCTCTCAAGGGGGCGTAAGCACTTCACTTGCTAGGGGATGGGATTCACTCACTTGCATTCTTGCTAGCACTAGAAAAAGCTCCGGTTTTAACGCCCCTACTACTGCTGTGCAGCCTTTCCTTGGGTTCGTAGAGTCGGGTTTCCCGTTTACCCACAACGGAGGAGCCGCCCCCACCAGGCAGGCGGCCACGGGTCATAACGCTCTCTTCGCACGTCATTAAATTTATAGAAGAAGTTGTTGGAGGTTAGAAAACACATGAAACCATATGCTCGACTTCAGAAATTATTTTTTTGAGAATGAGTACAATTGACTTAAGATTGACCCACTGTCGGACTTCAATCAATTGTAATTTGTAACCATATTTTCCTAGGAAAGGGAACTGGAAAATGACCGAACAAAATGGATTTTGATTCATTATATGAAAATTACAATTAGAAAAGGTGAAGAAGAATATACATGAACGTATCCTAAAGAAGAAAATGCAAAGTTGTTTAGTGGTAATTTTTTTTTTTTTTAATAACGTTATTTTGAAAAGTGAATTTTTGAAGAATGTGTAATTAAAAAAGTAGGAAATTTTTTTGGGTTTATATGTAAAATATTTTATTTTATAAATATATAATTAAAAAATGAGTATATAAAAAAAGAGTTTTGAAAGAACGATGACAAACAGGGGCTAGTAGTAACAAAAATTTCTATTGCCTTGAAACTTCCTACTCAATTTATAAGGTCATTGACGAGCTACATGTGGATATAGAAGTTGACCTATATAAACAAATTAAAATGACTCTCCTATAGGTAAAAAAATACGCGGAGTCCTATAGTCTAATTGACTGTAAAATATTTCAAAACTTATGGTATGTTTGAATACATTATTTTGGAAGAATGTATTTTGAAATAGTAGATCGATGGAGAATGTGTGGTTAAAAAAGAAGGAAAAGTCATTGATGTGATTGAAAATATTATTTGGGAAAATTGTAGCAACGGTCTCAAACTTTTGAATTTTTTGCAGACTTTACCTTAACCTTCAGTTTGTACCACCAGCGGTCCCAAACCTTCACGTTGGAGCATTTTTAATAGATTTTTTAAATATAAAATGTTCTTTATTTTAAAGAATCGACTCTTAAAATTATGTTAATTTAAAAGACTTTTTAAATTTATATTTTAATTTAGAGAGTAGGTTTGATTCTTCAAATTCGGAGAGGTAAACTCACTCTCTTTAATTATATGCATTCAAATTATTTTAATTTTCAATGGAGACTAATAATATAATAATTTAGAAGAAAACTAATGAAAATAAGAAAAAAGGAAAAATAATAAATATTTTTTGGCACTAGTAAAACTAAGCGTTAAACATAAATAGTTTGCTGGAGTACTTAAAGTTTTTACTTTAAATGTATAGATGTTCTCTATATTGTAGAATACGTTCTTTAAAAATAGAGAGTTTTTTGGAGATGCTCTTATGAAGAAAAGAAAATTAGGGTTGGATTCTCATGCTTTTTATACGAGTATGGTTACAAAGTCTTCAACCTTTAAAAGTAAGTAACTATGTTTTCAATACGAGTTTTATAAAAGTGGCTTATTACATAATCGAAATCGTCAATTTAGTTAAGATCATATTAGTTAGATGGAAAACTTAGCATTTCTCTTCGATTAAATTGAAAGTAGCTTACTATTTTAAAGACCACATTGAGGTTTCTGTATACGAGATCCAAATTCAGGTATGTAAATATATTGAAGATCCATGTATGGTAGTGAAGTCGGAGACTAGTTTTCGTCATTATAAATTTTCTCGAGTAATGCTATTCAACACTAGTTATTATATATGACATAATAAATCTAGTTATTTGATTATCATTAAAACGAGTTGCTTATACTAACACCATGTTTGATTGACTATATTTTCCATAGAAAATGGAAATTAAATTCTATTTTCACATTTTTGCATGTTTAATAGACTAAATTTCCCATGAAATTATTTTTCCACATTTTCTTGATTTTTGAAGAAAAGATTTTCCCATGAGTTTGATGGGAAAAACTTTTTTAAGCAACTTTTTATTTTTGTTTTTTAGCAATGGAAATAAATTTTATCCCTAATTATAACAAATTTTATCTTTTTAATGGACAATTTTCATAAAAAACAAAGTCAAACGAACATTAAGAGATCCGAAATTTCAATATTTTTCTGGTAAAAAATCCTAATAGTATCAATCAATTTCCTGGTATTCACGTGTAAGTTTCCAAGAACGTACGTGGACCAATCCTGTCCCTCCCACTTTTTCTGTTGTCACTCGGTTGTCTCCTCCTTACTGTCCTCTAATGGCAAAACCTTGCACAGAATCTTTCTTTAAATGCATTTCCTGACCCAGCTCAACGCGTAAAATGCACCAAGATTCTGCATTTATCACGAGGAATCAGCATGGGATGAGATAAAAAGAAGAAAGCTATATAATCTTATATATATATCAAGTATCATATCAACTGAGAATCATTTTTTGAACGATTATAATTCTACTACAATTCAATTATTTCAATAAAACATTACTTTTCATTTTTCAACACGCAGGGACGGACGCAAAATATAAAAGTTAGGGAGACACAATCGAACTTGTAAAAAAGTTGGGAGAAATTTTACACTCGAAAATTTACGTCCAAAAAAAATCATACCCTGTGTAATTTTGCATCCGAAAATTTACATAGGATATGACTTTTTCGGATGTAAAATTTCAAAAAAAAAACTGATGCCATATTTTATATAAAGTTTCCTAATAAAATGATGAAAATTACATTGAGAAGTTTGTATCTCAAAAATAGTAATAGTTTCCTAATATTTTCGATATCTATTTGGATTATTCGATTTGCCCATAATGTAATTCTCGAGATAAGTTTTGAGATGACATGAGCAATTCAATTTCTAGATTCGATTAGCATACAATCGTCAGAGAATTTTTAAAATTAGCTTGTATCGAAATTTAAATTTATTGTGATTTTGCCCCTGTTTGGTGGAAATTAAAATCAACTTTTTAGTAAATTTTGATAAAAGTTAAAACATTAATGGATTTCATGAAATATGTTATTAAAATTAATTGTTAACTTTGATTTACATTAAAATTTAGATTTCAATCGATACCAAACATGATTTTTTAAAAAAAATTGAAAAGTTGGGGGGCATGTGCCCCCATGACCCCCCCTGTGTCCACCCCTGTCAACATGTATTTAATTTACTGATTGTAATAAATACTAAATATCACATCAACCGAGAATCATTTTTTGGACGATTATAACTCATACAATTCAATTATTTCAATAAAATCATACTTTTCATTTTTCAACATGTATTTAATTTACTAATTGTAATAAATACTAAGTATCACATCAATCGAGAATCATTTTTTGGACGATTATAACCCTACTACAATTCAATTATTTCAATAAAACATTACTTTTCATTTTTCAACATGTATTTAATTTACTAATTGTAATAAATACTATAATTAATTCTCAATTAATTAACGTTAACATTAACATTTATTTAATTAATATTAATTAGAATTTCACGCTCACGCTCACGCTCACGCTCACGTCCACGTCCACGTCCACGTCCACGTTATTAATTCCAATATTTTAAAAATCGATCTGAAAAAGAGAAAATGCAAGTTTCAAAAGGTTGAATCGGTGTCGAATCAGGATCGAGCCGTGGTTTTTAAAAAATTAAAATATATACATTTACAAAAATTAAAATATACATACATTTAAATTTTTTAAAAATTATACATTTACATATGTTGAACCAGTTAAAACAAAAAACATGTCACGAGTTTTCCAAAAAATTGATCGGTTTAACGGATTTTAGGACGAATTTTTAATTAGAGGTTTTATAAGTCAAATTGGACCGATTTTGGTTCCGATTTCCAATTTTCCCGATTGAATTGACCTCACCAATCTGATTTTTAAAACACTGATTAATTCTTAATTAATTATAATTTACATTCATTTAATTAATATTAATTAAAATTTCACAGCTCATTATCCACGTCCATGTATGCTGATGTATCATCAAATTTCATTTAATTGAAAATTAAATTATATTCATTTAATATAAATGATTTAACATTCATTGTCACACACATTTTTTGGTGTTAATTCTAAATTAATTAACATTCACGTTAATTCACGTGTTGTATTTATCATTCATCTTTATTTATACATTTAGTTGTAATTCTAATACTCACATTTAAGTATGCATTTCAATATTTACATGTATATATAATAGTTAACATTTATTTTAGAGAACTTGCATTTTTCTCATATTTAAATCAAAATGGTAAATGGGGAGGGGGGAGGGGGGGGGAGGAGGGTCAAATTTTACTTTGACAATACTTACAAAGCATTTCAAAATAACGGGTAATGCACGTTGGTCTTATATATATAGGGATAGATCAGGGAGAGTAGTAGTAGTAAAATTTCAATAACATGAGTGATATTCTTCTACCAGGTTTTAGGTTTTATCCTACAGAAGAAGAACTGATTTCTTTCTATCTTCTTAATAAGATACAAGGCAAAGGGCAAGAACTGGGCATGGTTATACCAGTTGTTCACCTTTATGATTACAGTCCATGGGATCTCCCACGTAATTAATGCATATTCACTTTTTTTTTTTTTTTCTCTTGTTTTTGCACGATTTATCTTCTTTCTAATTGTTAGTTTTTGGAAAATACATAGAATATGCTGGCTATCTGTGTCGAGGAGACCCTGAGCAGTGGTTTTTCTTCTTACCAAAGCAAGAAAGGGAAGCACGAGGAGGAAAACCTAATCGGCTTACGACGGAAGGATATTGGAAAGCCACCGGCTCACCAGGGGACGTGTACTCGTCAAATGGAGTTATTATTGGTAGGAAGAGAACAATGGTTTTCTACGAAGGAAGAGCTCCTAAAGGAACAAAGACTTCATGGAAGATGAATGAGTATAAAGCCACTGAATTAGGTGAATCTTCATCATCTATGGCTATGCAGGTGTGTGTTTCACTTCCAAAATACATATTCCTTTCTTCAAATAAAAAAATTGAAATACATGTACTATATACCTTGCTTCTAATATATTGAGGTGGTGTTAGACAAAAATTTTTGTGAAAGTTTTAGTAGATTTTATCAAAAGTTCATGAAATATTTGTGGTTGAAAAATTGTGAATCTCACGAAATGTTTGTTAAAATTAATTGTTAATCTATCCCAAACAAGATCTAAGGATTTAGGATGAATCATGGCTTCAAAGTGAAATCTTAATTGAAATAGATAATTTTACTTGCAAAACTATGAAAATAAGTGTAAATTGTGTATTGAAAACTAAAGGTAGAAAGTAATTAAATGATAGTTTTGATCACTAATTTATAAATAGTTAAATTTCATTTTCAATCACATATTTCAATAGATCATTTCTATTTATTTTTATAAATTAAACGGTTTATAAATTCTTCCCAAATGATGCTTAAACTTATGGTTCAACGATCTAAGTGGGATGCAGGTTCAATGAACTAAGTGCTTCAAAAAAGAATGTCAAGAGGAAATAATCCATTTTTATCAATATACAATATAATCAGCAAATCTCGAGAACTCGTATATAATATAGCTATGGACAAAAACTTGGTAATAAATTTAATGTGGAAAATTAGGGGATTGGAAAACCCTAAATTGTTCACTAGCCCACCCTAAATTACTCCCTATATTATATAAGACACGGTGATGAAGTTGATGAAATATGTGATTGAAAAGTTGTGGATTCCATAAAATGTGGGGGGTTAAAATCAAATATTAACTTTGACTTGAGATTTTAATTCAAACCAAACATGGCTAAGCTTATGCTATTTGTCCAGAAAAGTGTGCCATAAATGATGTGAAGTGAAATGATTAGATGAAAAAGTCGATAGTGTTTTAAACTGTCCAATTATAGAGTGTCATGTGACATTATGTAATCTATTATGTAAGATTTGATATAGATGGAGCATGCGGAGTCTCAACTCTGTGTTTGTATTGTGATCTTCTACTCCTTTGTTTTTGTTTTTTCATGCAGATAACTGAAGAATTCAGTTTATGCCGACTCTACAAACAATCGAAATGCTTAAGGTCGTTTGACAGGCGGCCATCGCAGGAGGCAGAAGGTGGTCAGCCCGTGATGCACCACCAGCATGATCACAATAACAAGGCAACGACGACATCTGAACAAAACTACAAAGCAGTATCAGATATTTTTCCATATAACATTTCATCCTCAGAAGACCATGCTGCTAATTCTGTTAACTGGGATGATATTGCGGCTATTGACAATGGACCCTTGTGGGACTGGGACCAAGTGAACAACGATTGGTATTATTAAAAGGTTGTAAAAGATCTGCAGTGAACAGTATCCAGAAATGGAGAAATTGAGTGTGTACAAGTAAAATGTATCCTGGCTTGGAGATTAATTAATAAAGAAGCTAATAATTGGTTATTGTCCTTGGATGATTGTATCTGCTATTTCCTCACATTAAAGTAAAGGTGTAAGTTAAGCCTATGTTTGAGCCTAATTTTGGTAAGAATATATATTTTGGAATAGTAATTTTTTTTTTTTTTTTAAATTCGATTTACGCATTAAATTATTTTATGGGACAATGTGTGATTAAAAATGAGTTTTGAAAAAATAGGGGCCAAACAAAGACTTTAAAAGGATGAACTACTCCTGTAGGCTTCCTTTAACAACGATAAGCACAAATTTTTTTCACGGAAATCATACAAACTGACACCGACAGATTATGATTGAAAGATGACAAAAAAATAAAAAGCCATATAGGTGTTACCAATAATTCTAATTTGTCATGTACTTACAGAATAATTCTTCATTTAGACCCATCATGACGCACATTTTTCTCGATAAGGGCCATTAAAATCACAATATGGTAAGACACAAATAGTGGTGACAATAGGCCGAGCCGAGCCGGTTCGACCCATCTACCCATAAGTTTTCACGAGCTGAGCTCGTGCTCAAGGAGCTCGGCCCTTAAGCTTGTGAGCTCACGAGTCGAGCCAAGTCCACGAGCTCAATTTTTTTTCTTTTTTTGCTTTTTTGTGCACATTTTTTTATGTTCGTGGGCTCGTGCCCACGAGCCGTTCGCGAGCTCAGCAATTTGAGCAACTCGACAAGCCTAGCCTTACTCGGCTCGTCGGACGAAACCGAGTCCATGGACCGAGATTTGATGAGTCGAGCCGACGAGCTACTTTACCCTTTTGTCACAGGGACAAAAATTTTGTTTACTAATTGGGAAATCGAAGCATCCCACTTCTAGGTTCTAACATGAACGGCCACACTTCAATAATTAAACCGAGTATGTCTCTCAAACATTGACCAATTTAATTGTACAATAAGTTGCTCTCTTTTCTTGGAAAATATTGCAGGTGGCATGGTGCTACAAGAATTTAAGTTTTGCTAAAATAATGGTAGGTAGCACTATTAGTGTAAAATTAAATAGCATTATTAGGATGAAAATTATGCCAACCAAGTGATAAAGCCTTTGTCAGTTCCATTCAAATAGAATACTTGACAACCATAAATAAAGTCTACTACCTCTTGTTTTCTATTGTTATATTCTCACTTTGGCATCGAAGAAGATATGAAGAAATACCCTAACTCCTTATTATATGTATCATTAAAGAAGAAAATAAGATAAAATAATAAGTCAATTTTTAACTACGAATATTGTCAAGAAACAAAAACTTTTACTGATCCAATTAAAATATGAAGATTTTTTTATTTGAGAAAATTTACATGTTTTAATTAGGTCTTCCTACATTTGTTCGATGGAGAGAATGGAAAAGGGTGTTGAAGGGTAAAACAAGTTAAAGGATATGGTTATTGGACACTACGAATATCAGTCATAAGTCATCAAACCACAGGAAATTGATCAATTCAAAGTAGTTTTCAATATTCAAGTCCATCTGAGTTGATTTCCAATTTCAACTTTTGATTTTGCTTCAACGAAGTGAATTTTATGAAAATTTGATTCAATATAATACTTGCGACTATATATAAATAATTAAATGTGCTATTTTCTAATAAGTTAAATTTTTAATGGAATAATGAATCTAGAATGCATCCAATTTTTGTTGTCACCTATTTATCAAGCCCGTGCACTTAATTGGATGGTATTGTTCTTAATAATGTCATGCAAGCAGTTCATATGCCACGGGAGAGTTGCCATGAGTATTTTCAATGCATTCTATGGATTGTTATTTAAGTATCACATAAATATAAAGATTTTTAATCTACGTGACATTGATCTCTAATGAATATATGGTTAACCTTACATTTCATTCGCTAATGTGCGTTCAATAGGAAAGAGAAAAAATAATAAACGGGGGAGAGAAAAATACGAAAATGAAGATACAACGAAGTGTAAATTTTTGTCACATTACTCTCTTAGGGGAAATTTTCTGTAGGATAGGTAGGAGTGGGAAAAATCCAAACCAACCTGATCAAATCGCCCGACCCGACCCAACCCAAACCGATCGATTTTGGTCGGTTTTTTGCCTTTTTTTTTTTTTTGGTGGATTTTGGGTATTGGGTTTGGTAGTCGGGTTATCGGTTAACAACTTAAACCCGATCCAAACCGACCTAACCCAACCCGACTATATTTAAAATAAAATAAAAAAAAAGAAAAAGAAAAAGAAAAGGAAAACCACATTAAATTGAAAAACAAAACCCTAAAAGCTCAGTTGCCTCTCCACTCTCTAGGTCCAAGCTCTAGCCTTCACGCTTCTCAAATCGCTAGTCCCGTTAATATTTTATGACTTTACAAATAATCTAACAAGAAGACAATTGAAATCAATTCGTAGAACAACGGGAAATCTTTCTCAATTGGTACGTAATTCTTTGATTTTACTTTCCTTTAGAATTATGAACTTAATGTTGATTCATCTGTGTTTTTTGGGAATTCATTGTTTGAACTGAAAATTGGTTGAAAAGTTAATAATTTAGGGCATGTTTAGTGGTGGGATTGGATTTTATTGTAAACAAATTGAAGCTTTGAGTTTATCAACCCTGGCATCACTTGCGTTGCCCGATCACAAATTGGTGGGTTAAACCATGAGAAACAGAATCTCACATCTCAAATGAAGAATCTCTTAGCTGGGTTTACATCATTTTAATAAGTGTTCATATCCATGTCATTTCACATTGGCATACCCTCACCATCATATTTACAGTAACAGAAGGAGAAGAGAGAGCAAATATGAGTTGAGTATATATATAAAAGTAATAAATGTGATAGGCTTGAGTTTATAAGCTTTGTACAGGTCATGGGGGCAATAATGTGCAATATTAAAGATGCACAACCATTTATCTTTGTTCATGATTAACGATTAGGATTATCAATGCCCTGAGTTTTCCTATTTGAAATTCAAAGACTTGCAGCTTATATTTTTCAGACATTTTTTAAAAGAAAAAGTTGTTTGTGGATTTATATGTTGCTGTTGTTGTTTGGTTTGGCGCACTCTAAAATATATCTAA
Source organism: Fraxinus excelsior (assembly GCA_019097785.1). Classification (NCBI taxonomy): domain Eukaryota; kingdom Viridiplantae; phylum Streptophyta; class Magnoliopsida; order Lamiales; family Oleaceae; genus Fraxinus; species Fraxinus excelsior. The sequence continues at coordinate 14,881,057 of CM032628.1, forward strand.
CTTCCTTAGGATAAATTTGCAATGTAGCAAAAGAAAGTTTCAGATCTTATACATGCAAAGGGAAATTATGAAACATTTTAGATTGAAGTTTAAATCAAGATGGTGAGTTATTTAATTCTTACTAAACATTGCATGTCTTTAACAAACTGACCAATCCAACCTAATCCGATTAACACTTGATTGGATTGGGTTGAGTTTCAACATTTACACGGGTTGGGTTGATTTGATTTTTGATCAAATAGATCATGTTGGGTTGGGTTTGGGTTTGGGTTTGGACAAAAACCAACCCAATCCATAAGGACATGCATATTTGTACACATGGTAAGACCCATCTATTAGAGCATCACTTTTAAGCAGTGTTTTAAAAGGCGCGCCTAAGCGGCCGCCTAGGCACGCCTTAGTGTGATGCGAGGCCAAAACGTTAAGCTAAGTGACTTGGCGTCTTATTTAGCGGTCAACGACAATTGTTGACCGCTAATGCACGCCTAGGCTCAATTATGCGAGCCAAGGCGTGCATTAGCATTTTTTTTTACAATCGTTTGAAGTTAAAAGTTATTAAATGCTAATTTCTTCAATTTGTCCTAATTTAAAACAATCATTTGAACCCAAAAAATTCTCTCCAGTCTCCTTCAATTTGCAACAAGTTTGCACTTTCTCTCTTCCAAGTTCCAACTGCTCATCTTCCACACTTTCCAGGGTAAGTTGGACTCACTCAATATGCAAAAGAAAATAGACAAATGTGATGTTTTTTTCTTTTTGAAAGTGGGTCCATACTCCATAGTACTCACGTAGGCGGTAGAATTTCTAATTTTCCATACAAAAGCTGAAATTGAATGAGACAAACCTGAAAATCTCCCTAATAAAATTCAAAAGTGGTGGCTAATGGCCATGGGTAATGATTCAATTTTCTGGGTCCATAGTTTCAATTTTCTCTAGTGTCCAATATGAATTTTATCATTTTTTATGTACAAAATGGGTTGGTAGGTGGATAAAGACAAATATAGCATTGTTATTGTGATCATTATAATATTTGTTGATGAATTTGGAATCTTTGAATTTGATCAAATTATGTTCTTTCTGCACCAAAGAAACGTGCAAAAAAAGTGGTATTTCAATTTTCATGTTTACAGAACTTGTAATTTTGTGTGCATCTTAGTCTTATGTTATTTTAGTACATTGAACCCCAATGTTTATAAATTTTATATTATTTCTATTTTGTAGGAACCAATGGAAGTATGTGATTCTTCAACCGTATCTAAATCCAATGCTAGTCAAATCAAAAGAGATTCCGGGGATGTCGGACGAAAAACCTCATTTTTGGAATAATGTGAAATGCATATTATGTGATAAAGTTACTAGGGGAGGAATATCTAGGCATAAACTTCACGTAGCGGGAATCAAGGGAAGATGTGTGGCATCATGTCTTAAAGCAAGTGAAGAACAAAAAGTTAAGTGTGTTGAGACGATTCAAGGGACCAAGTCTTAAAATATAGAGAAGCTATTGATTAATGCTAAGTTGAGGGAAGATCTAAATATATCTTTGCATACAACAGATGAAGAAGAAGAAGATGAAATTGCTATTATTGAAAAATGGACTAGAAAAAGGCCTATTAATGTGGGACATATGGATCAATTTTCAAGTTCTATCAATGTCAATGATGCTTCTATGAATGCAAATAAGAAATTGGACCTTTCTATAGGACATGCATATTTGTACACGTGTTCTATTTCTCTCTTTAGGCTCCGTTTGATAGGTCGAATTTTTCATTTTCCAACTTTTGTTGTGTTTGATTGGCGAAATTTTCCCGGAAAAATATTTTCCAACTTTTTAAATTTTCCACATTTTTGAGGAAAATAAATTCTTGATGTTTTGGTGGGAAAATATTTTCCAATTTCTTTTTCTTCAATTGGAAGAAATTTTAGACACAATGGTAAAAAAAAAAATTCCACTTTTATTGACAATTTCCATGCAAAATAAAGTCAAACGAATGGTATTCGGTATGATTATTTTTTTTTCAATTTTTTTTTATTTTTGATAATTGGAACAAATTCTAAACCTAATAGTAGAAAACATGATCACTTTAATGGACAATTTTCATAAAAAAACGAAGCCAAACGACAACAAACTTTCAACATTTTTCATGGAAAATTACATCAGTCAAACACAATTAATTACAATTCTCAGTAAAATAATTTTTAGGAAAATCTTTTCCCTCTAAAATATTTTCTTTCCACCCTGCAATCAGACGGACCCTTACTTTTTATTTTTTATTTTTTTTCCATGGTCACCCACTGAAATTGCTTCACTAGCCCTTGATATTTTTGTTTTTAGTTTATTTGTGTAATTAGCAAAAAAAGGTCCTCATCGTCCCTATCATTTCAAATTTGGCAATTGTACTCTTAGTTCAACATTTTCTTACGAAATTGGTCATTTTTGTCTCCTTTCATCAATTTCTTTTGTCAAATATGGGTAATTGATGAAATACGTCCTTTTCGTTTACATTTATTGCACAAAAGGTCCCTATCATTTAAATTAACATTTGATATGCTCTAATTTTGGTGTATGGTTAAGCATTTGATAGAGAAAATTCATCCAAGATCCTTAACCTTTCACAAGTGTAGCAGCTGTGTTTTCAACCTTTCATTTGTGCATGTCCCCAACCTTTTGTCAGTCTGTGGTATTCTCATATAAAATCTTATTAAAATTAGTAAATATAAAATAGACAATCGGCATCACTTGTAGCCCGAATCCTCTGCTCTACTGGTCAGTCTTTGAAAGTAACTATAAAGCCGTAGATAAGTTACAATAAATTGTTTGAAATCCCATGTAACAATGCCTCAACTACAATTTGGAGAGAGTTATTCATATTACTCGTGACAGTACACTGAGGCAATTCTAGCAATACAAGATGGGAAATTTTAGTTCATTTTCCCCCTTGTCAATTTTACATGATAACTTTTTCGTTTGCAAGGATTGAAGGGCGTTCGACTTGCATTGGAAATGTCACCACTCATCCTCAAGGGTAGCGCGGTGAGAACAGTGCAGACAAATATAAAGAATGATGTAAATTCAACGAACATAGCTCCTGGGCCAATCAAACTAGCATGCCGCAGGATAATGGGAATGGCTATGCTCCCTACAGCAGATCTGTTGGGAAATGGGTCAGGTTTGACCAAGTATTCGGGTGGGACCCGGTGTCCGGTTTGTGCGGGTCAATGGACAAACGCATTCTACACCGCGAGTAGATATTCGTGATATATTTAATTTCACAAAACCGTTTCCGAATGAATGAGAAATTAATGCTAGAAGTTGACAATTTGAAAGTAAAAATCTGGGAATTTGGAATTAAGTGTGGGAACTTTATCCCACATAGGAAGTTGAAAGAATTCTAAACCAATTTATATATCTCAAGTTTGGATATGGGTTTGGGATCCAAGGGATACCAATCCAAAACCCGCCCACGCGCCGCCGCCGTTCGACCGACCGGCTCGGGCTCGGGTCGTAGTTGGTTCCTATATTCTTTTTGGACAAAATAAATTAAAATTATTTATTTAATTTATTTATTTCTAAAATTCGATAATTAATTGAAAAGGTGTGTCTTTTCAAACTTATTCGAAACAGTTCGGACTAAACTGACACAAACTAATAGTTGTGTCTATTCAGAAATAATCTTTCAAGAAGTTGCAACTCTTCGCCTGCAGCTTTTGGAAATCTATAAATAGGACCCATGATTTCTGAATTTAATAATTCAAAAAATTATTCATTCTTCTCTTGCATTCTGCATAAACAAAATATGTTTTCATTCATTTAGAGAGTACGAAACTTTTCTGATTTGCCATTCTTGCTGTTTGGAGTGAGAGAAAGATTGTTATATCTTGGGAGGTGATTGACGTCAACTGTAAGTACCATAGTAGGCCAAAATCGTTTTAAGGAAATAGAGTCAAACTCTAGCCTCAATCTACTGTTTCTGCAATTTAATCAAGCATTTATTCGATTTGTCATTTCCTTCTCTTTGTCTCCACATATTTCGCATGCTAAATAAATAAGATTATAACAATCTTAAGACGATTTTTCTTTGTGTTTTATTATTTGTATGTGTTTAAATAATTTGTATTTAACGTGACTTTTACATTTATTTACTTAGTATAGTTTACATGCATAAACTGATTATACGTCAATCTATTTTTTTCACGTTGATTACATAATATTTTATATAAATTTATTGTGTTCTCGGATTACTTATAATCCGACCCAACCTTTTATTTTTATCGGTTCTTTTTAATCACCGTTAATACTTTGATATAATTGTTTATCTTCTGTTTTCGTAATAGAAATGAATATAACAAGTGGAAGTAATGTAGTTTCCCCTAATGGAACCAACAACACTACGGTTCCATCTAATACTACGGTTCCACCTATGACTGTTCCTATTCAAACCACTCCGGTTTCACATGGAGAAAAGTTGGAAAAAACTAGTGGAATGGACTTCAAGAGATGGCAACAGAAGATACTATTTTTACTTAACTACATTGAATTTGGCAAAGTTCCTAACTGAGGATGCTCCGGTGGTTCAAGAAGGACCAAACAATAGGGAGTCCCTTATTGCGTTGGATACATGGAAGCATTCGGACTTTCTATGCAAAAACTATATTCTTAATAGGCTGGACAATACACTATATGGCGTTTATAGTGCTATGAAATCTGCAAAAGAACTTTGAGAGTCTTTGGAGAAAAAATACAAAACGGAGGATGCTGGTACAAAGAAATTTATTGTTGGAAAGTTCCTCGACTACAAAATGGTGGACTCCAAGACTATTATTAGCCAAGTTCAAGAATTGCAGGTTCTTCTTCATGATATTCATGATGAAAACATGACTGTCAGTGAATCATTCCAAGTGGCTGCCATAATTGAGAAACTCCCTCCTCTGTGGAGAGATTTCAAAAATTATCACAAGCACAAATGAAAGGAAATGAACTTGGAAGAACTAATTGTTCGGCTAAGGATTGAGGAATATAATAGGAAATCAGAAAAGAAATCTGGAGGACAATTTGTGTAAGAAAAGGCAAACATGGTGGAATCTAGTTCAAAGAAGAACAAGAAAAGAAAATATTCTGGCGATCTCCTAAAAAGGACAATAAGAAGAATGCTAAGAAGTTCAAAGGCAACTGCTACAACTGTGGAAAAACTGGACATCGTGCTAATGAATGTCGTAATCCAAAGAAGTAGAATGCTCAAGCACACATGATTGAAGGAGATACTCTATCTAATGATATACAAGAACTGAACTTGTCTGCTGTTGTATCTGAATGCAACAATATTGAAAATCCTAGAGAATGGTGGGTAGATACTGGAGCTACCCGTCATATTTGTGCCGACAAAGGGATGTTCTCAAATTATAATGCCGTCAATGGAGAACATTTATTCATGGGAAACTCATCAAGTTCAAAAGTTGAAGGACAAGGAAAGGTGATGCTGAAAATGACTTCGGGAAAGGAACTCGTCCTCCACAACGTGCTGCATGTGCCCGACATTCGCAAAAATCTTGTATCCGGGTCTTTACTTAGCAAACATGGTTTTAAGTTAGTCTTTGTGGCTTATAAATTTGTACTCACCAAAAATGATGTATATGTGGAGAAAGGTTACTCGAGTGATGAGATGTTCAAAATGAACGTCCTCACTATTGTACCAAAAACTATGAAGAATAATAATACAACTTCTTCTGCTTACATGTTGAGTCTTCTTGTTTATGGCATAATCGATTAGGACATGCAAACTTTAAATTTGTGCGGAAATTAATGAATTTAAATTTACTGCCTTCTTTACAATTTGATCGTAATCATAAATGTGAGATTTGTGTTGAGACTAAATTAGCCAAAGCTCCTTTTCATTTTGTTGAAATGACTACTACACCTTTAGAATTGATTGACAGTGATATTTGTGACTTAAAATTTGTGCAAACTAGAGGTGGTAAAAAGTACTTTATTACTTTTATTGACGATTGCACAAAATATTGTTATGTCTATCTTTTAAGAAGTAAAGATGAGGCCTTAGATGTTTTCAAACATTATAAGAATGAAGTTTAAAATCAACTTAGCAAACGAATAAAAATTAGTCGAAGTGATAGATGTGGAGAATATGGGGAACCGTTTGAAGAATTTTGTTCTAATTCTGGAATTATTCATCAAACACCGGCACCTTATTCACCTCAGTCAAATGGCGTTGCTGAACGTAAAAATCGAACTCTTAAAGAGATGATGAACGCTATGTTGATAAGTTCTGGTTTACCTCAGAATTTGTGGGGGGAAGCTATCCTTTCTGCAAACGTCATTCTTAATAAAATACCCCAAAAGAAAAATGATAAAACTCCTTATGAACTATGGAAATGTCATAAGCCTACATATAAATACTTAAAAATGTGGGGGTGTTTGGATAAAGTAGAAGTACCAAAGCCTAAACAAATTAAAATTGGGCCTAAAACTATTGATTGCATATTTATAGGATATGCTCATAACAGTAGTGCATATCGGTTCCTTGTTCATAAATCAGACATTCCAGATGTACATGAAGGAACTATTATTAAATCTAGAAATGTTGCATTTTTTGAAAATATATTTCCAAATAAGGAAAAGAATGAAACAAGTTCAAATAAGCGAACTTATGATACTGCAAACAATGGACACCTAAACGATGAAGATGAACCCAGACGCAGTAAGAGGACTAGAACTTCTACATCCTTTGTTCCAGATTTTCTAACTTATATGGTAGAAAATGATCCTAAGACATTTAGTGAAGCAATGTCTAACCATAGTGAGATATTAATAGTGAGATAGAATCTATCATGTCAAATCATACTCGGGAATTGGTTGATTTTCCACCTGGAAATAAACCTCTAGGATGCAAGTGGATTTTTAAGAAAAAGTTAAAGTCGAATGGATCTATTGATAAATATATGGCCCGATTGGTAGCAAAAGGCTATAGACAAAAAGAAGGTCTTAACTTCTTTGATACATACTCACCAGTTACAAGGATTACTTCTATTAGAATCCTTATTGCAACTACTGCATTACATAATCTTGAAATCCATTAAATGTATGTTAAAACGACATTCTTGAATGGCGAGTTAGAAGAAGAAATTTACATGGAACAACTTGAAGGGTTTATAGTTCCTGGACAGGAGAAAAAGGTGTGTAGACTCGTTAAGTCTTTGTATGGGTTAAAACAAACACCAAAGCAATGACACCAAAAGTTTGACAAAACAATGCTGTCAAATTGTTTTAAAATTAACGATTGTGATAAATGTGTTTATATTAAAAACACACCAAATGCATGTCATTGTGTGCCTATATGTGGATGATATGTTAATTATGGGTAGCAACCATGCTATTATCATATCTACCAAGAAAATATTGACAAAACATTTCGACATGAAGGATATGGGTGTAGCAGATATAATTTTAGGAATTAAAATCTCTAAAACACCTAATGGACTTGTTCTATCACAATCTCATTATGTTGAAAATGTTCTTAAGAAATTTGATATATATGATGAAAGTCCAATTAAAACACCTATAGATTTAAGTCTACATTTGGAAAAGAATAAAGGCGAACCCGTATATCAATTAAAATATTCTCAGATTATTGGTAATCTGATGTATATTATGAACTGCACACGTCCTGACATTGTGTATGCAGTTAATAAACAAAGTAGGTTCACTAGTAATACAAGCAATGAACATGGGAAGGCATTGAATAGGGTACTTCGATATTTAAGATATACCTTAAATTTTGGATTACATTACACCAGATATCTAGCAATCTTAGAAGGATATTGCGATGCAAATTGGATATCTGATATGAAAGATTCTAAATCCACAAGTGGTAATGTTTTTATCATTGGTGGTGTAGCTGTGTCCTGGAAATCCTCAAAACAAACATGTATAGCTCGATCAACGATGGAATCAGAGTTTATAGCTTTAGATAAAGCTGGAGAAGAAGCAGAATGGCTTCGTAACTTCTTAGAGGACATTCCATGTTGGCCTAAACTGGTAACTGCAATTAGTATCCATTGCGACAATCAATCGGCCATTGGAAGGGCACAAAATAGTATGTATAATGGTAAGTCTAGACATATTCGTCGTAGACACAATACCATTAAGCAGTTGATCTCAAATGGCGTTATTTCTATTGATTACGTAAAATCAAAGGAAAATCTCGTGGATCCGCTTACTAAAAGCTTAACAAGAGATCAAGTATACTGCTTATCGAAGGGAATGGGATTAAAAGCCCACTATGCATAAAGTCTTTATAATGGTAACTCAACCTTGTTGACTGGAGACCCCAAGACCTTGGTTCAATGGAACAACTAAGTAATGAAGATTCAATTGAGCACTTAGGAGTAAAAGTTATATCCATTCCCATGATAATTAAAAGTGTGTTCTGCAGAGTGTGTGAGGTTAAGTCTTAACTTTTAATGATTCCTATAGATTGAATACATCAAGTGGAGTAAGGCAGAATACTCTTAATAGGAGATCACCTATATAAGTGAGAAGTGGGGTCGCTTCTATGAGAATTATGGGGCTTGAATTCTCTAAAGCACTTTTGAAACCCAAGAATTGTTCAAGACCCAAATAAACACAACTATGAGAACCTAAGAATTGTTAGGAAGGTTATTGTGTGGATACTGTTGTCTTGATTTATACCAACTGTTGGGCGGTTCAAGATACCACGTTCACCGACTAGCTAGTAAATCCGATAGTATTTCACTAAGGCAGGTTCAAAGCCGCAAGCTACCTCTCCTGATCCAATAACTTTCCGCTTGTACTCTCTCTCGTGTCTGTATTTCATTTGTATATTTTCGGTAATTTTCATTCATGTGGAGGGTTGTTGGGAAATTGGTCAGGTTTGACCAAGTATTCGGGTGGGACCTGGTGTCCGGTTTGTGCGGGTCAATGGTCAAATGCATTCTACTCCGCGAGTAGATATTCGTGATATATTTAATTTCACAAAACCATTTCCGAATGAATGAGAAATTAATGCTAGAAGTTGGCAACTTGAAAGTAAAAATCTGGGAATTTGGAATCAAGTGTGAGAACTTTATCCTACATAGGAAGTTGAAAGAATTCTGAACCAATTTATATATCTCAAGTTTGGATATGGGTTTGGGCCCCAAAGGGTACCAATATTCTTTGGAAGGGGGAAGTCTTAAATAATGTTTAGACTAGTCCAAAACCCATATGCGTGCGCGCCGTCGCCGCCGTCCGTCCGACCAGCCGGCTTGGCTGGCACGAGCACGAGCTCGAGCTCGGGCTCAGGCTCGGCCCGGGTTCGGGTTCGGGTCGTGGTTGGTTCCTATATTCTTTTTGGATAAAATAAATTAAAATTATTTATTTTCAAAATTCGATAATTAATTAATTGAAAAGTTGTGTCTTTTCAAACTTATTCGAAACTGTTCGGACTAAACTGACACAAACCAATAGTTGTGTCTATTCAGAAATAATCTTTCAAGGAGTTGCAACTCTTGGCCTGTAGTTTTTGGAAATCTATAAATAGGACCCATGATTTCCGAATTTAAAAATTCAAAAAATTATTCATTCTTCTCTTGCATTCTGCATAAACAAAAAATTGTTTTCATTCATTTAGAGAGTACGAAACTTTTCTGGTTCGCCGTTCTTGCTGTTTGGAGTGAGAGAAAGATTGTTGTATTTTTGGAGGCGATTGTCGTCAATTGTAAGCACCGTAGCAGGCCAAAATCGTCTTAAGGAAATAGAGTCGAACTCTAGCCTCAATCTACTATTTCTGCAATTTCATCATGCATTTATTCGGTTTGTCATTTCCTTCTCTTTGTCTCTACATATTTCGCATGCTAAATAAATAAAATTATAACAAGATCCCCCTGTTAAGAACTTGGCACCGTTGATCCAGCTGCAACAGAACAAAATTACACCAAAAGAGTTAAATTTGCCAAAACTTAAAAAAGAATTTTGAGGGTGGAGACTATACGGGGAAACATTAGTAGCTTCTTGGTGTTGTTTCAGCTAACGACAGACATGAAATATTTAATGGGACAATCATAACAGGATAAAATCTTAGTAACATGTATAATAACATGAACTTAGAAATGTCATCGGGTCACTTCAGCACAAGTGAAGCATAACTCACCTACTCCTGGCAAGGCTTCAAAGCTTAATCCCCAATACAAAGTAGCACAACAAAGGCACAAATCAAGCAAGTCAAAATGATCTTATGGGCCAAGTACACATACTAGTTTTCACGTGTTCTGATGTCGTTTCACTATACATTGATTGCACAAAGAGCCATTCTAGCTCCAGCAATTGCAACACACAAAAGAGCACCCCAGAATTTTTTAAGCCTGTGAATAACATTCTAATTTGCGTGAGTGCCTAAGTAAATTACAAGCAGTATTGTAATTGTACTCAAGCAAAGCCTTATCCCATGCACATAATTAATGATTAATGCAACAAAAATTCTATTCAACTTTCATCATGCAGTTTGTTTGATCCTTGAGTTTAGCAAAAATTACAAGCTAGTCTCGTAGTCGCAAAAATTGTCAAATTAGCCCCG